>JAEAOA010000619.1:1645000-1662500 GCA_016746295.1 Potamilus streckersoni
TCAGGGCTTACACGAAGTCAGGAGAGAGGGTCGCTTTTGTCGTATGGCCGGCATTGTTTCTACATGAAGGTGGACCTATACTTTATAAAGGAATAGCACAAGGATGTAAGAAATGTGACTGCTAAACATATCTAATTCACCTGTTATTTCGATTGATATTAACGCTTCAAATGATTTCTCAAATAAAATGAAAAGGACAACCGGTGTACATTTGGGATAGTTTTAATGTACCATAAAATATCAAATTTGCACGACCGTATTTCCAGTTATGTAATCTGGATCTATTACGTTGTGGATTTTCTCTTTCCTTTAACATTTTCTAAAACAAATTATTTGGCAAAATGATAGGCTTCTTTTCGTAACTAGTAAATATTATCATTGCAATGTTACATGTTCTGATTTTTTCATAGCATGGTTTTGTATTTGAATGCAAATAATCATGCAAGTTAATTATGATACTACTACTACTACAACTGCAACTACTACTACTACTACTACTACTACTACTACTACTACGACTTTTTTATTAGCTATATGCTTCTATTGCGTACTTCGCTTAAATTGTATTTAATATAAGGACATAAGTTAAATTTTACTTTTTGTATTGTTCAGTATCGTTCATATTTTGTCTATAGTTACCTTTCCTACCAAAAATGGATTCAGTGTCTTAGTATATATCAAAATGAGTTTATTGCTAACAAGAGTACTTATAATAAATTACAGATCAATTTTCATGCTATATATATGTGTATATATATATATATATATATATATATATATATATATATATATATATATATATATATATATATATATATATATATATATATATATTTAATTAAATATACAATTAAAGCGTTGCAATAATAATAATGTATGTGAAATATAGTATATATATATATATATATATATATATATATATATATATATATATATATATATATATATATATATATACTATATTACACATACATTATTATTATTGCAACGCTTTAATTTGCTGTACCGATATAGGATTTCATAAATAATTTATTCAGCAATAATTAGCAATAATTGTAATGATTCATATCAAATACAATTTATATATCTACACATATATTTCACGTTGTTTCATTCAGTCAGGTTTTACAAGTTTGGTTCTTGTTTTCGATGCATTGACACATATGTCGAACTATTTTTATTTTATATAATGCCTATATTTATTGGCTTTTATTATAAACATTTTCATATTTGTCAACGTTATATTTGTTCAGTTTAAGCTGATTGTAACATGGGGTAATTACAATAGCTTATACTGAAAGTAACTTCCTGTCAGCTGATTTCCTTACCATTTGAGTTTTCTTATAGCATTATGCATGAGGATAATATATAATCTCAGTTTTATATCTTCCCATCATGATGGATTGATTCTTACTTTGTTTGAAACGCTAATAATATTAACTCTTTGTAATAGACTTTGAAAGTCGAATTTTCTTTACAAGCGCTGTTTAGCATACGCGTGTCAGATAATTAATGATTGATTAAAATATGTATCATCTGGGCAATAATATATCATGCACAGTTTGCACATCGTCGTACCGCTAAATTGTCTGCACTTACATTTTACTCTGAATAGCGGTTAAGCAAAAATATCCATTTATTCTCCATTATTTATGTCATGCTCATGTATTTTTATATATAAAAGAATTTCTTGGTATTTAAATGTCATGGACCAACATGTATATAGATATGTATTTGACGTATTTTGCAAGAATTTGCGGATATAGTCGTGTGTAAGAATATATACAGCGGCACGAAATATTATGTTTCCTTTATTTAGAATATCATCTGCATGATCTTCTTTAAGAATACAATGATGCGTTCGTGCCGATCGACAACAACATTTGAAAACAACAGATTACGATATATTTTACGAGCTTTTGATGTTAGCTTTATGAGCTAGTATATATTATTCTTACGTCACTGCTTTCACTGTTAAAAATTGCCTTTTGTTCAGTTTCATGTATCGATACTTAATAACACTTGATAACCTAAGCAGAATTTCTGACGTATACGAAATCAAATGCTCATAAGTCAGTTTAATAGCTTGTAAATATAGTACAATTTTAAAAAAAAAATATCACAATAGGCTTTTAGAGATGTGCTTATAACTTCGCTTGAAGAAATTATGAGATAAAAATTGATTACAGAGAAGCAGCTTTGCTCTGAAGATTATTTATTAATATTTACAGACATTTCAGAACTTTTACATTGCATATTTATAGAAATATTCTCCAGAGTGTCATAACACCATTTTCTCTTCAATATTTAGGTCAATAAAATATTCTTACGGGTGAGTAGGTAAAATCCGTAACAGTTGGACAATTTGTGCACGCGGTTTCTTAACCTGAGTAATCTTAGTAGTGTCATTATAGTGCTTTACGAGGTTGATTAGTTTTCTAGCTCACAATCTATTTCTCGTGACATTTACCCATTTTAGTCCAAAAGGCGTACATTTTACGCAACCCATGGACAATTAGAATTATTAATCCACGAAAGCAAAGTGGCCCAAGCAAGAGCCATATAATGATGCAGATCCCCCACCCTGACAATTTATTTTCATTCTAACTCGAGTTTTTCTGTCTGTAGATCTGCTACGCGGTTTGTTATCTGTGCTCAGAATTGTCGGTGAATTAAAGATCACAACATTTATGAAATGTTACTCCAAAGAAAACCCATGCTCTTTTGCTTGAAATCTAAATAAATATTTCTGAGTGCTCTTTCAATAATTTCTACTTGACACTTTAACATGCCCTGATTCTAAGCACCATTATCTTTTGTCTGACATCTTACAACGTGATCTTGTACAAATATTTCCCATACTGCAGTACGTTGCAATCAATGATTGGTGTAAAACCGATATGATTTTACAGTTTGCATACGTCTCCATAAAATCTCGTGTATATTTTTATATGAAGGAATGTTATATATCGGGACATAGTTCACATCCTTACAGGACAGAAAATTATTTTCCAGATGTTAAGACGTTTTAATGGATTCATTAAGCCGTTTCTAATGCCAGTAAAGTAAATGAGGGGTACGTGTATCTCCTTTCATTACAAGCGTCTTCAATGACGTCGTTTCAATTTAAGTTGTTTGACAGACGTAATCCGGCATAAGGCATACACTTACTTATTTGGTCGTGATATATTTGTCACACCGAAAAGCGAGTAAAATGCCATTATTTGGTTAAAACAGTCCAGATTTTCTCAACATTTTATCTAGGTCCAAACTTTTTAGCTGTTGACTAATGCATCAAAGAAAGGTTACGTGGAATGATGCAAGCTAGCCATTACAGCTGACTAAAATGTCTCGGGTTTCATGTCTAACTATCATATTTTTGTAAGTATAATCTAAGATATTTCTCCATAGAAAAAATCCTGACATGACCACATATCTTATCGTTATTGAGAGATGTAATGGAAGAACTGATTTCTTTTTTGTGTTGTTTTAACAATAGGTTTATGAAGACATAAATACATTTAGTTTTCTATGTTGTGTAATGTTATGACCATCTGAGCCTTATTCCAATGATACATAAATTATTGTCATGCTAGGACAACTTAGGACTTCCCCGTAAAGTCGAGGTCCATAAAATTGTTTTCTTTTCAAGCTGTAGGCATACTAGAGCATACTGGTTTATGAACATGGTAAAGTCGTGCATATTGCAAAGAGCGCATCACTAATGTATGTCAATGGGACTACTATTTTATGTTTCATGGCTTTGAATTCAGTCTTACAAACTGTGAATCGTATATAACTTACCTTGAATCGAGAATGATTTTCTGGTAATTTTACAATGTTAACTCAGATTAAAGTATCACGTACTTCTAATTTTATTAACATAATTTCTGCGCATGCTCTTACATCTCGACCGCACAATATATATATCTATATATATATATATATATATATATATATATATATATATATATATATATATTTGTACGCTCTCGTACATAATAGATCAATATTACCCAAGGTGCATGCTCTCTCACATTTGATCATTGTTGTTTCATAAATTTGTGCTAAGTAAATGTATACATCTACAGTAGACCATATTGAAGGTTACCTTGAATTTGTTTCTTGTTTTCCGTCCTGGAAGAATATATCTTGGTGAGGAATGCGTTTAGTTTTTTTATTCCTTCATGGGAATAGTAACTTGCAGTGAACGATATTTACTGCGTCACATGCTTTGTTTGAATTTTTATTAAACAGTTTTAATTTTTGTGTCTTTGTATTAGCAGACGTTATTATGTTTTGTTAATTATAAATCATTACAAGAAAGTTAAGTATGCATTCCGTTTCGTTTGGATCATAACAACATACGATTCTCGCATGATCTATAAATCATGAAATACAAAAAATCCAAGCATCATAAAAAGTACTATAACCTTATTACAAAAGAGGTATGTACAGTCAATAAATCATGCTTGAGATTTTATAGGGACCTTGCAAATATAAATGGGAAAAGGGATTATAAAATACACCCGATTCAGGATTATACTCCTCCCTCCAATGAATGTCAGTACAACTGACATTGTGCGCCTTACTAAAATATAAGAAGAATATTATTTTTAACACGACATTTGTGTTTTCTTGGCAAATATCACAATATACCTATCAACACTTACAGACACTGCTAGGTACTCTATTATTTATTATCCAATGCACATAATACCTTAATTCCTGTTCTCATGACAGCTGATGTTGCAACTTAGACTACTATAAGCATCCCATACTAAAGACATGCAATATTTTATTACAATACTGTCTATGTTCTATAAATGTTACAATTATAAATGAACTCAAAGCTAAGTTAGAGAAAGCGCGAACATCTTCATTTCAAGATCACAGTAATCTTCTGCAAGATTGTTGATGCTTCAACCGAGACTACTAAGAAAGTCCCAGTGTAAAGCTATGCATGCAGTCTTTCATTATACTTATGTAATGAAAGCCTGCTTTAGCACCAAGGTATGCATCAGTTGTATTAATGAAAAACAAGACAATATCTTGCTTCATATATCTTACCCTTACTTATATTAAACAATCGTAGGTATCCGGATAAAATGTCTTGCTGTGATTTACATCAGAAAAGGTCGCCATATTTTGTATTAATATCTTGTATTATTTAAGAAAAAAACATAATCACCTTGACGTAAATGGATGCAATATCTCAGTGAATTCTCTACTTATAGCTACACTATTGATACTATAGAAAATAGTTTTCTAAAGCATACAATGCGTCGACATATCTTGCGTCTTTTAGCTGAAGGAAAATCTGATTCTCACTTTGTTCACTTCTGTTCTGTATAAACTCAAGCGCTACTGCAGCTGACAGATTTACCTAACTAACCGGACAATAAATATTAACTTGTCAGTAAAGTACTGTATATGTTGATCTCTTTTACTGAAGATATCAAACAAGTATTCAAAACATTTACCTAGAATAATGAATGACTGCTGTGCTAACATGTTGTTATGCAAAAGTCATTATTTTCATTTGCTTGATAAGCACTATAAAATGTACATTGAAGTGAAAATGTAACATAGTCTTCTTCTGGTATATTAGTACCCTAACATATCTGCACTGCCTGAAATATAATTATCTTTAGTTGTGAAATAGAGAGCGTTAAGTAAGTATATATGTCGAATATTATGTACAGTGGAACTATTTGTTCGCACACCAATATTTTCGTCATGTAAACAATACAACTAATTACCCTATACCAGAGTCTGTAACACTTAATGTCACCTGAGAGAGATAACTCTAATAATGGTAATGAAGATCATTGTTAAATAACGATACATAATGCATGTTTTTAGTTCACGTTGTTTCGAAACGGTCCAAGCAATATTTATGAGAGATGCGTGTCGTTAGACTAAATTATTCTAAGGTTAGTACAGCGTACAGCTGACGGAAAATATACCAAAGAAGCGAATAAACATTTTAACTTGTGGCAACATTGGAAAGGAAAATCAAAATTTTAATTTTCTCTGACTTTTACTGTCAAAATTATACAAATGACAATATTATGCATCATCTACACAAAAAGTTTACTGGCATTTCTTCATCAGAAGGTTTTTAACTTTTGTGAAAATTTTGTATACCTTATTGTATGATTATCATTGTGTCAATTTCAAATTCTCCAAACATGACTATAAGTAAATTCTCTATGTTGAATGACTGAATGAATTATTTTGCTTAATCTATGTACTCTTACTACATGACAAAAAGAAATGGATGTGTGCCGTCCTTAATCAGCCATTTTAGTAATATCGTCAATGATTTTTCCTTTACATTTGTTACATTTTCAGTTGAAAAAAAGTTTATGAAAGACTGAATATATGTCATGATTTCCTATAGAGTATTATGAAGGACAATATAACATTTAACATGCATAGTCAAAGCAATATTTTAGTTACTGGTACTTTCATACATAGGTTTACAAGGGTCTAATTTGTTACTAATTATCTCGTCTCAATGACATCCTCATTACTGCATTAATATCAATTATATTGAAATCGAAAAAACCTTTATAAATATAGAAAAACCATGATAATTCCAAGAAACAAGTTTTGCTGTTGACAATGTTCTACCACTATCATCTTAGCAACAAAGACTTAAAACATTGGAACTAACCGCTGCCTCTTTCGCGCTCAGTATAAGGAGATTAGTCGTAGGATTGGTCGGCTTGGTGTCATGATAAGGTGAATGGGTGGGACATAATGCTATATGTCTGCGGCATGATGCACCAGCGCTGGACATCACAATAAACTGCCACGCTGCAGATATTGTAGCGATATGACAGAAAAAATGTTATAGCTACGTTAAAAATCATAATCACATCACATCACATATATGCATGCATGCATGCATGCATAAATGCATGCATGCATGCATGCATATATACATACATACATACATACATACATACATACATACATACATACATACATACATACATACATACATACATACATACATACATACATACATACATACATAGATACATACATACATACATACATACATACATACATACATACATACATACATACATACATACATACATACATACATACATACATACATACATACATACATACATACATACATACATACATACATACATACATACATACATACATACATACATACAATCATACATACATAGATACATACATAGATACATACATAGATACATACATAGATACATACATACATACATACATACATACATACATACATACATACATACATACATACATACATACATACATGCATGCATACATACATACATACATACATACATACATACATACATACATACATACATACATACATACATACATACATACATACATACATACTACATGCATGCATGCATGCATGCATGCATGCATACATACATACATACATACATACATACATACATACATACATACATACATACATACATACATACATACATACATACATACATACATACATACATACATACATACATACATACATACATACATACATACATACATACATACATACATGCATGCATACATACATACATACATACATTCATACATACATGCATACATACATACATACACATACAGGAAAAAATGTTAAAGCTACGTTAAAAATCATAAATACATCACATCACAAACATGCATGCAATCACATGCATGCATACCCACACAAGCAGGCACGCACGCACGCACGCACGCACGCACACACACATACACGCACGCACGAACGCACGCTTTCATGCATACATACATACATACATACATACATACATACATACATACATACATACATACATACATACATACATACATACATACATACATACATACATACATACATACATACATACATACATACAAACATTCATACATACATGCATACATACATACATACACATACATGAAAAAATGTTAAAGCTACGTCAAAAATCATAAATACATCACATCACATACATGCATGAAATCACATGCATGCATACCCACACACGCACGCACGCACGCACGCACGCACACATACACGCACGCCCGAATGCACACATGCACGCATACATACATACATACATACATACATACATACATACATACATACATACATACATACATACATACATACATACATACATACATACATACATACATACATACATACATACATACATACATACATACATACATAGACTACAATCTGGCCTCGTACTCGCTGCGTAATGCAGACCCTAAACCTTGGATTGTATAATTGCGTATAGTCAGAATGGAGAATTGTTAAATTTGTTAACTTTATTTTTAACCACTGAAATATACCGATCCTCCATTGGACTGAAATACTGCTAACACATTTATATTTAACATCCTACTAAAAGATAAAAGAAAACATTCTCAATTGGTGATGGAGTTATTTTTTTCAAATCACTGATATCTCATTCATTACCGCATTAAAATGACCATATCTTTTGCTATTTACTGTAGAAGGGCGTTATCTAGGTCACTCATATAACTTCCTATTATACAGGGATTCATTATCTGTAGCTGATATAAATCAAGCAAGCAAAATAGATAATGGGAGGTAATATAAACTAACGAAGGAAGAAGCTTGGGATTTTGTTTTCCCTTGTTGAAGGTCTGGTTCGTTTGGTTTTTGAAATTCTGTAACAGTCCTCCAGGTAAACGACAATTTGCAATTTTAAGGGGTTCAGTCATCTCAATAACTGACTTAAACAACTAGAATGGCCGCAATATGTTGCACTTATATATCACTTTAAACATTGAATATCGATCGTGAGAGTGCAATCAGGCAGCCTAGCCCGACTTTATCGGGTGTGAAAAGAATCTGCAACTCATGTCTAACAAGTTGTAAGCTTTCTAACAGAGCCATCGCAGTTCAATTACAAAATCAGAACATCTTTGAAATTAATGAATATATTAAACTAATATAAGCTATTTATATTTTGAAATGTTTATTGTCCTTCTCAATAACAAAAGCGGAATCATTTTCCATATTGAAAATAGTGTTGGTCCTCCGCTTAATGTGTTCTCAAATCGCTATAATGTATGTACACTAAATAATAAACGAAAACCAGAAAATTACTGATTGTATTTTTGAAAGTATTTTTGTTCACTGGATCTACCTTTAATATTCATCCATCTTTCTCATCTGCTGCTCTAACTATTTAACCCAAACTTACTCTACGATCTTCACCTCTTTAACCCCCATGCTGTCTTTCTTTTTCTCCATGTGATTAATACGTTTACTTTATCACAAAATCTTCCATACTAAAGACATTTAGTTCCTTTAGTTACATAAATAACGGCAGCAATGTATTTACTCATTTGTGCTGTGATATTCTCGATATTCAAGAGAGACTGAACCCTTGTTACATTACGTGCTGACGATACTGTTAATTGTTCGTCATTAGTGTTGTTTTCACTCGCAGAAGTGCTGAAGAGTTGACGCCTTTAAGCATGTAAAAAGTAAACAATGTGAGCTTTCACATTTTGATATCAACATAAACTGCTTCGTGTTGTTTTCCTCCTTGGTCATTTTAGATTTGTATATATATATATATATATATATATATATATATATATATATATATATATATATATATATATATATATATAATTTACTATATGCCATTGGTTTCGATTCAATGGCAATATGGCCCAATAATCGGATATCACATTGTTTTCTAGGGCCTTTGAATGTACGCCACTCACCTTGTTTATGTTGTTCCTGCACATGTTGTTTTCTTTGTCGTACATATTATACACCATTAGCAATTCTGGTTACCTCGGTAATAATAACCTCGGTAATAATAAGACGTTCCAACCCACTATACATAAAGTAACTGGATGTCTAGCTATATAATATTTAATGATAAATATTTTCCTAATTTGTCACATGGCAGCAAATATATCGTCAGCACCAAGAGTATTGACTTTCACTTTTAATTCTTCTTCAAGTAAATGTATAACTGGTTTCATTTACACAATAACAAGTTTTCTCCTAATGGTGTTAAATGATAACTGGTTTCATATACACAATAACAAGTTTTCTCTTAATGGTGTCAGATGATTTCATTAATTGGTATTTTCAGCTCGTCTGCCCAAGGAGCTATAAAAACCCGTTTGTCCCCTGCAGACCCATCTCTCTCACAGCTTTTTCTCTCTTTCGAGATAGCCACTGTCTTCCTCTAGGTTAACGTTACCATTGAAAGCAGCACACTGGGTATACACCAATTAAAATTAGCACCACGGCTAAAACAACATCTTAATTATTGTGCAAAAATAGCGAATATGGAACACTACTCTGTCACTATCGCTGTATCACCTTTGCTCCTTCAGTCATTTAACCCTTTCAGATCAAAGACAACATCTAAGAGAGTGTAATATAACATGTGAAGACGTACCCGAATGAAGAATATAAGTTTTGTTGATAATTGTATAAAAGGGACTACAATATGACGTTATCATATTAATCAGGTTCGTAAGTGAATATTTATCACGAGAATCTTACATAACTTGAAAGAACATTCTCACGTTCCGTAATTAATGTAACATTAATGTGAATACAATGATTCTGTTCAGTCATATACTAGTGATTTTTAAAGCAGCAACAAATATAATAACATTGCAAAATCCAATACAAATCTACATTACCTGAAATTCAGAATAAATATTAGAATACAACCATTTTACATAAAAATGCAGGTAGGAAGGTAGCTTACAATTCATAGACCTCTAGAGCTGCAGAAAGTGCTCCGTAATGTGGATAGTTCACTGACAAGACTTTTCTTAATGTGAGGTTAGAATCTACCATTGACCCATAATAGCAGGGCTTATGCATTCAATGTACATCGGTTATCCAATCTTTAGTACTTTGCCAGTAGAGCATGGAGTGAACCAAACTTGCTCCATCGTAATATAGTACTATATAGATAAACCATCCCCAGGTAACGCTGTAAACGGATAATTATAACCGAGTACATTTTATTTCAAAAATATTCGTAAATATTAAATATACACAACTCCTTAACAATATTTTTGCTTCGTTAAGGTAAATTGAACAAGTTAGAGCACTTAAATGAGCCGTTGGCCAAGGGTAAAGAGCTGCACTGATTAGATTATTGATTTTTAAGTCCATTTATCAAGAATAAATATCGTTATCGTGTCTACATGAAACTGGTTTTTCATGTCAACCTATTTTTCATCCCATATTTCCTAGGAGATTTATCCACTAACATGTAAGTCTTTGTTATTTCTATCCTTAATTTGATCATTTACTTCATAGAAAAATATATTTTATCATTTTTTATGTATGTGCAGGTTTCAGTTCTTTATTTCACAGAGGTATGATAGTTCACACTGCTCATTTTTAAGTCAGATAAAATTAGTGTATCTAGTATCAAGCCACGGAAAGATGTATTCAGATACTTACGAGAAGATACACCTTTTATATGTAGGAAGATACACATTTTGTAAATGTGCGTAGGCAAACTTTCTGTTCCATAAGTGGTTTGTTTAAAGACACGACACATGTGTTAATACGTCCCGCTAAAATTATACAGAGATTAATATGCGAACGACTGAAAAGAGACCAGAAAATGTTGTATTCTTGTTTTCTATGTATATCATATTTATCACAAGCTTTATACAGCAATTCCTGTATTAATACACACAAACACACACTAACACACACTCACACGCATATATATATATATATATATATATATATATATATATATATATATATATATATATATATATATATATATATATATATATATATATATATATATATATATATATATATATATATATGCGTGTGAGTGTGTGTTAGTGTGTGTTTGTGTGTTTTTCCTTTGAACGTATTGCACACTTCCTACGGGCAGCAGTTTAATGACGTTCTGAATGAACTTCTCAGGTCGCCCTTTTTATCCGCTACAAAACATATTTGTATTATGTTTGTGGCTGTGAACAATCACCTCTGCATATTGATATCCTGAAAGTTGTTTTTTTTTCTTTTTGGTTTATATATTTCTCCACCTTGATTAAGTCAATATAATAGATACTTAAATTTTGAATATGGTTTTTAGTTTAATGATAAATTTAGAGCACTATAATCACTTGGATAGCTACGTTATTCAAAGGATTTCCAAGCCATTTACGTACCGGGACATGGACATTAATGTGGAATAGAAAATAAGCCAAATTACGAACCAACAAGAGAAAATTAAAATATTTTTAATATATTTACTGTTGATCTAAATCATTAATTTGCTTTAGCAACAGTACCATCGAATATAACCTCTCTCAGTCTGTCTCTGTCTTTCTGTAAATCTCTGTCTGTCTGTCTCGTTTACCTGTCCGTTTGACTTTAAATCTCCTTGATTTTCTTTCTGTCTCTGTTTCTCTCTGTCTGTATGTCTGTCTGCATGTATATATTTCTGTCTGTTTGTCTCTCTGTTTCTCTGTTTCCCTGTCTGTCTATCTCTTTCTCTCTGTGTCTCTCTCTATTATCTGCTGGGTTTGACATTCAATCTCTATCTCATCCTCGGATTGGCTTAACTTTTACCATCATTCATAACTCCAGCGATATCGGGGGATGACACAATTAAAATCATCTGCATTCGTCGTTTCATATATATAAGCTAGGAATGATGGAGAGAGTGAGGGCTTTGAATATTTTCACATTTAGTTAATAACAATCGATTTTTCAAAATTATGGTATGTTAAAGAAACAACAACAACAAAATATGTTAAATGCATTACAGTCTGTGTGACACGTCAACAAAGAGCTTACAAGGAATTTACTGTATAATGGCGACCTGGTTTCAATCTTTGTATCAATGAGAAATACAAGATAAATCCGAAAGTGCACACGTACTGTTACTACGAACACTATTATTGTAGATTAATTGGTGTACTTTCTATTTCTAGGTTTCAGTTGAAGGTAGATTCCTTTTATCCCTTCGGGTCAGAGTAACGGGGAAACTAAATCAGAAAGAATGGTGACGAAAATGAATACCATATTAGACTAATTTAAAAAAGAGAATTATTAGTAATATTCGCCGTTCTTTTTCCTATTTCAATACTGATGAATATGTGGAAATTCATTATTGATCAAGAATCAACTGCAGATGGTAGTTAGACCATTTATATAGGCGTATTATTGCGCAATGGGTGGATCAAAATTTGATAAATAGATTATATATATATATATATATATATATATATATATATATATATATACATATATATATATATATATATATATATATATATATATATATATATATATATATATATATATATATATATATATATATATATATATATATATATATATATATATACATATATATATATACATACATATATATATATATATATATATATATATATATATATATATATATATATATATATATATATATATATATATATATGTATGTTATATATATATATATATATATATATATATATACACGCATAAAGGATCTCAAATTGGCTACGATTTAATATTAAATTTATCAAACAAGTTGAATAATGTCCAGCTTTTGCGAGCCTTAAATCGTTACCCATTTCAGATTCTATTTATCACATAGTTTTTAATTCAGTGGAAATTATTTAGATAGATAGAAGAACGAATAATTTCGTTCATTCTGACAGACGGTGTACGTTTCATTTGTTGTGCATAAAATATAGTCCCAAACAAAGCGGAACTGGTAAAAATAGATTGTACTGTTTTACAAACTATAAATCAAAGAATAAGCTTCCATCCGAGTAAACAGAACATTTTATAACCACAAAATCATTTTGTAAAACAGAATTATAAATGCTATGTGATGCTTCCACATTGTTTGATACGGTGCACAGCATATGTATATATATATATATATATATATATATATATATATATATATATATATATATATATATATATATATATATATATATGTGTGTGTGTGTGTGTGTAAACTTTTATACGTAGACTGCAGAAAACTTAGCAACAGCCAGAAATGTTTTATGTCTAAAAATATTTATTCTATTTCTTGCGAAGCATCTCCATAAGGCATAGCTACTGATATAATACTGCTTTGACTAATAAAGCTTTCCAAAAAGTATATTTTCTTACCAAAATTGAATCTTTACAATGCAAAATGAAAATTAGAAATGAGGATATTATTATTTTTGTTATTGAATATAATCCACGTTTGCCTTATATAGGTAAGATTATCAATGCATACTGGGATTTATTAAAATTATCATGTAAAACAAGTGTTAAATCGCTACATGAAAGTAAACATGCAATTGCTTATAAACGGCCTAAAAATCTGAAAAATTCATTAAGTAATACTAAACTAGAAAAATCATCAACTAATTCTAATACACGTAGATGTTCGCACTATTCTTTAATTAATGAAAATACTTCTTTCAATAGTAAAAGTAGGAAAGAAAATTTAAATATGCGTTGTGACACTAATTGTAAAATTTCATCTACATGATCACATGCAAAATGTACGTCATCCATTATATTGAAAAAACTAGTCAACAAGTATAAACGTATGAACCAACATAGATTAGATATATCGATGACCTATTTTCTTCTCATGTTGCTACAAGCGTTCCCATACTTGCAAGATTTCTCCTTTCAATCTATTGTAATAGTTGATTCTCAGATGGAAAGTCTGTTAAAGGAAACATGTTGAATTCACCGTCTTATTATGATATATCCAGAAGGTCTACATTCCAAAACCTTATGGTGGCGCTCTACAGTTTCGTATTGAGCATTGGGTTAGAATTGTAAATGAAAAACAATTTTCCCAAGTTTCCTCACTAGTTATGCTAGCTATTTCAAAGCGAGTTTGTATATCATATGTATTGTTCACATAAATTTAAATTCTCTTTATTTTGGTGAATGATTGATAGGTGCAATATGGGTTATAGAGTATTAAAGCTTGGCCATAATCCAGATATGCACTTTTCAAAAAGTACTAGCTCCACTTGCTCATTTTTACTTCCTGAATTTCAGAGGTAAATTGTAACAAAAGAGCCAATAACTTTTTTTTACATTCTTTGTATTTGATATTTCATTCACATTACATTCAGAAGCTGGTATTATCGAATATGGAAAAAAATCGGTTTCCCTTTTGTATTAGCTGCAAACGATAGTTAATTATAGACAAGTTAAGGCTGATTTTGGAGTACAAGGGAGACGTTACTTTAGTTAGCATTATTCTAAGTTCCAAAAGTACAATATCAAAATAAATGTCAGCCACATGATATGAAAGTAGCATAGAGATATGTCAACATTCTCTCCACTGTGTAAGTTTTAAATGCAAACAACGCCACCTTACATACACCACAGTCTCAAAAGTACATAATAACTGGTGAGCGCCACCTATACGACATTCATTAATGAAATAAAATATTTTTTAATTATATCCCCCGTTTACGATTAGTTAATAATTGTCTATATTATTTAATATTATTTTAATTTACTTAATATTTTAATTAGTGTTAGTATTAGTTATATATTAAGAATATGTTTAATAATGTTCAAAAGCTGAAATTCTATCTCAAAATTAAACTTTAGCAAAAAGTAGATTAAATATTTATAAACACTTTCGCTCACAATGACATTTTAACATTTGTTTATTATATAGAAATGCGTTCTGATATATCATTGCACATTAAATATACAATTTTATAATTGTTTGATTTTTTATCGTAAATGTATTTATACATAATACAAATATGAATAGAACTGTTTAAATCTGTGGATGCATGAAAATTATGGAAATTTGTTCAATAGATATATGTATCCTTTCGATCCAATTTTATGTGTATTTGTTTTTATATTTTAATATATGCTATAAATACATATATACATGTGAACTATTCGTTAAAAATAAGATTAAAAATTTAGGTATAACGTCATCTTGTTTATAGTATATTGTTTATTTATCACTTACAGAGTATATTTAATGACGTAAGCAATGATCATGAATTCATTTTTAATTCAGTCTGATTAATCAATAAGGGGAAACCGGTCACACATTCTACCTGTTGTATATATATATATATATATATATATATATATATATATATATATATATATATATATATATATATATAAATATATATATATATATATATATATAACATTCTTATAGAACATCAGCTTTAAAAACTATTGCTGATTAAGGGTCATATATCTGTAAAAATCAATGGCAAGCATATTGCAAATCAGCTTATAATTTCTTTAAGGACAGTGGGTTCCATTAATCTGAAATGTTGTAATGTTAAGAAATATAATAAAGTTTAGTGACATTATAATAATACACGATTTATTTATTGATTGGTTAATTCAAGGTACATTTCATTTTTGTTAAAAACAATGTTTAAATTAAGCTTCTTTAAGGGCTAACTACTTCGACGCTGTAAGATCACTGTTGATAGATTCATTTTGACATCACATGACCTTAGCTAGCCAATCAAGGCTTGTATGATTTCTATTGAAACGAACTCAGTTCGTAGAGGAATTTTGCATTCCGATATACCCGATAAAAGGAAGCTGTACACATAAGTCTTATGCGATTTTGAGACTATAACACTGCTTCAAAGGTAGGTAATACTTTAATAAGATTCGATCTAAGCCGCTATGTGATAAAGGAATGTAGCCGAGTAGAACTCAAACGACGGGAGCGGAGCAAGCAAGTGTAGTCTACTACACAGTTAAACCGAATGTGGACGAGGTATGCAATTTAGGAGAGAAACACCCATGATTCACAAGGGTAAACTTCACTTAAAACCTCAGTATGCTGAGAATTCTTAAAAGGTATTGTCGCGTATGTCTTCTGTTAAATCACACTGTTTTAGTATTTGAAGTTAATTCTAAAGAAATACCACTCCCCGATGCGATGAGACTTATCCTGCAATACTTACAGTGACTTGAGTTATAAATTTATGATTTTTGGTAGGACGTTTGCAGTGTGCACACGCGGCACAAGAGCAAAAAAGGAAAGAAGAAGAATGATAGAGCAGAAGGAAAGATGAAGAAAAGGAGATATGAAACCTAAAGATTGAAATAGGAAAGGAAGAATGAGAGATGATTAGAAGTAACAACACGATGGATAATGACTCTCTTAGAGACATTTCGTAAAATTTTGAATACTGTACTAAGGGTAAAACGGAATTCAATTCACACATGTCGACTAAGATGTAAATTGTATTGAGCAGAAACAGAAGTTTTCGTGTTAAATGTTTGTATAAATTTGATTCGTTATATTTTATAAAAATTTTATTGATTGCATTGATTGAATCTTGATAGGTTATATCTATTTAGCATGTTCTTTCCGTTTAATAGGAGCTCTTAATTCGATAAGGCATTCCTTCTTCAGTATTATTTATAATATCGTAGCTGTAACGT
>JAEAOA010000619.1:1667500-1670000 GCA_016746295.1 Potamilus streckersoni
ACCCCCCCCGTAACCACGTGTAAAGTAACAATTCAAAAGTGTTATCAATTGTATATCAGTGTTAGGGACCAGCTTCGCGCTGCTAAGAGAGAGAGATTCGTAAAGTTGAGATACTTTGGCTTTCCACCAGACTCAATATTCTTAAGTAGATTTATGATGCCGCTAAGAAGAATGTCACAAACATTTTACATGCAGCGAAATCGGCCCACTACAATACTATGATCCGTTCCGGACCTATTTGCAAATTTCTTCCGTGACAAAGTAAAAAACATCAAAGATAAACTTGACAAGACAATTTCAGTTGACTCGTCATCACCATACAGTTGTGATACAGAATTTCAGCGACAACCATTAGCAGCATTTTTACCTGTCTATATGGATTTAATAATGAAAAGTGCACCAAAATCATGTCAACTGGATCCGATTCCGACGTCATTGCTGCTAGAGTGCTTGGATCCAATATTGCCTTCACTAACTGATGTTATAAATACGTCTCTCTCATACGGGGAATTTCCATCATTTTACAAACCTGCCGATGTGAAACCTCTTTTGAAGAAACCAACACTTGACCATAATGATCTAAAGAACTACCGCCCAGTTTATAATCTCCCATTCATGTAAAAAAAAATCTTAGAAAAAGTTGTCCTATCCCAACTTGTGTCTCATTTGAATTCAAACAGTCATTTTAGCAATGTACAGTCTGTATATCGCCCTGGCCACAGTACTAAAACCGCTATTCTGAAAGTAGCCGATGATCTTCTCTCTGCTTTTGATAGCGAAAAGACTACAGTCCTCACTCTCCTTGACTTGTCTGCAGCATTTGACATTATAGATCATGATATATTACTTCACCGTCTCCAGCATATATTTGGTACTCACGATACAGCCTTACTTTGGTTCAAGTCCTACTTGGTCAACATGACACAAATTGTGTCCGCAAATGGAAAACACACCAGACCAGTTGATCTATAATATGGTGGTTCACAGGGGTTTGTTTCTGGATCTGTTATCTTGATTCTGTACACTCAGCCACTCTCAAGTGTCATAGAGCATCATCCAGTATCTCACCAACTGTATGCTGATGACACCAAATATACAAATCTAGCCATCCAGCTGAAGTTGAAGCTACCATCCAAGACATAGAGAGGTGCATTTCTAATGTGAAATTATGGATAACATGTAACAAGCTGCATATGAATGATGATGAAACTGAAGCAATCCTGATTATAACACAAATACTTTCTCATTCACATCCTTTACCTCAGACAATAAATATCAGCAACACCAACATTAAACTCAAGCAGTCAGTACGAAACCTCGGTGTCACTCCTGACGATACGATCACATTGCATCAATATGTCATGAACATATGCCGGGCTGCATATCTTGAGCTGCGAACCATCATCTCCATTCGAAATCATCTGTCAGTTGATGCAACTAAAACACTTGTGTGTTGCTTTCAAAGAAATATATCAAAGAAATATTAAATGTGACGATTCTGTTAAGATACAGCATTACACCGCCTTGATCAGATTATCGGTAAAGCATATTTTTTTTTCTGTAAAAATTGCAGTTATACTCTAATACTTCTACTACACCATGACCTTTATAAACCACCTTTCTCCATTTTTCTGCTTTTTTAGACTCAGATAATCTTAAATAGTCTTATATTTGAAAACTTTTATGTATATCAGATCTTAGAGAAAAATCATTTTCTCATATAAACTAGTAGGATATCTATTCCTTCCTGTTGCCTGCCTAGTTATATAATGTATGAATGGTACATGATGAAGATATAAAAAACAAAAGATATTTTGAAGTCACTGTTTAACGAACTACAGCTCCTGTAAAATGACTTCATTTAGGATATCAGTTGTCATTTGTTTATATACTTGACAAAACGTGCGGAATAAAAACTGCATGAACATGCTTGTTGAGACCACAATCGTCATTGGCAGGTGTCACCATTTACATTGAACTAACCATATGTCGTAACTCAAACTATAGATACTTCATTTGAATTCATCATGTAAATGAAACAGTAATACTTATTGCAAATGTAGATTATTTGTATCGATAATTTGTTTTCATTTAAACTGAGCACTAGATGTAAACATATTTGTATGTCTATGGCCTCAGAGATGACTAACACGGAGCAGGGTCGGATTGATTACGATGAACACAAACATAAACAAACTCCTTTCGTTTCAAATCGTGCATTTTATCTAATCATTAATCCGAAAATGCACCTCTCTATCGTATGGCATATATATCAACTGAAAATGAATAGTGCAACAGTATCATCTAACTAGTGTGTGCACTCTCGACAATTAATGAGTCTGTTTCAAAGGCAAATGCAAACAAATATACAATATATAGAAATAAAACACCTAAACGGTTATTTCAAGCATATTCAAAAAGCTGAAATAAGTTAGTTGAAACATTATCAATTTAAAGGATTAATTCTTGTACAAAGAGCAATGCAAGATTTTAAGAACAC
>JAEAOA010000619.1:1672500-1740018 GCA_016746295.1 Potamilus streckersoni
GAAAATAACAAAATTAGTTTTTAAGCTTCTTACTCCTCTTTATATTTTATTTTACTCTTTTGTACTATATCTCTTCTAAAAAGAAAATATTTTACCTTTGAATTATAGTGTACAGATACAAAAGGACTCAATCAAAAATATGGTTGAGAAGTCGAAATCTGACACCGAATTGCTTCGAATCAAGATGGCTGAGTATGTTATATTTAATTATTAGTTTTATTTAAAAGAAGCATACCTGTCACAAGGTACAAATTACGAACATTTATATGTGGCTATATCTATCAAGATTAATTCATGCTGCATGAAGTATCGTGAATAGTGTACGATATGTCTTCTATTCTTACAACTTGGTTAATTACTCGTTTTGATGAATATTATAAGGGATAATCGAAACAAAACTCACAAACGGAAACGAAATATATAAATCACACATACCGTACATATGTTCCTTTACCCACGCCTACGACAATTTCTCATCTTCGAAGGAGTTGAAGCGAGATACAGGTATTCATTAGTCACCCAAGCATTGAAATATTATTCGTTGTATATTTTAATTTAATGAACAACGGTAATTTTTTATTGTACATTTTAGTTCAAAGAAAGCAAAACTGTGCAAATAACAGTGAAAGTGTCCATGCCTTCCATAATTATTTTCACAGTTCATTAATCCAATGATAGTAAATCAGTTTTGGTTTTGAATGTAATGTACAATGACAATCTTGAAATTAGAGAGAATGCTGAGACAACTATGAAATTAAATTTTGTGCACAAATTAATTTCGGTAATTTCACCAATACATTAACCTTTGTTTCGTGCATTTCTTTGATATCATTTTTTTGTTGCTTTATTAACAATGCCGAAAATAATCGGAAGCTTTCGGCAACTCGATTTGCATGAGATAGCTAGCATCGAAGTTTTCGGTTTGGCAGATCATATAGCAATGCTTCCCGTATAAATATATGACAAAATATAATTTTAGAGCTGTATCAAAATTAATTAAAGTATATATTATATTTCCAGTAGCATTGAAAGTCTTTCAATATATTACTAGTGTTATACTAGAAAAAAATACTGATTTTCCTGAAATGTAAAGAGCCTTTCCTCATATGATCCTCAGATGTTCTCACCGTATCATCAGTTTTTGGATAATGACTCTAGGATCGCACTTTGAATTCATGAAGATATTCCTGTCCATGTGATCCTTAAGATCTCTCCCATCATAGATTCAAATGAAAGCAATTCATAACTTTACTTGTCATATCTCTCTCTCTTTCTCTCACTCCCACCCTCACTCCCTCTCCCTCGACCACTAAGGTGTTCAAGTGGTTAGAGCGTTCTGAAAGGGGCTGGTTCAAACCCAGGCAGTCATATAACAGACTCATATCAATGTTACTAGTAGCTGCCACGCCTGGCTCGCAGCATTAAGATGGTAGTGTTATAACTGTTGAGATTTGGTGTGAGGATAATGTGACTGCGTGGAACACAAAGCAACATAGCTGCGGCATGATGCCACTAGGCAAGATTACAATATAAACTGCCACACTGGAAATACCGTAGCGTTATTACTGTTAAAGCTGCATATACAATCCAAATCACACACCGTCTCTATCTTTCCCTATTTGCAACAAATCTTGTTTTCCATCCTACAACTGATTGCAGGCTCGAACAACAATTTGCTGACTTAAAGGAGGCATACGAAGGCGAAGTCTCGAAGTCGCAGGCTCAATTGAAACAAATCTTAAACCTTGAAGGAGAAAAAGAAGAATTGTTAAAAAGGTGAATTTTTATATTTCTTTTTGACTCAGACTGTTAAAGGTTATTATGATTTATTTGAGTAACTTTCTAATGAAATTATGATTTATGTTTGCCACTTATATCTAATTGTAGTTTGTGTTCTTATCCTTGACTGAGGGTAGAGTAGTTATTGTCTTCCTGGCTTCAATCGTTTTTTGTCTGATATTTTAGTTCCAGGTCTAGATTAATTTGCAAAGTAGAATGTTTTGGAAGTGAGCTTGTGACCAACAACCTTGTCATTTAATTTTATCATGGTCTTTATGTACGATTGTGTTAAGCACAATTATTCATTCCTCTTTTGCTTTAAGTCTGTGGAATTGTATACTTTTGTTTAAGATAAAATTTGAGCTGAATCATATATTTAACATATTCATCAGAAGTATAATGTTTCATTCAAATGTGTGACTGATATAATTTTACGTGATTATTATGAATTCATTCAAGGACGTGCTGGTATATATCACTGATTTAAATCAATAATGTTGCTGCATCATCCTGTTTGAGACTACAAGCACACCCTCACATATAACACTTAATTGTTTTCGGTACGCCGTACGCGTTTGAACTTGTGATATAAGTTTTGGAGACACATGGGATTTAATTCACAATGCTGGAATTTTCTTTGAAATTTTTACTTTATAACCTTGAGAAACTTTCTGATGTTCCTACATTTCCGGTTTGTCATCTCTGTCACTTCCTTTAAGACAATTGAAGAGGGAATCATAATGGTATGGTATCATTGAAGAATTTCTGAAACATTACTGAATCTAAGTGGTTCTATAACTGATCAAACGTTAATGACAAATGTCAACATCCACGATGATCTGTCTAAATTATTCCAAGATGTTTACGTTTGGATCAACTAATTTAATTTCCCTTACTTGAGGACACGAATATATTGTTGGTTGTATTACTGCCTCAAATTCAACTTACTTAAAGTTTCAAATGTAAAATTAACACTATATATCTCTAGTTCCATATTTGAAGTCGATCCAATTAGGAATAGTATAACAGACGATTCATACGATTTGAATAATGTTGGTAATAATAGAGTAGCTAACAGTATAACCGCTTATCTCATGACTTTTCTGAATACCAGTTATCCAAATATGTATCTGAAAAAGCGGAATTAGCTATAAACGTTTTAAATGTTTTCAAAATTAAGGTTGAGTCAATTCGCTGGAGAGAGACTGAGGCAAGAAAATACGGATATAACAGACTTGGCTGATGTCGATAGAGCAACAAAGCTGGCAGAAGCATACTCTGAGCTATATGACAATGAATGGACTGATGCTTTTGAAGAACTTAAGAATAGCGGATTAACAGAAAATGACGCAATTGGAAAGCTGCTTGATATACTTGTGGTATATACATATATATATATATATATATATATATATATATATATATATATATATATATATATAATTTGTTGAACTTTCTCCTACAGCTTAAAACAAAATGATGCACCAATTGCAATTGAATGGCAATAGAGTTTCAATAGTCTAACATGTACAAGAATGCATACTAATAATAATGGATACAATTGCATTCACACAATTGACTTCTAATCGATATGTTTTTGATATTTCAAATAATCAACAAAACAAACTAATATATAACATCGTGTTTCATTTACAGAGAAGGAGAGATGATAATGTTTGCTAAAGGTATATATGTATTATATACATCATCTGATAAAATAAAATGTATACAATGCAAATAAACAAATAACTTTTATGACTTAATTACCTTTTTCACAGATTAATATAACAACCGTATTATATTAATGATATGACCCATTAATTTGCTTAATTCCAGTGTTGTATACAGCTCCATTTCATCCTGCAGGTCTCTTTCTACAACTGCAGACAAATCACATGGGAGAGACTCCAAACACTGAAGTCCATTGCATCTACAATTAATATTATGTATAGTCGTCAAGACGTTGGAGAGTGCTGTGAGGTTTGCCATTCATTCTGATAATAATGTGGCATCCATGGAAATGTCGCATTTTATGGACCATTTTATCATCATTGGTAGATGCAACCATTTCATACGATATCACATTATTATAATTAAACCGCAGTTATCCGGTTTGCAGAAGTATAATGCACATTTTGGGTGGCATCTATTAAAATAAAATTAAAAATATTGATTGAAAGAACTATTGAATATCAATGCTGTAAGCTCTTTTGAAATGCAAACTATATCATTTACGCATAGCATTTATTACTAGCGGAGAGCGATTATGAGCTGTCATTATTAGCAATTCGCAAGTGCCCCCAGTTTAATCATATTTTACTTCCTAAAAGATCTAATTGTTGGTTCCAGAGTGGGGTCCATGCCTATGCTGAGACACAACAACTGAGGAATGGAAAAACCACAGAAGTTCGAATTGGAAAAAAAGAAAATGTAAACCATACAAACTCGGCACACTCTCTCTGTATTTATTACCATTGTCATATATATATATATATATATATATATATATATATATATATATATATATATATATATATATATATATATATATATATATATATATATATATATATATATATATATATATATATATACTAACTAGCCTAAGCGCTTTCGACTCTTAATGTGTCTTTTTCAAAGGCGAAAAGACTTATTAAGAGTCGAAAGCGCTTAGGCTAGTTAGTTACTAGTTTCGTACTGTTCGTCGTCAGTTTATTGCATCTATTTTAATTAATCCCTGCCACACGTGATCCCCTGGTGGATCCAGTACGCGTGTTGGGGTTGTTAGTCGCCATATGATTTGTATTCTTTCTCTATATATATCTATATATATATATATATATATATATATATATATATATATATATATATATATATATATATATATATATATATATATATATATAGTACCACCTCGCTGTTTTCTAATCTAGTTAATGACTTTGCTACATTATTGTTAGTTCAATTATTATTAGTATTACTAATAGTAGTAGTAGTAGTATTAATATAATTATTAGTTCAATTATTATCATAATTAATTATTATTATTACAAGTACTATTATTATTATTATTATTATTATTAGTAGTAGTAGTAGTAGTGGTAGTAGTAGTTGTAGTTGTAGTAGTACTATTAGTATTATTATCATAATCAAACTATAGCTTTAAATTAATTTTTGCTTAAGTAAGCATATTATAAACTTGTCTTATATTTTAATAAAGTATATTTTTCGCTAGTTACCTATTTTAAAACATCTGAAATAAATGTAAAAATTAACGTGGTTAATACGATATTTTATTGTGATTTTAAATGTAGATAAGGCAGGGAAAATCGTAATAAATACAGACAAAATATGCAACTGCATGCTAGAATGTTTAACTTTTAGTTATAGAATTCAGACGTTTGTGCCATCATGTACATAATTGGTCAAATGTCTTTAAATTGATGCTATATTTGATCCAAAACATAAGTCTCAGAAGTCTCAGACTCAAACCGCCATGAGAGTTATTTTCGTCCGCGTCCGCTCCAACTGGTGTAGTGAGTCTCCGCCACTGAAGCACTTTCTAATCTTCGCCTAAGTATATAAACCCGTCTCTGGGTAATTTGTCAGGGGTAGGTAATCCTATATAGTATGCCCCTTTCATTGAAAGTCTTAGAAACAACTTTTAAAGTCGCAGTATTCAGGGAAATGCACGGGAACGAATATTCCTCTTCACATGTTCATTTCGAGGAGGATATGGTAAAACCCTCAGTAGTTTGCTCAGGCATGGAAGACATTCGTAGGGTGGTAGGCGCATACTTTCACATAGAGGATGATGACATCGACAATGAAAACAAGAAAATTACATGGTGTACGATAATAGGCGGCATAGCTTTGGCATCCGACAGGTTGGACACGCATAGCATCACTTCCCGTGATTGGTATTGCAATAGTAATTATAGCAAAGTTCAAATGACGTGGTACTTAATCACTGAGGTTATAGCGTACGGCATCCCTGCCATCGCAAGGCGCAGAACCGCATTTAATTGAGAACCACCGAACTTGAATGGTGTTATTTTAGAAGGTTTTATCAGTTTCGCTTGGTGTTTATAGTTACAATGAACATGCGGTCTAAGACATTATCCTCTTTTATACTAGTCGTAATGATGTATTTGAGCTTGTAAATCTCTTCTTTTTATATCTATTTTTGGAAGTCTTCCTTTATACTTTCTGGTGTCTACTACCGTCTCTAAGGTACTGTCATACATGTATATTATTGTGATGGATGGAAAAAGCCATAGAAAGCTAAAGAGAGTGCTGAGACCATCGAATATGTCATGAAATAGCAGAATAATTTTAGATGCGCCTATTCATACGCATCCTCTGATCACACCTTAAACAGTATAGTTCGAATTCCATTCCAATCTCAGGTCCCAAGTAGACAAATCTCATTCTAGCTGAAACATTCGAAGTAGTAATCTATTATTATATGAGTTCCTGTTTTTAAATGATTCTTATTGACTAAAATAACCACAATAGTCAGGCAAGAAGGCAGGAAAATTGTATTGTTTCAACCTCGAGTTCTAATGAATTCTAATAGGGTCCCTGGATTGATTGTTGCTGTATCGAAGTCATATATCTTTTTGGTGGCAATCGTCTTGGAAACATTTTTAAACCAGTGTGCTCTTACATCCACTTGTAGTGGTTTAGAACTCGCACTTGCTTGTAGTTTTCGATCTGATACACTTTTTCAATCACTGACTGATGAGTTGGTGTGTGGCTGAACGTACCATATTGTGTGGCTTGAAGGTGGGCACTTAAAACTTTCTATCCGCTCCAGATATCAAGAAAATTAAGAGTCATTCGTTTCACTTTACACTCGGTGTGCACTTCTTCTTGGTGGACCCAGTATTCGTGGGAGTAATATTTGGGACAGACACAATCAAAACAGCAAAAGTTGTCGTCGGTTTCCTTGTTCGTCATGGCACATGTCTCACAATAATACCTGTATTACAAGAATGCGGCAATACCGTTAATGGCATCGAAATGGTCATTATGATGATAGACGTGTATGTCTTTTACGTCTTTTAATTTGTTGCCTCCAAACAACCTAAGTCAGTGCACTTTTTTAAGTGTACCTTCAAAGTATTGCTTGGAGCCAAGAACACATTAAATTATTGCATTTCAGGAATACTGTAGAGTGTCTCTTTAGATATGCCAGCTTTCTGTAACAGTTCTACTTATCCTTAATGATTGGCTTGTTCCGGTTGTCAAAGAGTTATCTAGGCTTTTTTCATTATACTATTTGTTCTAGTTGTTATATGTCTGTACATCCACAATGGCTTCGTCTAACATATCTGGTCTTGAGTGTTTTAATGTGAAAAATGCTGCACTTGATACTACGCAGTTTTTTTCCGCCAATACCAACTTATTGCGTTGTCCGGTCCTTTTAGGAAGATAAACGTAGGTCATGCATAGTGTAGCGTTGTCATCGGTGATGTGAAAATGTGATGAATCTTTTCGATGACTTGGGAAGGTATCAATTCTGCTGACCTGCTAAACTCAATCCAAACAAGGGACTTCATACTGTAGCGATATATGGAAGGTATCAAGCGGTTATCTTTGGCTTCACATACCATTTTTGTGGTTGCCGAAGCATTCCACATATCAGTGACGAAGTCATCTTTTTTCTCCAATGGTACTTCGGACATGAAATCTATAAGCTTCATCACGCCTGTGTAGGCCGTGGGTATAAATTTTCTAGAAGAGCATTCATCCGTCTCTAAAATGTGAATACTTTTCAAGGTTCACTGTTGGTGAATTTTAGTTCAAGGAAGACTGCCTGAGTCTGATTTATGGCTGTCTTATATTATCTTCGAACAGAGGGCACAAATCTGAGCCAAGTCTTTAGCTTCTGTGCGAGGCGATAGGGTTCGTTTGTGCCTTTTACTTTCTTCACCTTTATTCACGAAAATGTGCGATCGTCTTATCTCGAGTACAAAAAGTCAAAGGACTACATCTTAAACGCGTTTTTTCCCTATATATCAGTGTAAGGCCAGTTCGTCTCTATATAAAGGATCAGTGTCTTCCCTTAAAATATTGAACTCAATCTCAGTCTGACCAGACAGACGGAACAGCCAGAACAGAATGAACTACAGATCAAGATATGATTGGTGTCAAGAAGATTTTCTTCACAGAAGGACTACTCCTCCTCCTTTACAGATAAAAGTCAAGATACTTGTTATCTTTGTCAAAACAAAAGTCACTGGCCTTCTGAATATCCCCAACGTCAAGCAAGATAGGTGTCTGAAAAGACACAATTTAAAATACCTTTTATAGTTGTAAAGGGGAAGGACAATGGTTTTCAGACTGCCCTAAGAAAGAACATTAGCGGGGAATAAACAGTGTTCCAAACAGTACTCAGCGAAAGCCTCCAGACAAGTGCTGAAAGAGACAAAGTGAAGCAAATAAACCGCAAAGAAGGTGATGAAGAGGCTAATTATGTGACAGTGAAAAACTCGAAAAAGAACCGATTGAAAAGACAAAAATGTGTATGAACAATTTAAACTGTTGTGTTGTGAAAAAGGATTATAATGTTTTACCAGAAAAGAGACCAGAGAGAAAAATTAAAGCTTGTCTTTTTTTGATTTTTAGAATAAGAACGTACATTTACGCACTTACACACGCCCATCATGTGGCAAAATGGAATTCGTAGTTTAAATTTGCTATGGCAAATTAATGCCATCTATTTTGAGAGGAGTCGGTGACCAAACAATGGGCCTTTGGACGAATTGTATTTTTGGCTTTTGCTAAAAAAAACAAATTCAGGAACGTAAAGTAATGGGGTTTACATGACTTATCCCTTTTCCACGACCTATGCCCACTTCTGGACCAGCTACAGTTCATGATTTAATATAAATCACTAGGATTAGTGTCTTATCATAGTATGTCTGTGGACGTGTTTGGACAAATTGGCTCATGAAGGTCTTTTCCTTTCGTGTCGTATTAAAAGAATCTGATATATTTATTTCAGACCCGTTAAGTCTGCTAAAATGTTTATGAGCACCGCTACCTTCTATTTCTTGTAGATCTTGTTTCATCTCTAATTTCTCTAGTCCCTGTCGTTTTCTTCCAGCCTCTTTTTGTATCATTTTCTGTTAAATGAGAAAATCTTCTTTCTGCAGTTGGAAACATTTGTCCAATTCTTCCTTATGTGTCTGTTAAAAATCTTCTACGTAAGATAAGGAAGGAGTATATAGGAAAGGTGCTGCTACAGGAACAGGCTCTTATGGAGAAGACAGAAAAGCCACAAAACTCCAATTCCAAATCAAAGCGTTCTATCCTAGCAGTAGGACCGTATTTGCTTTGTTAACTGCTGTTATGTCATCACTTTTCCTATCCAGGGTCTGTGCACACCCCATTAATCATCTTCTTAGTTTCCGTCATGCTTAGTCGCATTGATTCACTGAGCACAGACGCTTTCGAAACTATACAGGCGATATTACGTCACTGGCAGCTCTCTTCAGATTGGAAGACAGACTCCACACTATGACTGAATTTTGTAACGTGTGTTAGGATTGGTGAAATAACTCACATCGTTTCGATCCGCCCATTCGTTTTCAATGACCGCAGTTTACCTCATTACATTTACCTGTTCTCGTCACAAGATGTGTACTAACGTAGAATCATCTACCCTGCTATCGTCGATCCTGTACAACCCGGCTATCCCATGTATGTAAAATCATCATAGGCAGTTACCAGATGACTGATACAGCACCTTGGAAACGAAGGATCCATATGGAGAGGCAAAACTGTCTGAAGAAAGTATTAATTGTGCAGACGTTGGACGATGCTTGAGGAAGAGAAGAAGATCCGAGTGATATAACTGAGTGGTGTTAGCAAAATTCAAAGGCCTTTTTCAGGCCCTCTCCATAATATTTATTCTCTCCTGCCGAAAAAACATGTAGTCGATTTTTCGTTTCATAGATTTATGTACATAAAATCTATGTTTGTGTATTTGTTCTTTATTCTATCTATATGTCTCTATACATGTTTCTACTGTCCCTAGAGTTAAACGTATTCACTGTTCCTCCCGATTTTGGTCAGCCACTTGCAATATTGTTACTAGTGTTCAGTACCGTGACGTAGCTCTTTCTAAATTTCCCTTGAGGCTAACCAAGTCAATCATGTTCCATATCCTATCTTGAGATTATATTGCAGCCCCTAAATTTAACATAAAATTCTATGCGAGGCTATACAGTTTGAGGCTATACTGTAAACCCCCAAAATAAATATAGAAGTCTACTTGAGGCTATATCGTCACCCATTCCCCACCGCTTCACTACTCACCATCATACGTTCATAATCAGATATAATTGCATTTTTAATCATGCATCTATTTGTGGAAGTTTTGTTAACCTCATAATAATATCGATTTGGAGTATGAGTGTCGTCTGCACATACGGCAAGGCAGCTTCGTACGTATAATAGTAGCTTAAGCTCTATTTTCTGAGGTAGCCATGCATCAAGTAAATATATAAACATTATACTTTACCTTGATATCAAAATTATCATCTCTTCCAGCGTCCACACAGTCTAATCTAAAATCAAGATCACTTGATTCTAATAAATTATATTTACTTCCTAGTATCATCATTTACAATATGGTATATTTTGTTATCATTTTTGTTCCTCCCAAGATGTTTCTAGCATGTCTGTATTTAAAGATAATGTATCTAATGCGGCTAAAGTTTGATGGTGATGATGATATTATCTATATTGTCTGTTAACATATATTCCCTTATTTAATAAATTATAACCTTGGTCACCGTTTTGTCCTAACTTATGTTTTGTTGTATGCCTCTGTCGTATTAGATAATTTCACTCTTTCCGCACCGTACAACCTAAGTTCTATGCCAAGGTTAAAATAATGTGCCATTCATTTCAGCTGCATACTAGCGCAACTACACTGTCCACTAATCAAGAAAAACAAATTAACGATATATGGAGGGCAACAACAAAAGCATTACAGAATGAAGCCCTGAAGGTAATTATTTACATTACGTCTGCTAATTTACAAGCTAGACACTATATACCTTAGGGAAAATTATAAGACGGAGATTCCGCTCGTATATATTTTCAGAGTTTATACAAACCATGTTAACTGGTTATAGTGTCGCAAAAAGAAGGTAATTTAGTTGTTACAAATTATTAGTCATCAAACATTGCAATTAGTTAGAATTATGACTTTCTGTGATAATGCAAACAAATATAATTTTCCTTTATTTGTATGAGAATATATAATTTAAGATAGCTAGGGCTTGCTTTGCTTTCAATAATATATAGCGTTGTCATAATTTACAATTTATGGAAATTGGTTACTTTTGAAATTGAAATGAATATCGGAAGTGCATCATGGATACATTTTAATTCTGGCCGTCGTCAACGATTATTGATGTTCACAATACCATAGAGCTCGTAATTTTCATTGAGCAATTTTTGTTTGCGTTGTACAAATATGCTTCAATCAGTACCTAAGGTACAAGTCATGTTGCAATGTCGAGGGGTAAATTAAATACGTTATATGAGGTAAAAGTGTCAAGTTACACTTATATATATATATATATAAGTGTAACTTGACACTTTTACCTCATATAACGTATTTAATTTACCCCTCGACATTGCAACATGACTTGTACCTTAGGTACTGATTGAAGCATATTTGTACAACGCAAACAAAAATTGCTCAATGAAAATTACGAGCTCTCTGGTATTGTGAATATATATATATATATATATATATATATATATATATATATATATATATATATATATATATATATAAATATACTATCCTCGCGGGTGTTTAGTATATATGGTAAGAACATATTATCTGGTGAATCGATAATGTTTGTCCTCGATAACAGTTTTGGTTTATTCTCTGTAGGCTTGGTATATATAAATGCTAACTTGAAATGTTTTTTATTCACCACCTCGACGAAACACAAAGACAAATATGCATCTAGTATCTCGCTTTAGAGAAGTACATATGTAATTACTTAATCTACTCCTTCGTAAATGTATATCGTGTAGCTTTTCCTAACCTGTTTATCTCAAGGAAGTTGTGACAAATTCGCATTGTCTTTTGTTACTTCTGATATTACTTTGTTTCAGCATTTATGCACTGTAATTTCTACTAGTAATGACATGTCGAACAAAACCATGGCAATAACCTCTAAGTATTTGACATGCTGCATCGACTTGTGCTGGAAAATGGGGTTACAAGAGAAGCCATTGCACCTTGACTCAGTTGCCGAAAAGTATGATGGTTCTAGAAAGATATTTGATCTTGGCAAGTTCAGGGCTTTCACGCAAGCAGGTGAAAGAGTCGCTTTTGTTGTATGGCCAGCACTGTTACTACATGAAGATGGACCGGTACTTGTCAGAGGGATAGCACAGGGCTCTAATAATCTGACAAGTGAAGCCACATAAATCAAGTCAAACTAGAATAAATAGTGGTATATTTTACGAACACTTGTTACTTTCATTACATTTTTAAAGTGATAAATTACATAATGTTAATGTTAAGTGATCCCTATATATTAATTGCAGATGTTTGTTTTTTCTTACCGTTTTATATAACAGTCTCCTTGTCAAAAATGAATGCCAATTTGATTAGCTAATATATTATTGTAAGAAGATAATGTGACCTTAGTTCCGCTAAAATGGTTGTGTTCGTTATTGCAAATAGTAATGCAAATTAATTATCAATGCAATCTGTTACTTTGTCAGCTATATGTTTAGATGGTTTGCTGTGCTATCAACGACCAAACTCGCCTTTTACTGTCTGTATTGTTCATGATCGTTTTTTTTGTATATAAGTAGGCAGTGTCGTAACATATATTAAACATGCCTTTCGTAGTGCTTACATTAAACTTGATATCACTTGTCAGGCATTTTATATTTTCTGCAAAGCTATTTATATAATGTCTGGTGTTAGAAAAATGACTGTTGCGAATCAAACTAATTTAGCCACATGATTCAAAGGTATCATGTTAGCGCTTTTGTCATATCACGTTATATCACCCTAATCATAATTATTTATATCAAATACAAAGAAGATATATATGCAATCATATATTTCTCATTCTGCCATTCTGCCGGGCCTTACATGTTTGACAGATGTTTCCTATAGTGTTAAGAAATATGATTCATTATTTAATTTGCTTGTAAAATGTTAACATGGTGGATCATTATTAAAGAAATATTCATATTTGTCAAAGTTATATCGGTGCAGTTGACACTGATAATTAGTTGATTTAAAATAGATTATGTATATGTAAACACTAATAGAATGCTTCATATAAAATATTTTTTAGAATACGTGCCACCAGACCGAGAATGTTTAAAAAAAATAACTTCATCATGTTTATTTGATTTTGGAGTAATTCATCATGCATGTTCCACTATTTTCGTAGGGCTTCCCAGTATTTAATGAATGATGTATTCCCTCCATTCGTACCAATTAGTTATTTTATTTGTTCTTCACTTTTATTTTAATTATTGAAGTAAACTATATTTTGTCACAAACAATCCCATCAATATTCTCTGCTTATATATTATAATTTATGTATATTAGAAATGCCAAAATAAATTGCCTAATTCTAAAACAATTGTATTGAAGACGGAAATAAAGTATTTTTTTACAATAGAGACTATATTTTTCACATCCTGATGTTGTTGCTATTTTATAATTAGTCTTCCAATGGGAATCATCCCATAAACATTATTCAAAACGTTTCACTTACTTTAATTGGTATCATGTAAATCCGAATATTTCTCAGGTAAACACATGTAAGATGCTTTCAAATTTATTGTGTTCAATAACTCTGTAGTTGGCTTTCAATGACGCAGCTAATCGTATAATATTGAACAGACAAATAATCATACTCTCTTTCTCTCCGTATTTCTCTCTGTCTCTTTCTCTCTATCCATAGGGATATATATATATATATATATATATATATATATATATATATATATATATATATATATATATATATATATATATATCGGGAGACAGTCACAGAGTGAGACAGTGAGAGAAAGAGAGTATATGTGTGTATGTGTTTTACCTATCTTTTACGTAATATTAGGTTTTTGATCATTCGCCTTGGTTGAGGTTAATATTTAGTCTAAATGACCAGTGTTATCGCTGCCAGTTGTTTCTACATGTTTCTTGTCATCTTGTTTACTAAAATTAAATATGAAATATAATGTGTTTGGAAGTGACTTGCTAGATCGAACTTTACTAACCAAGTTCTAAACGCATGGTTTTGTACTTTCTCTACGTCCTCCAAATTTGACAACGTCTTAGTTGTATAGATTTAAAAGACATTTGCCTTTAGCACAAAGTTAATGGTTTTCGGTTGCTTTCATTATTGTTTGATTGAACAACCTTCTGTGACGTTAATCAATCACATTGTTTCTTCGCATCCTGAATTGTAAATAATATATTAGGCCCAACATAATTACATATAAAATACGGTACAAGTTTCCAAACCCATTAAAAACGATACTACTACAAAGTACCGAAACTACAATCAATTCCATTAGGATACCCTTCTGACAGAATTGAAAGGTGCTTTAGGTAATTGTCAAAATACCTACATAAATCTGTTACATTAAATTTTAAATTGATATTTTCAAAGGAATTATTCCAATTGCTCTTCTAACTAAGACATTAGGATAAGGATGAAACTGAGTGCTTTCCTGTAAGAAGCAGCATGAAAATCAATTTACAAAGTAGGCATTCAATTACAAAAGGTTAATTTCTAAAGTAATATAGGATTATAATGCGATGCTAATTGTGTATTAAGTGGCTGCAAAATATGAAACAGTTCATTTTAAATCAAGTTAAAAAGTTCATGATTTCCAATTACATTTATAACCAGTAAGTGCTTCCAGTACGGATACCTTATACATTCCAATTGACGTAAATACCTGTATTTTACCATCATTAACTTCAATGCTAGAGAACATTCTTCGACATCAAAAGATAGTCGACTTGATACATATTTATGTGCTTAACAAACCGTCTCTTATATCATTCCAGATCATATATATATATATATATATATATATATATATATATATATATATATATATATATATATATATATATATATATGAATATATATATATATATATATATATATATATATATATATATATATATATGAATATATATATATATATATATATATATATATATATATATATATGAATATATATATATATATATATATATATATATATTTGTTTATGATATTTTGAGAAAAGTGATGGCAACAATGCAACAGAAACATAGGAAGTCTCATACAAAATTGTCAAACTGGTACATCAAATTCCTGCCCATTTATTTGCTATCGTAACAAATACATGTATTTCCAACTAACCAGAAAGAAGACAAAGCCTATCCAGTTTTTAAATATAGTCAATTTCGTGTACCAATTTTCATTACCTCATAAGCCTAAATCATCTCAGTTAGTTCTACCACACCCTTACACACAGAACACTCATACACATTATATTGTCCACCCCATATTGAGGGAAAGCTTTGAGTAGGGTATTTACGTTCTCATGCTTGCAACGTCATCAAACGCATATATAGAGATACAGAAACATTAGACTATATATGGAAACATTCATATTTTAGGAACTGTTTTTTCTTTCTCTCTTAACTGAGGTGATGAATGTTCAGGTGTCTGGCTTGGCAACTGAAAATCAAAACCAACCGTCTTTAGCAAAGACAGAATAATCCTAGTTTAAATCAGTAAGTAAATAATGAAATGAAGACACCACAAGAACTCCTCCAGCTATTCGTCGGGAATGCAAAACCGCAAATAACAAATATGATTTCAACGAGCTCAACTAATTCTGAAGACGATATTGTCTTTACAACGGTAACACCAGCAAAATAAATAGCATTATCACAACTATGTGCATATTACAGTTGACCAAGTATTTGATCACAATTATTTAGTTGGTTAGTATTTCCTTATAAAAAACAAGCCCAATGAAACTCCAGATTGGCATGTTGTTGGTATTCCATCGAGTCAACATTATCAGCAGCGATCAAATCATCTTGGTAATGAAAATGAATCTGTCTTTGCCACACTGTTCTCCTTTCCATAACCAGTGCATATACAGAAAGTTTCATTCGATTGCGAACAAGTAGATATGGTGAACTCAATCACTTTTAATGGGCTCTTTGAAATCGTTATCCAGAAAATGCTGAATTTCTTTTTTTCAAGTATTCCTGTTTCAGAGAGTTCATCCTCCATGCGAATTGCGTTACAGGTTTTGAATCTACAATTTCAACGTCATTATCTAAGTGTCATGTCCTCGTAGGAATATCTGGAAACAAGAGCTTATATTCGAATAATAGCTGCTTAAGTACAATATTCTTCCTGGCTTTGCAAATGTAAAAGTTTCTAGTCCAGATTATTCATAATATTGGAATTCCGAAGATTTGTTTCTCCAGGATCAAGAAACTGTGATTGAATTTATTCACTTAAATATTCAATTTGTCGGAGAGGTACAACTAAATGAATCGCACGATTTACCTGAAAATCTCTCTCCATATACTACTTTAATATGTTAATGTGGTATAGTTGTTTGTGTTTCCTCATCCCATGAGTCTTTATGATGTAATCGAAAACATTTGCTTTCTTTTCCACCGTGTAGAAACCATAATACTTATGCATGAAGGGAATTTTGAGATGAGAGCTAGAACTATATCACCAGGCTGAAAACTCTTATCTCGAGTTTTTATCATATCGTCATTTCATTCTGGACTGAGTAGAGAGCAGATTTGTTCTCCCGACCTCACACGCCTTTGATAACGTGTCCTTAAAATCAGAAACATAACCAAGAAGGTTGAGCTTAATATATTCATTAGTTAAATGTTATTATTTTAACAACTTCAATGATCCACGCACAGTATGCCCGAAAATTATTTGAAAAGGACTGAACCCTACAGATTCTTAAACGGACTCCCTAACAGCCAACTAAAGTAAATTAATGCCTTCGCCCCAACGTTTACTCCTATCAATCAAATATGAGTCATCTTTGTCAAAGTAAAAAAAAAAATATTTAACCAAAGCTTTTCCTAAGATTTTGGTTTTAATATTCCTCAGAGGAATTGCCTCTAGGAATCTTGTTGACGCACACATTATGGTAAAAATATTGGTTGCCCGACGTGGTCGTAGGTAATGGACCAACACTACCATAATTCTCCTAAATGGTTCGTCAAATACAGAATAGGTTGGACATGAGCCTTAGTTATCTTCTGAATGTGTTTTCCTGCCATTTGACAAGTATAACAAGACCTACAAAATTAACATTTTGATCTTGGCCAATACAAACGAGTGAAGATCTTGTGATCAATTTTATTTATTCCTAAATGACCAACCACACGAATTTCATTGGCATGATTAATTGTTTCCTCTCTGTAAGATTTTGGAACAACTATCTGGTAGTCCACTAACCACTCGTCGCTAGCAGATACGTCGGAAGGTCTCCATTGTCTCAAAATTATTATAATTTTAATTAACAAACAGACAGGTACTACAGTGGCGTTATTTGCACTAAGGACTCTCCAAAATATAGCGGAGATCTCACAATTGTTTTCCTGTTCGAGGACAAGTGATTGTCGTATATCAACCTGATTTGATAAAGATAATGAGAATTTAAATGAGGATCACTGTGATAAAAATATTTCAATTGGTCCAAACAAGGAGTAAAAGTGACCCCATCTAAAAGCTGTCCTATACATATGTCAGCTAAATGAATATTTGCCTTTTCAAAATCAGTCTCAAAAGCTTACCTTGGCATAGATTTAGTAACTGCATATTCTGGGTATAAATCGGATAATTATTTTTAAACAGGATCAACATTCTGATCAAAAGAAGGCTTGTCAGTTATAAGTTGTTTAACCACAACCTTGAATGCAACAAATGAATGCCCTCAAATGGTAAACGTATACACCATTCTAGCTTTCACAGATTTTCATTTTTATTACAAATTTATAGAATGGATGGGAACATTAACAAAGTCGCACTCTTCTCCCTGAATTTGAACAGTCTCATTAGAACAGGACCTCTCGGAAAAAGGCAAAGATCCTGATAATGAAAGACTCTGAGAAGTTCCTGCATCCCCAAAAAAATAATCGGGATATGATTGGCCAAATCACCCTAGAATGATATAGAACCCCTAGACTTGAATGGTTCATAATTCTCCATAATAAACTCAGACAGTGTTCTATCAAACCCAATAAATGCATAGCTTCCAATTCATTACCATTATCTCGACCTTTTAGAAATAGGGGCATTAGATATATGTCTAACTTGATCATAATGCCTGTATTTTAATTTGAATCAGTCAGAAAGGACGTGTACTTTTTACTTGCAATAGGTACATGTAGGAAGAGACAATGATTTTGAATTACGTTTTTCAGAAGCTTGATTTTTAAAGATTTATAAGGAGTCAAATTAGGCTGAAATACTTTTCTACCAGCAGCCTACTGTGGGAAATATTTGGCGACAAGGAACTTAATGAGTTGAGGTATACTTGTATGCAGTAAAAGCAGAATTGTCCAAGGGTTCAATTCCGTGCTCTTCAAGTTCTGTTTTAATATAATTAGGAACATAGGTCTTTAACTCTTCATGTGATACAAGTTGTTCGAGACTTTCATAATCATGTTGAGCTTTATATGCTTACCACTAACTTTTAAATAAATGCTCTTTCTTCATTGAAATTCTACATAAGCTTGTCCAGCTATTTTTATCGTTCTTTAAGCCTCAGGGACTAACGCTTAACCATTTAAGATTTAGTCGTTAACCAAATCATAGCCTTCACTTTGAGGTACTTACATAGATGCATATATTTTTCGAGCTTTGCTAAAAGGTACATACTGTAATATATGCGTCCAATAAATCCATGGTCATTTGAAATTTTCAGCAGCTTTTTCTAAGGAAAATATTGGTCATCCTTTTTCATTCATAGGGGCTTAGCCTAATATATTTTGTAATGTCAAAGCTTGAATTGTTATTTGAACTGGGATCGTTCTTCTCTCTTGCCAGCTCCATTTCTTTCATTCTAATTTTAAATTCACTTTCATCTTTTTCTCTTTGTAATTGCCCTTCTCTCTCTTTCTCAAAACATAATTGTTTACATTACTCCCTCTCCTGTCTCTCCCCTTCTCTTCTAATTGTGCTAGCCTATCTTTCTCTCTCCTTTCCCGCTCCTCTATTTGAAATTACAATTTTATTTGTTTATCGTTTTCTCATTCCTGTCTTTCTGTCTGTATGTCTGTCTGTCTGTATATATATATATATATATATATATATATATATATATATATATATATATATATATATATATATATATATATATATATATATATATATATATATATATATATATATATATATATATAATCAAATTGTTTCCTTCTAATTGCAACTGCAAACGTTTCTCACTTTCACTTTCTGAAATTGCAACTGCAACTGTTTTTCTCATTTCCTTTCTGAAATCGCAACTCCAATTGTTTTTCTCTCCATTCTTTTTGAAACTCAAACTTCCCTATATCAATAATGTATTTCCTTTTAATTCCTTTATATTTATGTCAGAGTCTGATACAAACTCACTGACCGAAGCCAAATCTACTTTTATCAAAAATATTGTTCTCTACTAAACACTAAACGAAAATAGTTTTAATTTCTTGTTTCGTCAAGGAATATTTGGTTTAGAAAGATCATGTTTTCTAGCAGGTTTACGCAACTCGTGCTATTTTCGAACTATCCAGTTGTTTTTGAGTAATACTAGAAGAAACAATATCCACTTTTGATGACATTGTGAATAAAAGCCCGTTGTTTTCAGTAAAGATTTCAATAAAAGTATAAAATTGTAGTTGGGACTTAAAACCATGAGGAATTTAACTTTCCAAAATCACTTTTTTGAACTTCTTTAGCCACATTTCATATATCCCACGACGAATACCTCAGTTTTATGTTATTTCGTGTAGGCTTGTACTAAAATAACAATCTAGAAAAGAAACTGCAATACCCTTTAAATATTGTAACAAAATAATTCCTTTCCCTAGAAAAAAAACGCATATATTGAAAGTAATACTTACCGTGTGAGAATATAATCCAAAAATTTATGAATATAAGTTCTATTCCTAAGCAATTCTATTTGAATCCAGGTTCAAATCTCTATGAAATTCTAATAAGGAAGGCGGTGATATCAGATGAAGTCGTTGTACGGATGGCAACAATTCCTCATTCAATAACAACTTTTAATTATCCTGATTAGAATTCCAGAATAAATTTGCACTGAATGTCTTTGTCCCAGAACGTTTATAAAATGCACTATTCTAATTTGGTAGTGAATAAATTATTAAATTTCCAAACAATTGATCAATTTCAGAATAAACTGACATCAGAGATCTAAAAGATCACATATAGTTTTTAAAGTTGTGGGATACGACTGATTAGAGCGACTAGCAAATGCATTTTTTTTAAGCCGTTAATTTAGATCATATGGTAGCTTACGTGAAAAGTTACATAAATACTAATTTTAACAAAGCATAAAAATTAAAAATAATCACAAAGGCAAGAATAGTTCTATCTAAGAATCTAATTCCCATAATGGAAATAAAAATGAAAGAATATTTACAATTTAGCTAACACTTATGCCTTACATGAGCTTGGCATTAGCCAATCGTATTTATTCGATGTTTAGAAAACAAAGCAATATCCTTGGTGAGCTACATATAGTACCAAAGTCATACGTTTGCTTTCTAATCAGAATAAAATTTGTTTTTTAAAAAAAAGTATCAATTCCATTGAAAATAATCACTACAATCAAATGTAATGAAAAAAAATAAAACTAACTTAAAACTAACACACAAGAAATTAAATTACATATACGTAACACTACAACATGGATATCAAAAATTTCTCAGCGAATCAAAATCAAGAGCCAATCAAACATCATCTAGCGCTACCAAATTCAATTAGGTAAATTAAGATATGCCCATCTGGGTCTATTAAGACGCAATTGTTGCTTACTCTTATAATGAGATGGCTCAAGTGGGGTTAGATGTATTTGTTAGCACCATGCGTAGATGGTATGCGATACTATGCTGTGCTTGAAGATTTTAACAAAGAAGAGTCGTTGGATGAAGACGGCAATGATATTATTGACTTTATCACCGATATTGATGAAGCCCCCTCTGTGAATAACCTTGTTATCTGTGTTACAGTCTCACAGTATACAAAGATGTAATGCTGGACAAACAGCCAAATCCAGCTAAGATATTTTCCAGAGGTAGAAACAAAAATCTTGACGTAATTTATTTTACTCAGCGATAAACCAAAATACCTAAAGTGTTTAGAGACAATTATAATATTTTAGTTGTACTTAGCATAGTTCACGCCCGTACACTACGAAAATGCATCAGCCTTGATGTTCAGGATAAATGGACATGATAAAGTTTAAAATGTTTGTCTCCCATGTGCAAGTTATCCCACGCTGATTTATCACGATAAATCTACATGATCCTCGGTCGAGGTATTGTGAGCATTATAATTATAGTTTATGATCTTGTCTCAGATCCTCCTAAGCGTTATACGTTACAAGTTTTGTGAATATCCTTTTTAGCTTTTAATGATGACTTTCATATGATAAGGCTTTTCTAACACAGTTGTGACAAAATTTGTTTTGTTCAGGATAGGTGAGTATATGAGATGGAACAACGCAATTACGTATCGCATTTTCTATACTAATTAGACGACATTTATTAATAAACAAGTGAAATGTTTTATATAAGGCCCTATCATATATTATCTCAGGTTGCGCTTGATCTAACAAACATATTTTGTAAAAGATTTCATTCCATCAAATCAGCCTCAGGTTATACTGGTATAAAACATACAGTTAAAAGAGATTATATTAAAAACTGTGGATCAGTAAAGTTATTCGCGACCATAATGGTGTCCTAATAATGGGGTTGCGTTGGACAGATGATCGAATGATAAGTATTCATAATATGGTCGATATTTTATTTCATAACGATATTTCCAATGCTGTAATTTGTTTAATACAATAAAAATAATGGTCCTCAGGGAAGATATTTTCTCAAGCTTCATTTACATAAATTATATATAAGTTTTTTTTGTAGACGGCACAACATATGGTTTTAATTATAAACTTAATTAGGTACAGAACAAAATATAATCGTAATTATGAACCTAATTAAGGACAGCAAGACATATAAACTTATATATACTACCTCCGACTCATTAAGTAAATTCTCCCCCACTACACAAACCCCTGAGAATGCAAACGTTCACCCACCACGTTGTGGTGTGATACGAGAGTGTATTTTGTAGGCTGTGGATGTCAAGGTAATTTTTGAGACACCCCCACCCTTTTAAAAATGGCGTTCAGGGTCATAACAAGAGCTTCTTCCGTGATGGGAAGTGAACTCAGTGCTTAAATGCGAGAATCTATCTATCTATCTATCTATCTATCTATCTATCTATCTATCTATCTATCTATCTATCTATCTATCTATCTATCTATCTATCTATCTATCTATCTATCTATCTATCTATCTACCTACCTACCTACCTACCTACCTATCTATCTATCTATCTATCTATCTATCTATCTATCTATCTATCTATCTATCTATCTATCTATCTATCTATCTATCTATCTATCTATCTATCTATCTATCTCTCTCTTTCTCTCTCTCTCTCTATATATATATATTTATTTATTTATTTATTTATATATATATATATATTTATATATATATATATATATATATATATATATATATATATATATAAATATATATATATATATATATATATATATATATATATATATATATCTATATATATATATATATATATATATATATATATATATATATATATAGGTATAAGTGTGTGTGCATGTGTGCGAGTTTGTGTGTTAAAAATGTATTATACAGCTGCCAAACAACATTATATTTTCTGATTCTGAAAACACGTACTTTTCCATTACATTTTCTATTTTGAAAGCGATGTTATAAATATATCAAGAAATAGATGACATTTTTGTCTAATATTACAGACAAAAGCTAACTCCTAATATTGCCTGTTTTAGTTTTGTATCTAATAATTTTGCTTCGGCACTTAAAGCGCTACTATGATGACTACATTATTTATTATTTCTTATATTATTAACAACTTCTGTGTTAAGATCTGCGATAAATACATGTCGATATAATTTAGTGGCGTTATAATAATTTTGATTTTCTAACACTTCCTTGTCTCAATACTTCTTACACTCTTCTTTTATTCCTTCTAATTTTGCATTTATTGTTGTCTTCAGAACCATCTTTGTTAGCATTATATGTATATATTTAAATTCTTAATGCTACATTTTATATTTAAAATACTATATAATATGTACAATAATAAGAAACGTTGGTGTGTGAACAAATGTTACAAATATATACCAAATACTCCGAGTGATATCATATTTATTGTTAATAATGACTAGCTATTTGCAATTTCAAGTGGAACATCCTTTAAATGCGTTTTCTTTAACAATAGCTAGTGTTAGTTCTTCTCTTTCAACAGCGTGTAAATAAATTGAGCCTCGACTTGCGACTAAAGAAAATGCTTGCAAAACATATCCTTTTGGCGGTGCATCAAATAGGATATGACGATTTAATACGAGAGCTCCTTATTATTGATATTATGTTAAGATATATTTTGCCAATGAGGGTCAGCAGATATGAGAAAATAATTATAATAATATATGGGTTACAAGAATAGGATTTTAATTTTATGTAGCTTTAGAAATATCGTTATCAAATAAAATATCAACCAAATTTTCAATAAATGTTATCTGCCGAACCTACTATTCAAACATCATTTTCAATCGAGATTAGCCAAACTGATCCATATTTTGGTGATATATGGTAACCAACTTTTTAATACAATCGCTTATTATTTTTGGTTTTATACCTGTATAAACTGACGCTGATTTAATGGTGTTAAATCTCTTGCAAAATATGCTTGTTAGATCAAGCTCAACATGTCGGATTGAGTTATAATAAGCCAATATCTCTCTCTCTCTTTCTCTCTCTCTCTCTCTCTCTCTCTCTCTCTCTCTCTCTCTCTCTCTCTCTCTCTCTCTCTCTCTCTCTATATATATATATATATATATATATATATATATATATATATATATATTTATATATATTTATATTTATATAAATATATATATATATTTGTAACTGAACTGCTCCTATCACAGAGATCCATCTATCCTAAACAAATCAAATTTTGTCAGAAATATGTTAGAAAAACCTTATCATATGAAAGTCATTAGTTTGAGCCAAACAAAGGCTGCTGACAAAACTTTTAACGTATAACATTTTGGTGGAGTAAGGATTATCTCAGACAGGACATCAACTATTACTTCTATTTCGTATAGGTCTCGATCAAAATCTTGGCTCTTCTCGCTAAGACTGCAGGAGTTGTCCTCCCTTAGCTGACATGACCATATTCGCACGGTGACTCATTCAGCGGGTGGTTGGGTGAATATACATGTAAACGACCGCTCGCCGTACAAGGTACAATCTCATTCAGTTAAGCCCTCCAACTAGCATGACAAGATTTTTTTTTGTCGGAATCACTATCCGCTCATTTTCCGTAGGAAGCTTTTTTGAGAAATAACCTCTCAAAGCTTTGCAGGATTCACCCCACCCCGTTGTTTTTGATGACTTTATTAAAGTTATATGCGATGAAAATTTAAGTAAAAATTACCCATGTACCGGCATCTAACACATGCGAATGGTGTATGCTAAATTCGACTTTTTTATAGGCTTCTGTAATACAGCTGTAGTGATAAACATTACTGATATTATAATCAGCTGTTTATATTGTGTGCCGGATTGAACTGGATATGTAAATTGAGTTCAGACAGTGTCAGTGTCAGTTACGAGCTCTCAAACAGAAACACAAAGAAGTGACACTCCTTGATTGGATACAATAATTCATTATTTGTTCAAGGTACGGTTGATTTGATATATTCATTTCACATCTGCAATGTATTATGCACATGTATTATCTCTAATATGTGGCAATCATAATGTAAATTACGCGGAGGTGGTAAGAGTTAAATCACACCAGGAAGTAAATCAAAATCCACACATTCCATGTGTAATGAAATACAAGAGACATGTGACGTGTATCTTTTAGAGAAAGAGGCGTTTGTAACAATTTCCGTCTTATCTAAGCATACTAAGATATATTGCAAACATACATACAAGTCATCTAACTCTAATTACATTCATACATGTACTTAAACAAACACATATACACACATAGTATTGTTGGACGATTGCAGTCAGGATACTGTCTAAGATGTTACAATAATGTATGCTCCAGTTCTACATTTGTTTCATATCGGGCACATGTTTGTCTGATGCAGGCCCCTGCCTGAAGAAGTTCTATCGGTACTTATATTAATGTGCCAAATGAGGTGGGGAATGTGTTCATTTTCGTGTACGATATGTTGTACAGATTCTTCATTCGGCAGTTATACTGGCTGCTATATATAGCTTGCTTTCCGCTTAGACATAGCGTTAAACCAAAACACAACACTTGACTTGCTCATTAAAAGCAATTTACAGGTGACGGGATTATATGACCCTTTGAGTCATGATAAACCAGCTACGATATCATGTTTGTTTTTTTTTACTGAGCCATGCGTAAGCATAACAGTGCAAAGTAAATACTTGTTAACGGCCGATCAGTGGAATATTTTTTACTGAATTAAATCATGTAATAAATCTATATATATTCTGAAAATCTTTACGATCGTAGTTTTAATGTATATAGATGGAAAAAAAAAATTAATTAGGTAAGAGACCCATTTCCTCCCACCGTCTCTGCCTCTCTCACTGTCCTGTTTCTCTTTTTCTTTCTCTCTCACTGCTTCTTTGTATATTTTACTGCCTGTCTCTCTTACTATCAGCTTTTCACTGTGGAGTCCAACAAGATATTAAAAAATATATTGTGTGTTTATGTGGCTGTCAGTTTATCTGTCAGTATCTCTTGCTCTCTAAGTGTATGTCTCTCTCACTCTGTCTCTCCTTTTGTATATATGTATCTACACTACCCCCCACACTGTCAGTCTCTTTGCATTTTATATCATCGCCCTCAGTTTAATTGCATCGTTGTTTAGTTTTATATAAATGAAAATCGATTATACGTGACTCAAATGACATACATATAACTTGACTGTGCTCTTGAAAATACAATAATCTTTGTTCTGTTCTCTACTGTATCGAACGATAAAATGTACTTACCCCATCGAACAGAAACGTGATAACATTATTTTGTTGATTTGCAGGTCTCAATCTTTCTGTCCTCGCTATTCACCAGTACAAACTCAATATATAATTATATTCCAGACTTCAATATATAATTATACTTCAGTACTCCAATATATAATTATGCTCCAGTTCTACATTTGCTTCATATCGGCTCGTTCAAATTTACATAAAGAAAGAGTTAAAACAACAAGCTTTGTAAATTATAAAAAAAATAATTTATTTTCCTAGAAAACGTGAAAAATTTTAAATATGTAAAACAATACTTCCGATTTACGGAAATGATCCAAATTGATTATTCTGAAGATAAACAAAAGTCTTGTTAAATGTTTTAAATATACACCTTCTGAAGTTCATTTCCTGTCCAAAATAGTGGATAATGAATTCAGATGAAGGCTAACAGAAAATTCCAGAATTTACACAGTAAAGCACAATTTATATTGTTCCGTTCCAATTTAGAATATTTTCGGAAAATGTCTTTGTCTAAATCAGTAATGTTGTTCTTGAGGAAGACAATTATTCAGAAAAAAAAAACGAAGTAAAATTAGCTCCACAAAAATACATGTTGTGCTACGTAGACATATGACCATACAACTTCTTCTAGCACAACAATACCTTTCTTAAGGTAATATAAGTTGTATATAGCTCTAAGATATTACAATAAACTCCAACTCTGACTGTGAATGACTCTACGACTGTGTATCTCTTACAAAATACCTCAGCATATAAATGAAGCTAATACGTTCTTTGAATTACACGCGCACCGAGGACGCATGCAATTTCACAATACATCTGGACATTAGGAAAGCCTGACCAAGTATCAGAAAAATCGGTTTCATAGATATTCCTGAATGTATACTTTTATTAAATAGCACGTGCTCACATGAGTCACATTTACGACTCAAGTAAACACGATGTTTTTAACAACACATTAGATTGATGTTAATAAAACATTATTAAAAACTATATTTAATGAAATAAAATGAAATAAAAAGACATACAAAATGCATTGCTTAACACACACACACATTAAATACAGGGTTGTAACACAATATCTAATTATAATCCACTTCTCCAATACATAATTATCATATTAAATATGCTATGTTGATAAGTATACTCGCAGATATCATATATACACTCCATTGTTGAGTTTCTTAAAGGTTTAAATATGTATTGCTTGTTTAAGCATCTGAAATAGAGAAGCAGTAAATAGGTTATGGACAGATATATTTTTCGCTTCAAAGCCCCATTCCGCATAGTCCAAACATTTTTTTTAGATGTACCTTGCAGTCGGTCTTCCAGATCTCGTTCTGATGTTTACATCACACCAAATTATATGTAATTAATATACAGTTGGCTTTTGTAGCCACATTCTATCTAGACGATCAATAATGCTACAACTCTTCACGTTCCAATTCTTTTCTATCTTTAATTTCGCTTTCTGACTCCGTCAGTGGAGAGTCGATGACCTAGTGACACCTAATCTAATATGTAAATCCTGCTGGGAAGTAATCGGTAAGTCTCTGGGTAAACATCCATTTCAATGGAGTTGTATACACATTGTGTTGGCATAGCTATATAATATTCAACACTTTTCGGGGCAATATATTGTTCTAGGGGTTAACTCCTTTAGCTCATGGGCCAATACTCCTTTGCAGGAATATTGTAAATTTTATTGCGATCACGTTTGTCTGATTGCATAGGTACCTAAAATGTTTCACAGATAGAATACAAGGTGGCATCGTTGTTACAGGAAATCTAATATTAATCATTTTCTTTCTAGATCAATCGCCGTTAGTATTATTATAATCAATTATATTTGCAACATAATGGCGCAGTGTTTAAGCAACGCAATAAGAAAGACAAACACAGTAATTGCTTAGAGAAAACTAATTATGGATCATTGTATATAGCCAAAGATTTTAAATATTTAATATATTGCATACATCTTGCCATATAAATATCTGTAAAAATGCAGCACGCTTTGAAGAGTATTGGACTGTCAAATGTGTGCTATATTAAAAGCTGTTTTGGAACAGCAGTTTTCTTTCCCATTCTAAACAATTCAAGAATTTATAACTAGACCAATTCTCAGTTTGCTCTTTATAGAGAAACATATAAAGCACACGATTTAATTTTCAAATTGTTTTTTATTATAAAATTCAGCGCCTTTGAATATTTGGCATTTCGTACGTTTCATTCTTGTAGAACAAGTATAATCTGTAATATTCATAATTTCTTTTAAAGAATGGACAACAAACAAATGAGCCACGAACCTATGGAAGTGTGAGTAAAATGTGAATTATTTATGGTTGTTGATTGTGTTTTTGAACTGTGTTCGTCTTCGCCTTTGCATGATAAATTGAAAAGCTTATGGTCAAGTGAAACAGTATATATATATATATATATATATATATATATATATATATATATATATATATATATATATATATATATATATATATAGTATCTAGTTAGCCCGAGTGCTTTCTACTCTTAATGAGTTTTTCTGAAGGCATATAAAAGACATAGACAAAAGAAATAAATACAACACAAAACCCTTTGTGTACGCAAAACTCTTCATGGCTGTTTCTTCATGAATTAATCCTTTAGATGTATTATGTCTCAAACACCCTATATAATATTGGTGTGGATACTCCCCGTACACAAGATTATTAGAAGCACGACGATATTGGCTGGTTGAGATATAATATATGCAAAGGTTTGATACTATGTAGAACTTTACAAACACAACAGTTATTGTGCTTTATCTTTTTTATATTTGTCTATGTTTTGCATATGACCTTTGAAATAGATGCATTGAGAGTCGAAAGCTCTCAGGCTAGTTATATACTAGTTTTGCATTGATCGCCGGCAAGCCTACTGGATCCAGCAAGAAAAAAAACGTATGTCAGGGATTGGTTAAGATAGATGCAATAAACTGACGACAAACAGTGAGAACCTAGTAACTAAATAGCCTAAGCGCTTTCGACTCTTAATGAGTCTTTTTCAAAGGCAAGTATAAAACGTATAAAAAACAAAGAAATCAACACAAGATTAAAAAAGAAAAATATAGACTGTTAGAATTATAGAATTAGTATCTGTAGCCGAAAGTTTTTTTCAAACTTTGTTTTAAAACTTATTAGTATCCTCTAATTATTTCTATACGAATGAAATATCTGGTATAAAATCAAATTTCCGGGATATAATTGGCGTTAAACAAGTCTATACAGGTTGGTTGAGACCATGTATCTATAGGTTTAACTCATGTGGGGAGAGCCGTGTAGAGTTTTACAAACACAACATTTTTGCGTTTATTTATTTGTTTTGTACATGTTTTGTATATATATATATATATATATATATATATATATATATATATATATATATATATATATATATATATATATATATATATAGATAGATAGATAGATAGATAGATAGATAGATAGATAGATAGATGTACATACGGTGGTGTTATATATGTGTTTGTTTAAAGTGAGACGGCAGAATAGAAAGATGGTTTCTCCATATATTAATCCTTCTGTATTAGCATAGATAGATATCAGCGAGATATTGTGATAAATGATATAATACGCCGATAAAAGTTAAGGTGTGTTAAACCAAGTTTGTAAAGAAGATTATACTATTTTAAATTTTAAAAACTATCAAGGGGCCTGTTTTGTAATCACATTCATTGTAGGAAGAAGACATGAAAATGTGATTTCGTTTGCAATTAAAAGAAAACAAAATCACAACAGCAACATAAGGTTATTGGTATTTTGAAGGTGTCTGTAAAGACTGTTTACTAGCCAAGTATCAGGCTCCCTTTACGTGTGAATACATGATTGATATAATTATAAATATTTTTATCATTTATCATGCTCTGCAATTACAGTTATTTGTTTACAGCTTGGAAGAATATATGGAGGTATCAAGAGAAAACGAGCATAATGCATTGATGACGTAAGAAATATTTTATGATTTTGAAAAGAGTGCCCATATTAATAAACAAATAAAGAAAAAAATTAGGATTATACTCTCTTCCTAAGAATGTTTGTAAAACGTGCTTGCCACTGGAAGATTGCTAAAGCAAAACGTTCTTAAAACGGTCAGATATTGTGATAAAACATTCGATAAGTAATGGTCATTAGGGGAATAAAATCACATATAATTTATGCAAGTTTTGATGAATATAAAGTTACATTAATACATCGCTAGATAACTAGCATAGTTTATGCCTTTACCTACTTTACATAAATGAGATTTTGCTGTAATATACACGGTACAAAAGTGTATATAACGTAAAACAACTGATAAGGTATATATCTGAGGTAAAGTGAGAGTGAGTGAAATATGAGTGAAATAGCATTTGTACAAAACATGATTAGAATCTCATTCTTCATTTATGTATAAAGAAAAGTATCCCAATTGTTCTCAAATATCGTGCACAGATTAACGTATAGGATTGTCCATCATATTAATTTTTTTTTAAATTTTGCTTTATAAATAACGTATAGATTCGCATGATTCCCTTGATACTAAATACATCAAATACTCTACAGAGGCAGATCAGCTGATACAGGAAGTAATACTTGACTGATTGCTTACAATATTTTGCCGTAAGGAAACCAATACCGTTCACGCGCTAAACTAAATGCACATGGTTACAAGTGCCTTTTCAGAATTATAACAACATGCTTACTTGATAGACATGAAAAATCAGTACAATGCAACTTTTTCTTATTTATGTTGTAGAGAATTGAAAATGTTTTGTTTTTGTATGTTCAGTGGAACAGCTGGATTTTCGTGTAATATTATGTTTAATCTACCATTTTATTGTCTGCTCCTATATATATATATATATATATATATATATATATATATATATATATATATATATATATATATATATATATAAAATGTCATGGTTATTATAAAGTGTTAAGGGTATGAATCATATAATAGTAAACAGTTTAAGATTTATAGGTTACTGCATTTGTATGGGAAAATATGAACGAGTTTTTCAGATGGCTATACTGCACGACCTTGGGAGTGCAGTATAACCTTCCGACAAAACGAGTTCATATTTCCCCATACAAATACAGTAACCTTTTTATTATATGCTCATTTCTTATTCTTCCCAAGGCTTAAATAAATAAACAAATATACACTGAAAGAAACAAAGTAACTAAATGTACGCCGTATTCCGAACTAAATATATAAGCGTTGATGGATCATTACACAACATTATTATTGAGCGCATAACTCCGCCCAGATAAATATTAAGTTGGTCGCGCGCTGGACGAAAGTTTCGAAAGAAAATGGCGCTTGCTCTACTTAAAATTGAAATTTGGAGTAATATTTTTGATGAATACACATTGCAACAACTTTTCCATTTGATCTGGAATGAATACCTATTGATATATTTGTCGATTCAACGCAATCTTTTGATTATGGTCTGGATTAACTACAGGAAGTGAATTGCATCGGTTTCCAGTAGCGTCTGCTAATATAACGTTTTGAATTGTGTTGACATCTGCATGCGTGTTTCCTTTCTGTCATTGAATGATTCAGATCACAATGTGGGAAAATTATGAAGCTTTTTCATTGCAATTATCGAAAACTCGCTGTGGAATTTAATTTTATTTCATTTTGAGTGCAGTAAGGAGGATGTAGCTACACTTTGAATATACTCGAAAGTACAGTACAATTTCAAAATGTGTTATCAATCTTGAGAACCCATTGCATGGCTCATTTAATTTAGATTTACAGACCTACGAAAATATGTTTTTTGAGGAAATTCAGGCTGAAAAATGTAAGTATATTTTTGGCCATTTTTATTAACAGCTAAAGAAGACAGTTTATATGTATAACTTGCATTTTATTATGAGAAACCTGTATCGCGTCAATACATAGTTAAATTTGAAACATTGTATCAAAAAGTAAACGCGGAATGTGCCAAAGCAGTTTGTATATGTCAGTCTATGAAACATGTGCTGGTATGTGGCCGTCTATGAAACATATGCTTTAGTTCATTCATAAAAATTGTTTACGTCAGAATATAGTTCCTCTGCACGTGGGATAAAATATGAAAGTATTCAATATCGGTGAATATTTCATGACTCTGACAATGTAAAGTTAACGGATAAAAAAGATGAGCATATAATAAGTATGCATTGACACATCAAAAGCTGCTTATGAATATATAACGGTTAAATTACTGAATTTGATTGCACTTTAGGTATGCGGCATGGTTGAGTTTTTGTTTTCCTTATTATGAATGATTTCATTAAACATCTTAAACCTCAATACAATAGACGGATATTTATGTCAGACGATATTGAGGATATTTTTGCAATAATTGACGTTGATGATGTTCTAAATCTGTGTTTTTATAATTTGACTCCTGCAACAAAACACAGCTGTCTTTAAACGCTTCTGTAATAAAGCTGTCATGAAGGTCGATCTCTATATAATGTACTCATTGTATTCAAGCAAAAACAAGGACTTTATGTTTCAAAAGTAAGACGCAGTGGATGTTTGCCTTGCTGCAACTGTAAGGGTTCCTTTTTCACTTCATACTTTATTTGGTCAAAATCATAACAGATGCTAGCGAACCAAGTAAACAAAAGCAACTGTTTGGATTTTGCCCTATCATAAATTAATTTGGCATTTTTGGTGAAGATGATGATTTTAAAATGTCTGATTATTTAAAAAAGCTTTGGTCAGACATCTGTGAATACAAATTTTTTATAGGCATTGAAAGTATACTATACAATGTTTCAAACAGCATTTAGTTGTTTTTTTATAACTACTAAGTATGCAATTGTGTTACGGCAGTGATAAAGATATAAACTTTGGGATTTCTATCTTGAGCCATGTTTTAAGAATGCATTAAAATCGCTATCCGCACCAAGAATATTTAAAGTTGGAATGATTTGACGAAGTCAATCCATGTCAACTGAGCTATCAAAGTAAAGGATATGTAATTTCAATTTGGTTTTGTTTATGTTTGGCTTCATCAGGAGACGAAAAACATTTTATTTTCACTATTGTCGCAAAGAATCGAGAATTATACGTCCAAAAACAGGCAGATCGATATTGGTATTATTATAATAAATATATAAATGAATTAAATAGAAATAATTATATAAAATATGTATTATCATATCTGTATTGGAGGATACTTGCTAACTTCAGGTGTTCATCGCGTATGTTTAAAGTAGAGAAGGGAAGGAGTAGAGGGGTTGAGAGGAATCAAGGGTATTGTGAGATATGCCAAAAATGTGCATTCAGTAACGGATAAATTACATTTCGTTTCTGTTTGTCCAGGTTTTGGTTGTCTAAGAAACAAATCTTGTAACAGATCTTAGATCTAAACGTTTCAGACACAAACATTGTGCTAAATTCAGAAACACTACTAATAAACACTACATATGTATTTCTCATCCAGTTATTTCCGTTTCGGAATTATGGCAACATCTGTGAGGGGCGTTTGTTGTCCTTGGTAAGAAAATTAATACTACTCAGGATATGAGACCACCAATTTGACCAGCTCATTTATAAACACTCAACACCCCCGTGTATGCGGTTGATACAAGGCAATTAAATACATGATCGCTGCGCAAATAATATGGTATAAGTTGTAAGAAATAACAGATAAACATGACAATGGTTTTCAACAACAAAACGACGTGGGAGTAAATAATGCCAAACCGATAGAAATTACTTAGTGTAAGGATCATTGTCAGATTAGTCCGTGGATATCACATGTGCGCTTCTTAGAATGTAACTGGTATAAATCCTCTTTATTAGGCCTATGTTTGCAATAAACAGTAGTGAACAAGACTCATTTCTTAACATAATAAGGATAGTCGATGAAAATGGCATGCAATCCTATCCGCATCAAATTAAACTTGATGAGGAATTTGGTGGTATTGGTGATGTTTAATATTATCTGATAAATAACCATTTTGTGCTCAAATACTTTTCAAAACCTGTAGTTGAAATAAATATGATAGCGACAACGACTACTTGGTAATGCATCATGTAACATAGTACATGTTGAATAACTGCAGCGTTCGTTAAAGTGTGCCAAATAGGCAATAAAAATCAAGAAACAAATTTCACTAAATTGACAGAGTATTTACGGAAAAAAGTAATCGAAACCTAGGTCAAGTGGTGGGGTGTATAAACTTGCTTACTTAAGGCTGATTCATTATTTCCTTAACATGCAGTGCAGATCAGTCATATTGTTGTTTTCACTAGTTAATTTAAGTTGACTTAATTATTCAAATAAGTATTCACTTTGTTACAAAGTGCTTAATACTATTCTTGGATTAATCATTAATTTGGAATTATAATGAATTCAGACAAGACCATTTTGGAACATACTGTTTTTTCATGAAAATAATGTTGACGCTTCTCCTCTTTTTAGGCCTATGACACATTAGCAAGTTCTAGAGTACAGGCACGTCAGCACATTTAATATTGTAATTTATATGAAACACCATTGTAATTTAATTTGTACATTTAGGACATGCCATGTAACATGTAAGTATAATGGATTCTAATTCACAATAATGTAAGTTCTTTTTAAATTTTCCATTTTATTCTGTGGAAATAAAATATTCGTCGAATTTTAGAAAACGTGATAGTTTTCGCTCTTTTCAGTTTGAATGTGCCCATGTCATTGTTTAACGAATAAATCAGAGTTTTGTCGGATGACGAATGTAGAACATCTGAATGTGTACTGGTTGTAAAACAATTAACCTCTAAAGAAGAAGTAAGGTTTAGATACAAAGGCATAAATATACAGGGTGTGGTCAGAGACATATACGAAAAGACTATTAAAAAGTAAGACTAAAACTAACACAAAATATTAATTATTACTCAGTCTCTGTTTCCCTGTGTTCATCAAATTTCGTTTTAAATGCAAATGAAATAATTTGGACTTTTTTGTATCTTTTATAATTAAAATACGAAAATAAAGTTTGGTTGTTAGTACAGGAGAGGAACAATATTTGTTTACTGACAGCTTTCTATAACTGGTGATCTGACACAATTAATATTGATGATCATTCTGACGTTCCGTACCCAACTACTGAAATTAGCAGAAGGAACTGTCCTATGTAAAGAAACGTACTGCCCATCGTGGTCAGTGGCAACGTCCATAAAATTTATCTTTTAAAATAGGATTTAGCCAAATTTTGTGTCTGAGACAAAATGCCGTTTAGATGTTATGTTTACAAATATCATTGGCTGAAACATAATTATTACATGATTCTGACACTTAGTACAGAAAGCATTCGGTACGTTTCGTTAACGTCATGACTACGAGTTTCATGTTGGTACTATGGACTGCATAGGTTGAGGGAATATCTTATTTTCAAGTGTTGAAAATGGTCGTCGTATAAGCTTAATGATGTGCACGTATATGGGTGTATTTGAAATTGTCTCTCTCCAAACAAATGAATTTTGGGCAAGATATGAATGCCATGTGTTAAGTTTGTGAATTTGGGACTATAGATGGCATACTTTTCTTAACCGACTCTTCTGGAAAAGACAAATATCCTGATTATGCGATTTTGTTTTGCAACGTTTTAACCCCACAGATTTCAAAAGATAATACGGGTCTTGTGAATGCATAATCTAATACATTAAGTTATTATCTCTGATGAGTGTTACTCATAACGTTCACCGTAAACTTTCATTTATGAAATATGAATTAAGTCTCCAAACCTTCAAAATATTCAGTGGATGATATAGTGTACGCACTTGCGTTCATTGTGGTAAGTGGCGTTACAAGTTCGGACGAAAGGTATTGTCTCTGCGTGTGGACTAAAACATACATATCTATAACTACACTACTTGTTAAAAGTTTTATAAAAAAGTAAAAAATGTTTAATTTATTTTAGTCCATTTAAGGAATATGAAGAGCGGAAAAGAGAATGGAAGGAAGAAAAGACCATATTCGAAATGCGGTATTTCTCTACTTAAACATGAATACATACTTTAGTGGAAACGATACAAACTGGCATATTTCATGAATACATTAAACTGAATATGTTCACTCAATACGCTTTAAACAGGAATTACACACCCTGAACAAATTAAGTGCCCTGTTTTTTTTTAATGAATGCAATTGAAAGTGCTTTGAGTAGCACATATTTGTTCTTATTACTTTTATCAATTGCACTATGTGTTTTGTTAGCAAACCCAAAAATACGAATAAAACCCTTTGAGTGTCTGAGGATAGACTGGCTTTAATTTGATCTTCGGAAGATACTAATTGTTTGTACCCGGTTATGGTATGCGGGTAATTATATTCATATCAATGGACTGAAGTTAATTAACTTGTCAATGAAGCTGTCATTTCCTAAAACTCGTGTGTACAGGAATTGTTTATAAATGGATATTTTGAGTATATAAGGTACATTTGTACTATCTAAATCCATTAATCGTATCATATGTAAAAATTCAGAAATCAAAGCATGCCTTATTTGTTTTTATTTTGGGACGGAGCATGTCCTTTTGATTGTTGAACCTGGGAAGGAGGCTACAAAATGTAATGGTGTTGCAAGACAAGTTTTTCATATGCCTGAATAAACTGCATTGATAATAAATGCAATTATAAACTGTTCTTTATTTTGTTTTTGCGTTTATCGTTCATATATTATTTTAATACTCGCATTTATTTAGGTGCCGTCATTTCTCATCTTGTCGTGAGTCTAATAGATTTTTGATTAAGGCATAAGTTTATGTTTTACTTATCCTACTTATTCTAATAGCCAGAAAATAGAAATATTCATCAATGGGGTATTTTGTTTTGTTAACGACATTGGTCTATATTATTCACTCATAGGAGTCAACACAATATCGGGTCTTATTTTCAATTTATCTCTAAAATCAAAATTGTATAATGCTTCATGTCATCTTTGCAATTTTCAATAAGCAGCTAGTTTTCCAAAATATTGATTACGTAATTATTTATATACCTTGTATAAGACAATTTAAATTTCAGCCTGAAAGCAGAATCACAAAAATTCAAGGACATGGAAGATTCCTTCAATCGTGCAATCCAAACGGTAGAGCAGATGAATAAAGTGTAAGTACGATTAGGAACGCACACAACGTTTTGCATCTTTAGAAAAGAAGAGTTATTATATTATGCGAAAATGACGTTAGCTCAGCTAAGCATTCTTTGTACTCGGTTAGTATAGTATGGAAATCGTTAAGTGATAGGGTCATATGACGTTGATGATGATTTTGTCACATATTTGATAACATATGAACATTTTATTTTTTCTTTATTAGTTCGGTTTCGTTTCCCTGATGTAATATTTGCAATTCGCAAGTAGTTTTCATCGGTTTTCAGCTCTACTTATATTCTAAAATGATTATGTGTAACTATAATACTGCATTATTATTAATTTCTGATGGTTCTCATGAAGGAACATTGAGGACATGTTAGACCAAATATTTTTTAGTCTGAGTCAGACATAAAATAGCCAGTGACGTCGCTTCCAATGTTACACATATATTTATGCGTCAATGTTTCCTTAATAATTGTCGTAAGGAAGGAATTAGTGTTCGTTTTGTCTACAATATATTGCATGATGTGATGTATATATTGCTCATTTTTTCTGCAACCATTAGAGTCTAACTGCATGAAATATTCAATATCTTACCTAAATGATAATGAATAAAATCGTCAATGGATCATCAAGAACAATACTTTGTAAATCTATAATAACCCATTTAGTTTTACATTTACCTACAATTAATTAATTTTAGCAAATTATGGATCTTATAAAAATTATAATTATTGGATCCATTACAAAACCAGATATAGTGAATATTTATGTCATTGAGATATTTGCACATGTTTGCTGACCTTCACATAGCTTTGGTCATATGCAGCACTGCTTTAATGCGTACATTGTCAAGTGGAAAGACTACAGTATATCAGGAAACTAAAGATCGGACTGAAATGTAATGTAGATCACCATTTATAGTTCTTGCCGTTATGGATGATATATTCTTGGCTAAACATAACACACACTATTTTTATTTTCGACATTATTTCGACACAGCTTCCAAAATTAATACACTGCAATTGCAAGATGCATTTGAGCAATTATTGATCCACATGAGTTACAAGCAGAGATTTATTTACGAAATATAATCAATAGAGTAACACAATGCCATCTTCAACAAAAAATAAATGTTTTATCATTTAACTCTGTGCAGATCAGCCGCTCAATAAAACTTCTAATAAGTATACGATTTTTATTTTCAATTTAGTGCATCAAGCAATATATGCTTCTCCTGTGAAAGACGTATTCTAATAAGGATTATACAATCCAATCTATGTCATCAAAACAATATGTTTGAGATGTATACTAAACAGTACTGTTTCTTAAGTTCGTGTCATTAAATTTTATGGTTAGACCTTTTCCATTAAAAACAGAAATAACGAAACGTGTAGCAAAATCTGAGGTGTATGAAGTTCAGATTTATGTATTCACCATAAGCTAATATACATTTGTTAATATATATGTGCAATCTATTTTCTCTATATTCATACCATTCAAACAAATTCTGGCCCTAGCAAAACGTAAATAGATTATTTGTATATTACAACAGTGTATCACTTACGCAAAGAGTTTACTTTCTGCACAAACGATCGAACATAATATAACACAGCTGTTTCAGACTTTAGGAGATGTTACATGTACTTTACTTTATTTCCTGCGTAGTTAACGATGCTTTGGTGCAGCATTCAAACTGCTAATATAATCTGCGAACGCTGTATCTGTTTGTCTTAGAGATCTGTTTCAATATCTATTACATCTTATTGCGAATAATTTTATCTAAGAGATATTACAGGTAGGATTTATTTCCTTTGAGTACATGATTTCTTCGAGGTACACAATCGGTTCTGCTTATAATTTCTTTGCATTCCCTTTATAACTGTACAGCAATTAGTCTAAATGAGCCACTCACATAATGTGAAGTCCATGGTTGGCTGATTTGGTCTATTTTTTCTTTGAACTATTTTATCCTTTATATGCAAATATAGGGTGGCATTACTATATGTATGTTATTTTCTCTTTCATATATTTCTGCAAACGCGTGATTGGAAGCGGAGATAACAGTTCTAGAGTTTAATCCTCAAATCACTTAGTGCATTCGTCATTATTTGCCTGCCGTTGTTGTGGCTGATTAGATAATGATTCTCCCTGATATTTAGCTATGTGTATGCGATTGAACCTTGTTCATCATGAGGCTAGCTTTAGCAATTAATATAGTATGGAATCATGCAATATGTTCTCATTTGACGGCTGTGCCAATTAATACACCAATGTTTTTATTCTGCCTCAAACAAACTATAAATATCTTTAAAAGAACTAAAAACACTACTGAACATTCGGAAAAAAATGGTAGACTTTTTATTTCTTTTTATCGCTCCAATGAAAGCTGTTGGTATTATAATCTGTGATGACTATTGGGTATGTTAGGCAGAGGACTTTGAGTCCGATATAGCGTATAGATGATAAACACAAGTAAACATGTTTCGGTACAGGGTTAACATATTGTGTACCAGAACTTAGGGAAAATCTATTTTTCTTTTGATATGAGGACATTTGCTCTACCTACAATGTTACCATTGATAAATTTTATATATTACCTTTGCATTGCACATCTTAATTAGATAAATAATTCAAATATTAACATTCATCGAGATATATAGGATATTTGTAGCATTATTCTCCAGGAAAAAAATAAAGATTTATTTTGAGGAAGTTTCTCTTTGATGAATTTCGCTATGTCCAGAAGTATGTTCTTATAATTTTTTTTTCAGATGATACCTTGAACTATAGTGCAGGTATAGACACGTTCAAAAGTAACAAAAGAAGTAATGGCCTCAAGTTTTGTAAATTTAAAAAAAAATGATTTCCCTAGAAAACACACCAAACATATGAAAAAGTATTTACAGTTTGTGAACATAATCCTAAAATTAATCAAAGAATATAGTAAGTATAAGTCTTATCACTAAAAAGTCTTGTATGAATCCAATTTAAAATCCCGGCAAAGTTTGAAGATGGTAGACGATGACGAGAGATGAAGGCATTATTGATGTGCGAAAAATTCCTCGTTGAATTTTTCGAATGAAGACTAATATTCCAGCTTTATAAATCCAAAGAATTTCCACATAATATCTTTGTCCAAGGATATTGATGACAAAGAGCACTTAGTTATGTTTTCTAGAGAATATAAATCAATAAATTCCAAAATTCAAAGAACTTTAAAACCAACTGGCAACAACACTAAAAGCATCTTGTTTTCTTAAAGGTGTTGTTTACGACGAAAGAAAACTACTAGAAAACGTCTGTTTTAATCCGAGCATTTAGATACCTTGGTGGCCCACGTGACATGGCAACGTGATCACAAATGTGAGCAGCGCAGTAAACAATGACGTTTAGCAAGTTGTTTATAATAGTCATATCTAAGAATCAGAATCCCAAGCTGGAGATGAAAACTAAAAAAGGCTCTTTAGAACAATGCTAACACGTGGACCGAATATGACCTAGGTAATAACCAATCATTTTAACTTAGTGTTTAGAAACTTCTCAAGCATGATGAATGCAATTTAAAGCAACACTTTTGCATTCTAATTCAGGTAAAAAAAAACAAAAAAAAAAAATAAATGTTTTGAAAAGCAATCAATTCAGTGAATAAATGTATCATTACAATAACGTAAATAAGAAATTAAAAACTAACAAACACTTAATTAAATTACATATACGTAACAATGGATAACATTTAAGCGGGATATGGAAACATTTTTCTTAGATCTAGAACGTACACATCTGGTTTAACTGAATAATGGCGGTTAATAAAGGTTGTTATCACTAAAGTTAAAATTGTTCGTTACGTTTAAGTTGCAAAGAATAATATTAGTGCTATAATAAGCTCAGAATGTATACATTTGCGATTGCATTCATTGTAGGTACTAGTACAGTTAGCTGTATGAGCATGTAACATTTATTTTTATTTTGCAGAAACGTGGATCAATTGACAAATGAAAATCAGCTCTTGAAACATCTGTTGAGCAATCTTCACAAGTATGCCACGACCCTTCCAGAATTAGACGACAGCGTTTTTGAACAACCAAGTACACTGAAGCCTGATTCACCAGAATCCAATTTATACCAACAAACCCAGGACATATACAATAAATTGAAGGAAATTAGGGAAAAAGAAAGGTATAGAACTATCCTCAAACTTCTATTATATATATATATATATATATATATATATATATATATATATATATATATATATATATATATATATATATATATATATATATATAATATATATATATATATATATATATATATATATATATATATATATATATATATATATATATATATATATATATATATATATCATATTTCCACAAAGTATACCTAGTCTTATTGTATAAACCATGCAAATGACTGGTTATCACATATTTGCACACATTTGACATAAAACTCGTTCAAAATCCGTTATCGTCAGTAGGGATTATATTAAGTGTTCTTTATCTGTGATTTTAATATCTTCTTTTTCTTGTTTGGGTACTGCAACACTTTTAGTCAGAATTACAAACTGCTAAAACACTCGTATAGAGAATACTGACAAAAATTAAATTGTTTTACCGCTTAGAGATAAATTTGCAAAATATACATACGTGTGCAAATTCTTCTTCTTGTTGCTTTATTGATTATGAATAGCTATGGCCAAATACTTTCACACATTTGTTTAAGGAAGTAGAAAAGAAGTATAAAATAAACATATATTTTATTTTCAGTCTGTTTAAGGAATACGATTGGTGTCTTCAATATTCTGATGGATAACTGTTATTCAAACAAACGCAATACTATACAATATAATATTGCACTTCAGGCCACGTGCGTCGTCTATCCGTCAACAATTCTTACTTTGATATATCTCCTTTGACGGCTGTGCTAATGTTGTGAACAAATAACGCACTATATGGATATTGATAATTATTTAGGCTGTAGTACTATTCCCCATCAGCCCGTCACTATCAATGCATTTTTAAAGTGAAACCTTTACAAGACTACTACTCACCAGGCTTGAACCAATTTGATTTTAGCATTGCTGTGTTATCATCCTTCAAAATTAAAGAAACGGTACTGATCCTTTTTCAGATATTTTGCATCAACTTTATGTATGTTTATACAATCACTGAATGGTAAGACGAAGTCAAAGAAGCTGACGATGAAGTTATGAAATTATAGTTTCTTTCCGTTAATGATATTAAGAAGATTTCTTCAAATATACCTTACTGTTCAGAATTTTCAATTGTTCAGTACTACCATAAGTAACGCTCTATTCTTTGCAAGGTTGTAGAATATTTGCTTGATGGAACAACTGCGTGCATTCATTCTGCAACCGCTCCGGTGGTCTATAGGTTAGAGCGTCCGCCTCAAATGCGTGAGTTCGTGGGTTCTATGCCCGGTCTTGTCATACCAAAGACTTACAAAAATGATACTAACAGCTACCTCGCATGGCACTCAGCATTAAGAAGTTAGTGTTAGAACTGGGTAGCCTGGGATCAGGATAATCTGAATGGGTGGGTCATCATGCTAAATGTCTGCGGCATGATGCCCCAGTGCTACACATCACTATAAACTGCCATACTGCAGACATCGTAGCGATATGACTGAAAAATTGTTAAAGCTACGTTAAAAATCATAATTACATAACATCACATTCTTTCTGCCGACGACTGATATGATGCCAAAATAAAAATACTCCAAACCTCCATTCGACAGGTCTCAAAACATCATTTCGAATGTGCCTGATGGTTGAAATAAATGTTACATAGAACTAAAATTCTGTAATTTACTTGTCAAATACAAAACCTAAGATATATATGAAAACCATAGTATCCAACATGACATATGTTGCAAATGAAGAGAAGCTGCAGCAATACATCGTATAATTTGCATTCGATCGGAAATATCAATTACTGAACTTAATAAATTCCTTGCATTGATGTCTCAGCAAAGACGACATTACTGCATTGTTCCTCAAGGCCTAACTCAAATCTTTAAAATCAGTAGAACAATAAAAGTGGAAGTTGTGATTGTGATGGTAACATTTTAGTCCAATGTACATATACTGCATTCAAAACAAGATTATACAGATGGCATAATCACGCTGCATATAGCCTTTGTACTAAACGCGGAACAGGTCAAATTATAACATGAAGCACCAGCACATATGTGTATTTCTTGTATTGTATCACCGTGAAAGCAATTTTGGCCGATATGATTTTCACACAAGACACGTACACACACACTCACATTCAGACTCACACAAACAAACACGCACACACTCTCTCTTTCCAGGGTTCATGCTCATTTTTCCCGATTTTAAAGTCTCGCAGCTAGGCAACATTTTATCAAACAATTTCAGCATTGGCTCAGAGTATGTAATAATTGCTGCTATTCATATGGCTAATTTGGACAGACATTGGCATACCTAACAGTTAAAACGACGCACATTCTAATCAATAAAAAGAAAACTAACAAAATCTAATTCCAAGAAGCTTGTTTGCACACATATGTTGCAACAGTATATACAAATAATGCGCGAGTGTGTGATTTTGATTTTTAATTTAGCTTTAACAATTTCACAGTCATATCGCTACGATGTCGGCAACTGAAAACAGTTTGTAGTGATGTCTAGCACTGGGGCATCATGCCACAGACAAGAGACATGATTTCCCACCCAGCACATTATCCTGACACCAGACATATGAGTCCTAAAACAAACATCTTAATGCTGAGCGACAGACGAGGCATCTGTTAGTACCATATTTAAAGTCTTCAGACTTGGTTCAAGACTGCGACCTACCGCATCCAAAGCGGACGCACTAACCACTATGCCGCTGGAGGGGTAGAAAAACTGAGTGATGTGTGTGTGTGTGTGTGTGTGTTGGCTTCCGTTAGTCTCGAGAGACGATGGAAATGCACCCATGAGATGTGTCCCAGTTTGTTGTTGTGCAGCGTCTTCTGTGGCTATGAAGCCCCACACGGGAGTGGCAATCCTTGCCGCAGTTACTGCACTTGAAGGTTGAATCAGGTCTGTGTTGGAACTGCATACTCCTCCTTTGAGACCTTTTCTCATCAGCGAACTGTCGTAACTTTTCCTCGCTGATTTTCAGACCAGTGAACAGAGCATGTCTCCCGCTGGATTTGTCGAGGGCAAGCTCTTCCCAGGTGTTGGCATCGATCCCAAAAGCTTTCATGACGTGCTTGCTTACATCCTTGAAGCGGAGATGTGGCCGTCCAATTAATATTCTGCCATGGGCAAGCTTAGAGTAGAGAAGGTCTTTGAGGATCCGTCCGTCATCCATTCGACGCACATTGCTCAGTCATTCGATGCGACGTTTGTGGATGATTGTGACCATGATAAGAATATTGACGTGTTCAAGCACCTCGTTGTTTGTCACACGATCGCCTCAGCTGATCCTGAGTATGCGACGGAGCGAACGCATGTGAAAGGCACTCAGTCCTTTCTCCTGAGAGGCATAGGGGGTCCAAGTTTCGCTGTCGTACAGGAGAGTGCTAAGCACGCAGGCACGTCACATGGAGATCTTAGTGTTCAGTTTCCTCATGCTGTTGCTCCACACTTTATGCGACAATCTAGAGATTGTTGTTGACGCCTTTCCAATCCGCTTGTTGAGCTCGGTGTTACATAAGAGGTTGTTGGTGATGGTAGAGCCAAGGTAAGTGAACTCACTGACTACTTCTAGTTTGTAGTTGTTATTCATGATGTTGGGAGGGTCCGCGTCCTTAGCCATAACGTTGGCTTTCTTTAGGCTGATGATTAACCCTAAGTCATCGTTGTAGTTCAGATTCTGTGTGAGTGACTATAGCATCATCATCTGCAAAGAGCATGTCCCTAATGGTTGCTTTCCTTACTTTGCTCAGTACCTTCAGTAATGCCAGGTTTAACAGTCTGCCGTTTGAACGCGTGTGCAGGTTTTTCCCTTCTGTGGACGTCCCAAAGGCGTACTTAAGCAGGACAGCAAAGAAAATGCCAAAGAGCGTGGGGGCAAGGACACATCCTTATTTCACTCTGCTTTGGATGCTGCATGGGTTGGACGATGAACCATCATACTGCACTATGCTTTTCATGTTGTCATGGAAGGACTGGACTATGCTTAACCTGTTTGGTGGGCATCTAATCTTCGTCTTGATTTTGAAGAGTCCTTCTCTGCTGACCAGATTGAATGCTTTGGCGAGGTCTCTGAAAGCCTGTAAAAGCGGTATGTGTTGTTCTCCGCACTTCTTCTGCAGTTGTTTGATGGAGAAGATCATGTTGAATTTGGACCTCTCTGCGCGGAACCCGCACTGAGACCCTGGATACTCTCAGTCAGCAAGCATCTGCAGTCTTTTTAGGACGACACTAGCGAAAACATTACCCACGATGCTTAGAAGTGATATGCCCCTGTAGTTGTTGCAGTCACTTCTGTCGCCCTTGTTCTTGTACAAAGTTATGATGGTGGCGTCTATCATGTCCTGAGGCACCGCACCTTCATCCCAGCTCTAGCAGAGAAGTTCATAAAGGTGTGTGAACAGTACACTACCGCCGCACTTGATGACTTCTGCTGGGATGTCATCCTTCCCTGGAGCTTTACCTGTGGTCAGTTTCTCTAAGGCCAACTTTAGTTCTGCCTCAGTAGAATTCTCATCCAGTTTGATCTATACAATGGAGGTTTTAAATGGCGCTGAGGGCATATTTGGTCACGTGGTTCTATCTGGGATACAGTTCAGAGTAGGACTCCCCCCAGCGCTCCATCTGCTAGCCCTTGTCGTGAATAGTATCGCCTGCAGAAGACTTTCTTCGTTGGACCCATTGCTTTCATTATGCCAGTGTACATGCCTCTGATGTTTCCGTTGTCTGCTCATGACTGGGTGCTCTGACAAAGCAGAAGCCAGTATCCATATGCGCACTGCCGTGATAAACTATGCACTTTGATTCTGGTAGACCTGTATGCATGTAGTGCCCTCTGGCAGGGTGAACGCTTGTATTCCTGCTGGGCACTGCGACTATCTTTTATTGCTTGCATGCGAGTGAAGGAGTTGACGTGAAACCAGCCCTTGTTCGCTGTCTGCTTCTTACCAAAAAATCTTGTGCCTGTGCTGTACACATTTTCTCTGGTGTTGTCCTATCTCTCTTTGGCACTGCCATAGGGAGGTTCTGAACTGAACGCATTAAATAGGGCGTAAGTGAATTATTCAGCCTTGTCTGGATATGACGTCTTGCTCACATCAATGTGTTGTTTACCTACTTGCCTGGAGTGGCGGATCTTTTTCGGTTGAATCTTAAATTTACAGCAAAAGAGTGAGTGATCAGTGTCGCTGTCAGCGTCGTGGAATGTACGCTTAAGTAGCACCCCCTTCATGGCAGACCGTCTCGTGATGATCAAGTCCAGCTGATGCCAGTGTTTGGATCGGGGATGCCTTCAGGACACTTTATGCTGTGGGTTTGTCTGAAAAAAATGAATTGGTGATGCCGAGGTTGTGGTACGAGCAGATTTCTAGTAGATGTTGCCCGTTTTCATTCATCTACCCAGTGCCAAATTTTCCGAGACACAAAGGCCAGAAGTTGTGATTGGCACCAACCCTAGCGTTGAAGATGCCCAGTAATATCAAGTTCTCATCCTCTGGAATTTTGTTGATGAGCTCGTTGTAAAACGCATCCTTTGTATTTGTGGTGTCACTGAGTGTGGGAGCGTAAACACTGATAAGGTTAACTAGACCGGTTGTGGTGTGGAGGCTAAGGGATAGCAGTCTAAACTTTCCTTGTTGGCAAGATTATATCATCCCCAGAAGAGAGTTTTTGATATCAAAACCAACACCGTACTCTCTAACTTCGTCTGTGTTCTTTCCCTGCAAGAAGAACATGTAGTTCTTTTTTCTGGGGGACCCACAATCTGGTAGCCATGTCTCTTGAAGTGAGGAGATATCGATATGGAGTCTTGCGATTTCGTCGTTTATGTCTGAAGTCTCAAACATCAATGAGTGCCTGGAGATCATCTGAGAGCCCAGTCAGCATAGTCCGGACGTTCCAGGTACATAGCTTAAGGCGCAAGAAATTCGCCTGCGATCCCTTCTCCAGTTATTTTAAACAGATTAAACAGGTTAAGCCACCAATGAAGGCCTGGAGGTGGATTTGGTTGTCAGAGGTTATCTCAGGAGCAAGCAATTGGGGGATTTCTACGGGAAGTAGGTGCTTATCTTTCACATCCGCCCCCGGCTATAACAACCCTTGGAACCCATATATATATATATGTATGTATGTATTTATATATATATATATGTATATATATATATATATATATATATATATATATATATATATATATATATATATATATATATATATGTATATATACATATATATATATATATATATATATATATATATATATATATATATGTATATATTTATATATATATATATATACACACATACATATGTATATATATATATATATATATATATATATATATATATATATATATATATATATATATATATATATATATATACATACATACATATATATGTATATATATGTATATATATATATATTACATTAGATTTTATTCATTAAAATTTAAATCCTGTTAAATTTTCCGTTTGTTACTTAGAGAAATACAATATTTGTTACTTTGATAATAAATGTGTAAGGTTCGCTTATTTAATTTACTTAAAGCCCTTAAATACACTATACACTTAACAATAACGCGAGGCTCCGGCAGGGATCAGCATTTTGTGGGAATACAGACTAGGTATTTAAAAATATCGACTGTAAAATGTACCTTTTTCTGTATAGGAATTTTCTTTTATTCTTTGAAGCAATTTCCATTCCTCATTTTATAATCATTCGTGAAATCAGTACGATCTCACAATAACATCCAAAGGTGGCGAACGTTGTTTAAATGTTACATAAGTAGGGGTAGATGTCTTGCAAATCGACGAGTTGCTTGAGTTTGCTTGACAGTATGATCTTTTCTAAAGCAAACCTGTCTTTACCAAAATATGATTACGAAAATATTGGTTCAATAATTGGTGTGAAAGATAATACTGGATGACACAGCTCTGTTGTAAGAAGTGTATGTAGCATTAAAAGGAATGAATATCAGCTTTAATTTAATTAGAAAAAATTAAACCCAGACGAAATTGAATGTTACAAAATGTCTTCCATCAGACAGAAATGACTCAAATAGAAACTGAGAAACTGTAAATTAACAGGCAAATGTAAGAAGTGAGAGAGGAGAGAGAGAGAGAGAGAGAGAGAGAGAGAGAGAGAGAGAGAAAAAATAGAGAGAGATAAATTTACTTGAAACATTCTTATGATAGTTTGTATATTTTTCGAAATCTTCTGTACGCCTCTGTGAGAATTATTTGTTTTATTGTGGAATAAAATTGGAATAAATTTGCAACTATTTTATTTCTTGAAAACAGCTGGCAATATGATTGACAAATTATAAAGCTTTCTGCTAAAATAATCAATCATCTATAATTCCAACATATAGTCTAACAAATACGTGACATTGTCATAAGATTCTACAGTACTATTGTTTTCTTTAAAATAGGTAACAAACTAAATACCACATCTTTCCTCGTCCTCTTGGATTAAAGCAATGCAAATCTTGTTTGCATTGCATTATCATCCCCGTGTTTGGCTAACATGGAAATTTTATATGTTGGTAAATATAGTTTCGAAGGAAAATAAAGACAACTATTTGCTGACCAAAGTTTGTTTTTTTAATTAACCATAATATTGAAATCCATCTCATAATAAGTGTTATATATCTGTAATTTAACTACTTGTGCGTTAGATTTAAATTTAATTTTTAAATTTTTATTTCATTTTATTATTGTAATGATAACTTTATTCACTGAATTTGATATTTTTATCGGATATTTCTGTTTTCTCTTTTGACCTGATTAGAATTGAATATTATTGCTTTATAATCATTTCTAACTCGCATTTATTGAGACATTTGTAAACACCAAGTTAAAATGTTTGGTTTTTACCAAGGTCATGTACGGTCAACGTGTTATCCTTATTGTAAATAGCCTCTCCTAGTATTCATTTTGAGCATTAGAATCTGATTTGTAGACAGGGCTATGACAGACCAGGTGATTAAAGATGTTTTTTTTTACTGCGCTTTACGGAGAGAGTGATGGCGTAACCCATCACGCGGTTTTGAAATTACGTTTTTGGTTGCGACTAATATTTAGTCTCATTGTTCCTAACTCAGTCATACAAATATACATTCAAGATGAAGTTAGTTTTCCTGTTGTTGCCATTTTAGTTGAAATTGTTATTTAAATAAGTTATATAGGCGTAAAATGCCAGTGATCATCAAACGTTTTGTACAAAGATAGTCTGTGGAAATGTTTCCGATTTATAAAGCCGGAATATTATTATTAATTCACAAAATTCAGAACACTAGCATTTGACACATCAATACAGCATTCAGTTGACGTCAGATTCCACCATTTTGGAACTTGGATTCCAACTTGAATTCATTTTAGTGATCTGACTCGTAAATTTTAGAATCGATGATCAATATTTGGATTATATTCAGAAGCTGTAAATCATTTTTCATGTTTTTCCTATGTTTTCTAAGGAAATCAATTGTTTGTTAACGTTTACAAAGCTTGTTGGCTCCGCTCATTCATTCAGTTACTTTCGCATGAGCTACAAGTAATGAATCAATGCCATATTTCTAGAAAGCATAATAAATCATGCATGGTTTGCAAAAAAATCCTTGAAATTGTGCCATTATTTGTTTATGAATTTAAATTTCGTACTTTTTAAAAGTACTCCAAAATGCAAGCAATAATATATATATATATATATATATATATATATATATATATATATATATATATATATATATATATATATATATATATATATATATATAGTTAGATAGATAGATAGATAGATAAATAGATAGATAGATACAAGTAGGGAACCTTTGCGGCACTAGCATGCACACACCCATATCTGAATATAATTATTTTGTTCATGCAAAGCATGTTGCTCTTTATATTGACTACGTTGCAGTTTTCTACTCACATTATCATTAAATCAGATCGCACATGTGATGTCTAAGTAAATATGTTCATAGCTTAAGCTTTCTACAGCACTTAAAAAAGATATTGACTTTATTTTGTCATAGTAACTTTAATACGTTTAGAGCTCATATCACTTTCGAAATATTATTACAAGTAGTTTAATATCACCATAAATATATGAAAAAGGAGAAACGTCTCATAATACAGGAAGCCTTATTGAAACTGAAAGATCTAGTTGTTAAACATTTTGTGTTTCTTTATGTAATTATACATGTGTATTTTCCTGTTATTTACTGTATTATGAACATCGGCATCTTCCTTTACAATCACATTTATCGCTCTAAAATTGCTGCCATCAGGTGAGAACCAGTATAAATGTATTTGTTAGTAACTTTTGAATGCCCTCGAAATCGTGAGAAATCTAATGGTTGCTTCTATTTCAGAAAAAAGATACATATATATTAGATATGTCCAGGATAAATTCGTAAAATGTATTTATATATCAGGCTCAATAATCGTTCCTAATGCACCTCGTAATCAAATAGTGTTATCTTGTGTTAATATTATACAATCTGCATACCTTTAAGTGATGTTATACTTACTTAAAGTGTTTAGTTTTCTTAAGTAGTTATCGATGCTTTATTGCATCATTCACCCAGCTGGATCTGTGTTTCTGTCTGTCTCATATATTTTTGAATGTCGAACATCATCTTTTTGCGACTAATTTCATCTAGCACATATTACAGGTTCGATTAAGGTAAGGTAGCCTTTTTTCTCCAAGAGTCACCTTAGGTTCTGCTTGCTAAGTCACACAACACCCCATCCACCCCAAGCTCATTTCGATTGTACAGCACTGATGTTAAAGAAGTCAAATGCAATTTAGTAATTCGAGGTTCATGGCTGCTAAATTAGTCTAGTATGTCATTTAACATGTTTTGTTTTAAACATAAGATGGCTTTATCACATACTCGTGATATTTTGTATTTCATATCGTAATTCTCAGCTATATTAGAGGGAGAGCAAACAGTTCTAGAATTTATTCGCACAACATCCAAATTAAATCTTTATTATTTGTATGCATCTTTGTTGCTGCTTACACGATCATCCTCACTACTATTAAAATTTTCTGTATTATAACTAAATCAAAGTCACCAACTTATCTTTGCTTATAATTTATATACAATATAGTTTATTTTGTCTGCAACAAATAAACTGTAAATATTTGCATCACAACATTAAACATCACTGGATCTTTCGTAAAGTTAGATCATATACTTTAGTTTATTTTATCCGAAAAATAAAGCTTCTGGTATTGTAGTCTGTGATTTACCATTGGATCTGTTATGCGTAAAGACGCGAGCCTCGTTTGATGTACGGATGACAACTAAAAGCAACATTTTTCCTGCTGCAATGGATCATTATCTGCCTCAGACTAAGAAGAAAATATTTTATTTTGTTTTATTTGAGTACAGTAGCTCCAACTCCAATGTCACCTTTCATAATGGCGTATACTTTGTCTAGGCATTGCGAATTTAAATTACAGAATTATCGCTAATTGTTAAAGATCATCTAAATGTATGACATTTGATGCATTAAGGTCAAGAAAAGATCCCTCAAGTGTTTTGGTCAATTGATCATTATCACTATTTGCAAAGTTATTTTTGCTCATGCTATTGTTCCAGTTGATAACTAAAACCAGAGATAACATATTTAATGAAATTCGGAAATATTTTTCTCAGCCCTGAAATCTTCAGAGCTGATGTAAGTGAGCACTGGCACCAATATGAAGATCTTGATCATTATGTTTCAATTGCGAATAATAATACTAACACGATAAAACACATTCTTACATTCATGTGTGCACGTTTATTCCTACCGGCCAAAGAAAACATTTCACGAGTTTTTAATGTATACCTTCTATGACATATATATTTTTACTATCAGCATTTTTAGCACTATGACGCATGTAACGTCTTTTTTTATTTTGCAGACACATACATGAATTGGAAAATGAAAATCAGATTTTGAAAAAGCTACTACGAGATCTTCACATGTGTGCCACTCTCAATACAGAAATTAACAGCAGCCCTTTTGAACCCTCAGATACAGTTAAATCCAACCAGTTAGTGGCCAGTGCATACCACAATGCTCATGCTATATACACTCAATTAAAACAAACTAAGGAAATAGAGTGGTATAGTTACGAAACTCGTGTCATCTCTTTATTGATAAATATTAATAAAAAATTAAAAAATATATCAGCACGAATTCTACCTAGGGTCATTCTTGGCACTAGAAAGACTACCCAGATTATGACAAATTTGTACACGTTAAACATTAAATAGATCGCTCAACACTATTTAACGTCAGAGATTAATATATTATGTCGTTAAAGATAGACATATTATTTTATTCGTTTCCTATTTCCTTGCGTCTAACCTAGTTTATAGACGTACTGTGACAATTTAAGTCAAAATTATGAATTGCAAGCGCAATATAATATTTTCGCACGAAGACAGTCAAATACGAAACAATGACAAAAATCAATATTCGTTATTGCTTTCAAACTATATTTAAACCTATTTAGCAAATTAATTTAATATTGATAAATTAACTATCTTTAATTTTCGTCCAACTTATTAAATGATTATCTTGAAATCTAGTTAAATATCATGGAAATATTTCATGTTAAAGTTAATCACGATTGTTTTAATTGTTTTTCAAAAAACCATATAGGTCTTTAAGGATAGCTGCAATGATTCAGTTGATCTTATGTGTATTCAACCACCGTAATGTTTTTCCAGTTGTAAAACTAATAAAAGATACTTGCCAATTATTGTAAATATATATTGTGCTCAAGTTGTGTGTAAATGTTTCTACCTGTCCAACGTATTAAGGCTGGTTGGATATTTTTGCTTTTACTAATATTGAATTAGCATTGTTCGCAACAAGTATCGAAGTTCTGGCATTTAGTGTTGGGTCACTATTTGCGCTTGGCCATTCATTATGCATTATATAAAAATGGCAAGTTAAATATATGTTTAACAATTATTAACCAAATTAAAAAAAAAATGTGTTTACTACGCCGATTCTGATGTAGCAATGGATTTGCTCATGCCCTCAGTTCTCAGGATCTGTGCCTGAGATTATTCGTTACAAAGCTCTGATTTAAACTGTTTAAACTAGTATCTAACCTGGGCGATTTTGACTATTAATGAGTCTTTTTCAAAGGCATATACAAAACATAGAAAACACAAACAAATAAACACAGAAAACGTTATGTTTGTAAAACCCTTCATGTATGTTTCTCCATGAATTAAACCTATGTCTCAACAAGCCTATCTAGACTTGTTGCAGATACTGAGAAATATTTTAAGTTAATTATAAATCTATGAGCTATCGATCTATATGCTTAAAAAAGAAAGCAATCAAGATATCAATATGCAAAGATGATGGTTAATTGCCACTAAAAGCATATAACTAAATTTTGTAGCGGACACACTCGGGAAATTGAGGAGTTCGTTCACTTGCTTAATAGACAGATGCCTGTAGTAAATCTTAACTTAGTTCAAAGAGCACACACACACACACATTATATATATATATATATATATATATATATATATATATATATATATGTGTGTGTGTGTGTGTGTGTGTGTGTGTGTGTTTGTGTGTGTGTGTGTTTTATATAAATCAAATATATGTATGGTATGTATGCTTTATCAATGTTTTGCCATGAGTTGTATACATTTTGCATTAAAAGGAATCAGTAAGCCTCAGTTGTGTCTGTATGTATCTGTTCGTTTAACTTAATACTCTGTGTTAAGCATGCTTGTCTTATCTCTGTTTTTCATGTTAATATTGCTTTGTTGTTGTTGTTGTTTGGCTTAACGGCATTTTTCAGCACATGATAGGCTATGCATGGCGGCCAGTATTATTTTTTGAGGAAGAAACTGTGAAACCAGCTTTAATAACCACCGGCCCACGAGAAGCTACTGGCAAGCTTTCTCACATATCCACATTCGACGAATCTTAGACTCGAACCCACGCCGACAGAGGTAAGATGGCAGTGATCTGTAACGAAGAGTGCTTTAGACCACTAGGCCATTCGTGGCCTTCGATTATATTGGAATATATTTTTTCTTGTGTAGTTTATGTTGTAGAACTCAATCATCTGAACAAACTTCCTTCCAGCAAATCGAATATATGCACATTATTACACGTATTGTATTCTTTAATATCTACTACCTTATTCAATTTATTTATAAACTCCATTTTTTAAACTAGACTTGCAAATCCTAGTAGACCCAACGCTTGTCCTAGTTCAGTGACATAATCAAGTCGCCCTGAAGTAAGATAATGTGCATCGTGTTGTGCTTAAACAAGATGGTGACTTATTTTTAAGTGGTGTTAGTAATATAGTTTTAATAAAATATTGTTTTTTAGATTTATTTTCGGAATAAACGTAATTATAATTGTATTACTTTGAGATGGTTTTTCCAGCTATCAAAGCAAACAGAGGTAACGACAACACATTTTTATCATTTGGCTTTTAACTTTCAGTGAGTTGGAGTCTGCTGGCAAACAATTGTTTAAACTATTATCAATTATCCTTGGAGATAAAGGACACCACAAGATGGTTACGACTGGATGCGAGAAACGTACCAAAGCTGCTTCGCAATCAGTATTGAAACACCCTGACAGTCATAATGAAAATTTCCAATTCGCACTATCGGAGCTGGAACAAATGAAACAGAAATCACGGTAAGTAGTAAGTGCCCTAGACATTAAGGAACCCTGGTTTGTGTGGAGACACGAGTAAATATCAGAAAGTTCCTCCCATACTTTCTTTACATATACTTTAATTTTGACTTTCTTTTCCAAGAAGGTCCAGAAATGTTAGAATGCTGACTGGTACAACAATGAACTCGTGATAACCATGCTTATCAAATCTTTGATAGTTTTTTCATGTGTTTTAGGCTGCTTTACATGACACTATTTCCCATAGAAAACAAGCTTCCGGTAATCAAACAATGACCACATATACGTAACTATGAATTCACAACCATAGAGCATTTACTTTTTCCCATTTTCCATCACTTATCCACTAAGCAAAAGGCTGTATATCAAATCTCCCGGTTCCATCTCAGAGACAGTCAAAACGTCGTCCTTCAAATGCGTTACACAAATACCCTACATGTTCCCTTCTACCACCAGTTCTCAATCCATAATGAAATACATCTCAAAAAAGCACTAACTCTTTCCCAATTTTTCCATGGTAGAAATATCGGTCACTATCATGAATATTTCACAATGAAAGGTAGAGCCGAACAACACTTGTTTATTAAGATAGGAACTCATAGGTTCCATGCCGGAAATATTAATCCTGTACTGACCCCATTTCAAGCTAATGAAGTCGTATGCCTTTCCAATAAACTAGCCCATTATATCCTACGGTTTTGTGATTACTGTACATTATGACGTCTTTTCCTAGAAATTGCCTAATTACTCTGGCTGAGAAATATTTTCCTAAGATCTATGTCCCATAATCAAACAAATAATTATTAAAATATGTCACACACCGTAGTTTTATGACAATGTTTCTTTATCACAAACAATATAATTCTACTTATGCCCTAATTTGAAAGTGTTAGTCTTTTCTGAATCAGAACCCTTTAAAAAATGACAATGTTTTCGTCCATTGTGTAACGGCGTAATAGTAAGCATGTGCATAAGGTAATGCATTCCATACACCTTTACGCTATTTTAACAATGATCAAGCTTTCGATATGGTGCTGCGGTGAAATTATGTGAAATTTTAATATAGCACCTGACATTTTTAACGAAGAAATGTTTATAATATGACAATTATTCATGATTACTCAAGTTTACACTTTGTGCTATATCGAATCAATCATTCTGCTGTTAACAATTGTTAATTAGTCCAGTTGAATTGTAACAATGATAGTGAAAATGAGATTAAATTGTACGTAGGAGAAGACTATACTAACTACCATAAAATGTATAGAAAGCAACAAGTAGGCAACATTCTGGCTTTTATGAAATGTAGCTTAAATTATTTATTCAGCACTATGTAAACAAAGTTTTAATTATAATCTTTGACCAGAAATGTAGCTGTGTTCTTTCCTCATTTAATAATGTAAGTTCTTGTCTTTTAATCCTTTACCCCCTTCTCTACACACTTACCCTCCACCCTTACAAAGTTTGTCACTCCCTATCTCGATATTCCACGGATTTTATCTCATCGATAAAGTATGCCCTTGATTTATTCACAAAACTGAGGAAACAATTTCTCCCCTTTGTGGTTTGCTGCATAACGAATTCGTTCTTATCCTTATGTCCAAAAGGGTAATTTAGGGCCCTTTAGATTTCTCAAGGGTGCGGCCTGTCCCAACCCTTTACTAGCCTCTAACAAATCATTAGCACGTTTATATTGTTGTTCTATTTGTGTTTCCTCTGTTTACCCTGCATCTAACTTTGTCCGTTTATCTGATTCACTGATATCGTTCTCTAATATTGACTTCTAATATTTCCCCAACATTAAATTTATTTTTCCTCATTCTCTCGTTTTATTCCTGCCGGTCTGAAGAAAAAAAGAATGATATATTCAGATATCTTGAAGCTGATATTGTCTTGACCCTCAAAATATTTGTAAAGTTATATCAGACTATATAATACGTTTTGCAGACTTAAGGCATAGCGGCAAATATGATACGAAACCAACCATTTAAGTGGAATAAAGAATACGATAAGGTAAAATATATAACCTCCTGGTTACGATGTTTTAGATTCTCAAATGTGAAGGTGACCTTACTACCTTTATATTTCGTGTGTGTGTGTGCGTGTGTTTGTGTGTAATGTTTACTTTCACTATTATGTCTGCCCTGTGACTGTTTATAAGGATGTCTAGTCCTGTGGCATCATGCCGCATATATGTGGCACGATGAAGCACATAGTCATATTATTCTCACACCAGGAAGACCAGTCCTAACACTAACCTCTTAATGCTGAGCGCCAAAAATCAGCTGTTATTGCTATGTTTTAAAGTCTTTATTAAGTTATATAGAGACCATAAATCAAGTATTAAATAAATAATCACACTCAAGACAAGTTTGACTAGATAATCCCAGATGAATAGGTATTCAATTGAGGAGACACCATCGCCATTTTTGGCACATTTTGTAACGGGAAACATATTTTTAACAAGAAATATAATCTATCTCCCTTAAAACTTGCAAGAACACTTTAAATTGTTATTGAAGAGCCCTATCCACGAGCACCATGGCTGTGACAATTTTGTTAGTGAAAATTTACGTCACTTACTGGTTGATGACTTAAATATTCAATTACAAATAAGGGAATTATGAGAAATTTACAGCGAATAAAAAACCGATTCCCTAGACCTATTGTAATACCTACTGGCTTGCATCACGGCACGAATTAAAAAATCTTATCATTCCAAGACGCTCTGCTCAGTAAAATATTTCAATCAGGCTAATTCCCTAAACACTGGGAGAAGAGTATCATCTGTCATTATTAAAATGCGGTTAAACGAGCTATCCAACAGCATACAGATCTATTTCTCTTATTGATATTTGGTATAAAGTCGTTGCTGATATATTGAATACACGGGCAGAAGGCAATAGTCCGATAGAGTAACTACAAACAGACATTTGGAAAAAAATCACTCCACATACGACAATATTTTTACGATTCATGCTCCGATATATATATATATATATATATATATATATATATATATATATATATATATATATATATATATATATATATATATATATATATATATATACAAAATGTTAGTATTTTATTAGCAAGTAATCTGACAACATATGCCAGAATACCATATGGTTTAGCTACTTACATTACATTAGGTACGAGGAACGTTGCATTTCAAGACCAATCCCGTTTTTCCTTTCTAATAATGATTTGGATACACAGCTAAAACTCGAATGCAACTGATATGCATTTATTTCAGGAGACATTGATGATGTTTTAGTAATATTTTAAACTGATGATGCTGGTAATTGTACCAAAACATTAAAGCTACTTCTGAACCAAATAAATGTTACCTATTGTTTCTCTGACAAAACTGGTATGGTGAACAATCTCGAAAAAAATAAATCATTATTTTCAGAAATGGGAATATCTGAAACAAAAGGAACTTGTTTTTTTTTCATATTGAGTGTATGACTGATTACAGGTACATGGGTCTATTTTTCACGCTAATTTGGGTTGGATGGAAACAAAGCAGATACTGGCGGATCAGGCAAAGAAAGCAAATTCAAAGTGTTTAATGATTAAAAATATTTTGCTGTTTTAACCTTCATGTTACTTTTACAGATTTTGCGATGGGGCAGACATTTGGGAATACGAATTTAGTAGAGATAATGAAATTGTACAGTACAAATTTTGCAAACAGTATTTAGGTGTTCCCAAAGCTTCCAATACTTTAATAGTGATAAAGGCATTTGAAAGGTACCAACATTTTACATAGTATTAGTTTAAGATGCAGCAAGTACTGGTTGCAGGTCAAAAGAATGTCTTCAACTAGATAGCCACTCTAATGTTGTTAAATGTTGAAAAGACTATATAAAACTAATTGTATCACTTAGGTTACAAAAGTAAAAGACATGTTATTTCGCTTCTCTATTGGGTATGTTTGGCTAAATCAAACTGTCGGAGACATACATGAAGTGTATCACTAATTTTGGAAAGAAATCAATCTTTTACACTAAAATACAATTAGTCATATTACCAGTTCGCATAAATGTGTGAAATATTGCATGTATGAAACCGAATTAGGACTTCAAAAATGCATCGCATGTGGACTATCGTATTTTCGTAGGTAATTGTCTGCTAAATATTGATGTTTATTGCATACGCTGAAACTAGCGACAGGTACGCATAGTAGGATAAAGTAATGTGAATAATACCGGAATAATAATGTTTGTTTGGTATAAAATGAATTCCATTTTATTTGTGTATGTTCAACTTGTGACGAATTAAGAACGAAACACTAATTAATTTATTTTGTCTATCAGTCAGTAGACAAATGCGTATCTCAAATGAGTCATAGTAATATATTAATTATAAGAAATGTTTCTTACTATATCAATTCGGATTTTATTATTAGACAATGGCGCACAACATATTTACTTGTTTTGCAATTTGTAGCATGGACAAATGACATGAACAATTATATATATATATATATATATATATATATATATATATATATATATATATATATATATATATATATATATACGCACACACACACTACATTTGCAATGACATAAAAAAGCTAAACTATGGACTTTGTTTTTGAAAACAATTTAGATTTAGCAAATAATTTATGCAGATGATATACAAAATCACTAAATTTTACTTCAGATTTACATGCTGAAATGGAGAGTAATCAATTTCCATAAGTTGCATTATCAAAGATACACATTATACACAGGTAACATATTTATTATAGTTATTCTGATAACATAATGTTACAAGCCAGGGGTCTTTTGCTTGAACGAACGGTGTCAAAATCCTGGCACGAATGCCGCTAGAAGTTAAAAATTTACCCCATATTTGCAAAAGCTTATATACAACTTCAGTTGTAAGTTGGAAAGCCTGATGTGTCCATTATATACCTAGATTGTACCTTAAGCAATGTAAGACGACATTTTTTACAACGTGCAAATAGCCATCAACCGCACATCCGCATAATTTCTCTACATTAACATTCCCTTGCACAGTTCACACCGTATAAACTCTACAACTATCCCTAAAACGGGGGACTATTTTAACTGCGCCGTCTGAAGCAAGTCGATCACGGCACATCACACCAGTAAACCTGCATCACATTTGCCACTATGGCGACATATACGGTATCCTCAGAGTCCATTCTCCTTCATTGCATAGTGTAATGTACCGGATACCTGTCATAAAAACTGCCGCTGCAGTCACAACACCGATGTACACCACTAGATTTTATAAAGTACTACATCATCTAATAATTGACTTAATTATTTCGTGCTAAGTTATGTTTCCCATTGTACTGAATTCCAATAATCAAACATGTTATTGCACAAACCAACAAATTGCCTAACTAAATGCGCATCTCCTTAATTTTATTAATTTTATTACATTACCCCCGCCTTCGAAAAGATCGCACATCCTCGAGTGATACAAACGTCACACTTATGTGTTCCAAAATTGATTACTTTTACCCAAAATCAAACACTAACCCGATTAATGAATCCCAAACATGATTAGGACAAAAACCAAACTTTATTTTTGAATCACTAATTGTCTTCAAGTAGCCTAAATGTCAATAATGAACAAAAAATTTAGCAATCTGAATGCAACAGGAAAATTTTCCGACAAGTTATTAATGTTTAAACTCTTTAATACCACTCAGAAAAGCAGTTGGAAATACTTCTCTACACATAGGTCTCTAATAACAAGACAACACATGTAACACATGACCCTTCCTATGTACACGAAAAATTCAGCTTTAAGAGTTTGCGTTTCCACCTGGAATAACACGTCTCCTTCTCAACTTTAGTGCTCGCTCACAATATACTTTTGGACTCAGTCTCGTTTAGCCGATCCTATCTTCCTACAATTTCTCACAACTAATAGACCAACACTACAGCCAACCGATCATAGTCATAAGGGAGTCTACTTCCAAAGAAAAAGTTTGGAACATCATCACATAACTGATTCAACTAAACTCTGGTGTGCAATACATTAATTCATGCTGATTATTAATTGACATGTTCTATCAGTTGTCCTTCAGAATTTCAAAACTGTCAACAATTCCATCTAAGCAGGCAAGTCACACTATGCATGATGGAAACCACACTGGACCATTATGATTGTCAAGAGCGTAGCGAATGATTTAATTTAAAATACGAAACAATTTCCACTTTCAAGTATCTAACAGGTAGCAGCAGAGAGGGTGAACAGACAACTTTGCCTGAGACCTTTATTTAAAAAATAAAGGTTCCTGCAGAGGCTGAGAAAAAAACCGTCAACAACGCTAAACCAAAGTCTCTAACTTTTATATTTCCACACTTTTATGTATTTAATCGTATAATAAAATCTTTGGTTAGCTTATTTTTGTTGACGTATTTGTATGATTTTGTAAGGCGACTTTGCTTACTCGAAAAGCGTCTCAATTGTTGTCCTTCACCCTCTTTGCTGCTATGAATTAAACAGCCATCATAAATATTATCAATAACGAGTATTGGAGAACCACACTCAGCTAAATTAGCTCAAGCGTGACTAGAGGCAATTAAAAGATATCTACCGGTTCGCGATTCTGTTCAGCAACAACTAGGATCGCGTCAGGAATCTCAAGTTGCATTTGAGGAGGATACAAAACAATTATTTAAACCTATTACTGAGACCACAAAAAGGCATTCAACCTGTGTTAGCCAAAACAGCTGAAACAACTGAAAAATAGCAAAAACAACTAAGAAAACAGAAAAGATAATTGAAAAACGTCCAGAAGAAATAGATGCTGGGATGTCAACCCCGGAAATACCCGAGGATAGAGACCAGACAGAAGATGATGCTCAACAAATACCAGGACAAACACGTAGGGTTAATATAAATGATAAATTTACCAAAGATGCCATTAACGATATCAGACAGATATAAAATGTAGAACTATTATCTGTTAGTGCTGTGACAAGCCAAAATAATCGGAAACAATATTTAAAACCATGAATATGCTGATGATGCTGTAGGTCACGATAATTGGTATAAATTGATATTTCGCATTCACTATGACGTTGATCAAGCTCGAAACAGCAATCCAAGATATATTAAGTATATTCATGAAATAGACAGATATATTGCCTTCATAAAATTACCGCCAGAACAACAACAGCAATTGATAATGCAACATAAGCAACAAGAACAAACAATAATTAAACAAAAAAAGAAAACCATTTGAGCAATCACGTCGTGATTATCAAGTACCACCAAAAGCACCATCAAAACCAGTTAAAAAATTACCACCGAACCCAGGTGAAGAAGAAGAGGAATTTCAAGACGCTTAAGGCGCAACTGTAGCTGGTCAAGGAAGTGGTCTTATTACTTGTCTCAGTAATGTCCTTGCTGATTTTGAACGACTAGAAATCCTCATTGGAGGAAAACGAGCTGGTAATAATTCCCCAGAAATTATTAATAATGAAGCAGATATTTGTAAACTATTATTTAGTGGCGGTTTTATGGACATTGGTGTGTATCGATCACTCATTAATGAAATTGCCGATGATTATTATTGTGATTAAGTCACAGTGATTTTATAAAATTAGTGATAAAGTCAATTAATAATAAAATGATTGTGCATGGTGCTCAACGAGGACCTACCATGGTTAGGGTAATAAACTCTCGATTACCAGTATATAAAGGAATCTACGGAGACGGGTTAGGTGATATTTTTCAGGGTCTGTTTAGTAGAATAGCCCCAAAAGCAATACCTTTTATAAAGCAGCTGGGTATGAAAGCTATTGATTTTGTTCTTGAAAAAGGTATAGACGCTGGTAACCTTGCTAGCAGATCATTCTCAGCGATCAAAGATAGACTAACGCGATTAGTACGCATATCACAACCCGTCTAACCTCAACCAGTGAAATTGCCCAGCACTGAAGTGATGCCCGTAAGTGTAAGTAAAATAATAAATCAAGCCGCTAATCAAAAACTAGCGGAGTTAGTTGATGACACATTTTCGGACAAAGAAAAAATATAACCGCTAGTCTGATATTAGGAAGTGGTCTCACTTCCCGAAGTGGTCTTCATGTTAGGCGAATATGATAATAATAAAAATGTTTAAGCGCATATCTGACCACGCATTTGACATAGAAGCACTAGTTCTCAAAGATGAGTCTGTGCGCGATTATCAGTATTATTCGTATGACGCACGAATACCAAATCAGTGTGGACGAAACGAACGACATGTTCAAGATACAAGTAGATATTTCTTACCCGCTGAAGCGTTTAATGAGGTCGAAGGTGAAATATTAAAAGCATATAATACTGAATATGTAGCCGATATTAGTATTGGTTTTGTAAATAACGGTATTATGGCATTGTTTGATAGCGGTATATACATGATTGACGGAGAAAATAATGAATCAATTCAAAAAGACGTTCATGTCGCTAAAACAATACTTGGTCTTGCCAGATACAGTGACGATTATTCAAGATCAGCTGGTCCATCAATGATGTTTGCAAAGGATACAACTAATTTTCCAGAAAATAGAAACGTAACTATTGGTAATGTGAGAAATGCCGCTGGTGATCTGGCGACCTGTTGATGATGCTGGTAAAGTTATAGTAACCAAACTTTCGCTCTGGATGACAGTAATGACTCCAACAATATCTGAAGAAGAAGATCGGTTACTATCTTTTATGAGTCAAAGCGGTAAATCAGCGTTATCATGGTAAACAACAACCACAGATATTATTCAAAGTACAGTTAACGGTTTATTCACATGGCAAATAGCTTCTCAGCAAGGTGCTACTTGATACTATATCCATGGCACCTCCAGGAAAGCCACATCATAAAGTCGTGCATGAATATCCCACACTGTAACATTTGAACACTAAAATGGTAGATAGTTATGGAAGATCTGCTCGTGGTAAAGCTCAGCAGCAAGGTGATTTATCTAAATATGCAACCCTCGATCAACTCAGAAATAAGATGGATGATTTATTAAATATTATAAGTGTGGATCAAAATGAAGTGGCTGTTTATGCAAGACGAACAAGGACGATTAAAAACAAGAAATATACAACTAACAGACGTACTTATACTAATTACTACTGCAGTTGCTGATAATATTGCAACGTTTACTGATCAGGGTAAAATACAGGATCCCGGAAAGTCAGTTAGCGATTATGTCAAGACGACTGGCGTTGTATTTAGTGGAGACGTTATTGTGAACAAAAATACAGTTACATATCTTGGATACCCAACCACAGATAGTGATGCAACAACAAAAAAAAATATGTTGACGATCAGGAATCTAAGTACGTATTAACCAAAGGTTGTATAATGCGTGCATTTCTCAATATGACTATAATGGTATTAGTAATTTAAAAACACCAGAATCTGAGTTTGATGCTGCTACAAAAAATACGTCAATGATAAGGAAATTCCAATAACGGCTTCGTTAACATCAATCAATGATGAAGCTGCTGCATTTAGAACTGATTTTTCTAATCATATACAAACGATTTTAAATTCTAGTAGAAATATAAACAAAACTAAAAACGATTTTTTGGAAGTATACCAAATTTTGATATAAAACTTACTGATATTAACACAAAACCCAACGATATTATTAGTGGAATTCCTGATATTGTTGAAAAATAAGCCCGATTAAAATTCCTCACAAACAGGTCATCAACATCGTGTACGTCTTCGGATCAGGCACAGCTACATGGACACAACGAAATAAAACCATCAAACACACCGCAGAGGTCGCTGGTATATATATATATATATATATATATATATATATATATATATATATATATATATATATATATATATATACATATATATATATATATATCGGTTGTCTGTGTTTAGTGTTGTAGAATTTAACATACTTACCACATTTTTATTAGCTAATAATTGTCTAAAACTGTATCTGTAATGTTGGATAAAGATTCTCAAGAAACGTTTACGTTGGGATCGTCGGATAGAAATTTGGCATCCGTTAATTACTGGTGGTGTTTGGAATTTGTAACTAAAGCTCCCATTTTAATTACTTAATTAAATGACAACGTCATTAGTATAATTTATCCGATGACAGAGTCACTCATTGACGTTCAACGTCACAGATGTAATCAGGCGTGTAAGTGTCAGACAGAACTAAATAATATGATCGACGAATACACGTTGAAAGTAAACACAAATATCGCAGACGCATGGTTATTATCGATGTAGTAGTTTACTCGGTTCCCGCCGTTCTTGCTGGAACCGGTTTATTATTATAAACGTTAACAATGCTTGCTTTTGAGGTTTTAACGATTGTCGTTTCTACAACAACAACATGTGCAGGTATTCTAAGCATTATTGCTAAGAAAATATCTAAATGCACGGGCGATAAATTACGCGAGTACATGATGAAATTACACACAAAAACAACCGCCTATACCAAATTATGCTCGTATCTTTCCTTGTACCTCAATGATGGTAAAATATCTGATGAGGAGTGAGTTAAAACAATGAAAACCTACGATGAAGCAATCGTGATGGAAAATAACGCATCATCTAGTGACAATAACGAAAGGATGAAGAAATAAATAATACAGATAACAATAATGCCCGAGTCTTTGACATCGTCAAGGCAATTATTGCAACAGATCGTCACTAATACAACTCCTTCAAAAACTACTATGATATCAGTAAGCTCGACCAATGCTGAATTCAGCGTTAACTTTCCAACTGCAATTCCAGTAAAAGAGATAGCATTAGCTCAGTTATGTGTTTATAATAGCTTGCCTAATATTAGATCAAAGCCATTTGGTGGACTACAGGCAAATAATTCATTAGTATTCGCAAATAAGAATAAATCTGATGGAACTCCCAATTGGCAAGTAGTTAGTATTCCACCTGGCAGTTATACAATGGAGCAAATTAATGAGGAATTCCAGCGCAGAATTAAGTCTATTACTGGGAAAGAATCGAAGATAGCAATTACTCTATACGAACCAACACTATCAGCGGTAATTGAAATAAATTCTCCTGATTACCTCGTAGATATTTATCAGAATTCGATCACATCGGTGTTAGGATGGCCTGATGTTGCACCTACTTATCATGGACCACGAAAACCAACTAAAAATGAGTTTAAAACGAGTGAAAAATAATTAATTAAAAATCAAGAATATCGAAAAGAAAATCCATGGTACTCTATGTTATTTGATTATGATTCAAACGACAATAGATATTACTTTACCGATTTTGATGGTAAAAAGACCCCCAAGATATTTAGCTCAGCATTTACTAATATCATGGACCCCAAGATGCAACATACTAAAGATATTGTTGATGAATGTTTTTTAAAAATATTTTTAGATGCTCTTAAGCCTGAATACGATAAATCATTTAATGATTTAAGAAATTTACTTACTTCATTATCACAGCATTATGATCATAATGTAAAGCAGCAAATAATCGAGCCAATAAAACACTTAAATGGTATATTATTCGATTTGTGCATCGCCAATCGAAGTAGTATACATGTTGCAACAACAACACTAAATCATCATTACAGAGATCTATCATCTAACAAAATATTTCTTAATCATTATAAAATAAAACAATATGATTTACAAACATGTATTATAGTAGTTCTAAATAACGCTAAAATGAAGAAATCATTAAATGATCCTATTGAAGAATATTATGCGGGAGTAATTCAGTCGTGGAGAAAATTAGCCCCACCACAGTCTATACTAAAACATAACAACACCCCGTTTGGTGCCGGCAGACATATATCGCCAGGCATTGTAAACATAACAACAACAATCGCTCTCAATCTGGTTTGCGACGTTGTGGATGTACGTTTTCAAATAGATCTTTCCAAGTCTAGCCAGGCACAGCAAGGGTACATATTATACACATTTTTCCCTAGCGACTATATTATTGTATCAGAACCTATAAACCTTGTATACTTGCGTGTTCATAATCCGTTATTATCACGAATACACTTCAAACTTACAGATAAAATAATCACATATTGGACACAAGAAATGAAGAGATAAATATAAATCTGTATGTGAGATCATAATACGTTTTATGTCACAACGCCAGACAAAAAAAGTATCGTTGGTAGATGGCTATAGTACCTGATACATAATGGTTGTTCCGTATACAACACAATTACAAAATATAAATATGCATTAGGTTTCCCATGGGTTTGATTTAGCAATTATAACAGTTAATGGCCCCTTATTATGATTTTCGTTATCACTTTCACTATTACTTTCATTTTCCACATTTTCACAATGTT
>JAEAOA010000621.1:0-296427 GCA_016746295.1 Potamilus streckersoni
TGTCACATTGATGTCACATGTTACATTGATTATCTCATGCACTTGTCACATCTATTATACATCTCATGCACATGTCGCCTTCAGTATGTATCACATGCACGCCACCTTTTTTTATGTATCTCACGCACATGTCACCTTTATTATGTATCTCACGCATATGTCACCTTGATTGTATATCTTATGCATGTATCGCCTTCAGTATGTATCACATGCACGCCACCTTGATTATGTATCTCATGCATATGTCACCTTGATTTTATGTCTTATGCATGTATCGCCTTCAGTATGTATCACATGTACGTCACCTTGATTCTATAGCTCATGTACATGTCACCTTGATTTTATATCTTATGCATGTATCGCCTTCAGTATGTCATTCAAAGTAAGTGACCACGTGATCTAAAACTGTTCTTAAAACTAATTTTATATAGTGATTTAATTTAGTCGTAAATTGATATCTTCAGAGCTCAAAGGTATTTTGTTTTATAACCAGTCTGAGGTTTTTCTAGTTTTTTTGGAATTAGTAATTAATTTCTCTGGAAAGCGTACTAGTGCTCAACAGAATTCTTCGACAAAGGCATTTATAGGAAATTATTCGTAAATCTAAAGCCGGAACATTATTCTTGATTCATAAAATTCAAGAATAAACTGTTGACACAACAGCACAAAATAAGATATATAAGACATCATTGCCTTCCATCTTGGAACTTCATCGGGATTCGAACTTTTATTCATTTAGAAACTTTCAGTGATAGAACATATTTTTTAAATTCTAGGATTAACTTTTGGATCAGAGTCACAAACCGTAAGTCCTTTTTCATATTTGTACCTTGTTTTCTAGAAAAATACATCTTTTTGTTAAAATGTAAAAAAATTGTTTGCTTTTCTTTGCTACTTTTGAACGAGCCTTGACACGTAACAGTTCTAACATAGAGTATTGAATAAAGACACGGTATCAACTCGTATTTGAATCTGTGATATAATAATTGATTCCAGGGTAATAAGTAATGAATACCGTATGTACCACTGTTCTCGCAACTGACCAACATGCCTGCAAATTCCAATCAACATTGAAAGCTTTACATTTATCACCATGACTAGAAACCTCAAGTTTGTACGAAAATTTAATGAAATTCATCACAACTCAGCCGATTAACTTTCACGGCATTAGTCACTCTCACAAACCATTTATAAACATTGGAAAATGGAACAATTTCATTTCGAACATAATAGTATAACAATAAAATCGACCGGTTCCACGTATCGAATGTACCATACCTATTATTTCAGATATAAAGGAGAGATGGCAGAAATGTGAAATGGGTATATATTCACTGATGACCAATCTTTCTGCAAATTAAAAGGCATATTATAAGCAATGAAGGAGATTGTTTCCAAAGCTCAAAACATAACAACAATAACAAAAGTGAAAGAAAACGAAAGATCTGTGGTGTTAAATAAAGCGTTTTGGAATCTTGATATTTCAGCTGTCAGCTAAAACTGTTGGATTGTGCTAATTTGCCCACTGATTGTTCACATTTTAAGCGGTTTTCAAAGGGAATATTATTAAGAGTGTTTATATGTAATAGATGGATTATGTAATGTAATCAAATGTACCCCATTACAAGTTTTAGAAACGAAAGGAAAGAAAATATATTCCAAATTAAATTAAACAGTGTTATGTTCTGGTGCAAATTGATAGGGACTAAATGATTCTAGAGCAAATAAGCAACGTTAATATAGAAGCTGATTGAGATAGTATGCAAAGAAATGATAACTCGCAGTTGGGTAAGTTATATAAAATCGATGCTATACAACTTGATTTGGATTAGTCCGATACACATATGCTCTGATAATGAATTATGGGATCCCGGTCATGTGACAAAGAATTTTCAAGTAAAGAGTGGTTCATACAATCTTTAAATCAAGTTCGAATCCAGAATATAATATTTGTCTACCAGTCCAAATAAATAATTATATATTTAGAAGTTAGAACCATCGCATACCATTAAACGGTGTTATGTAGACAAATACTCCTGGAGAAGAGAGATTATGTGTATTGTATGATTGACATAAAGTAGGTGGCGAATTTTATTTGATATCAGAATTGTCTTATTTTAAGATGTTATGCACCTACATTTTCAACTGTATATAGAACTTCTCTTACACGCACACATAATACTGACATCCTCGTTTGTCGCATTGTCGAGCCCGAGTGGAAAAAGAGAAAATAGTCCAAAACTTTGCTTTTTGATGATCAGTGTTCCAAGTGTTTGAGCATATTCTGCGAGTAATTTTAACGTATTTCTTGAGTAGCCACTCTATCTTCAAGCCACTAATTATCGCCGGTGACAATATGAAACATTACTTGGCACATAGAACAAGTGAATAAAATCCATCGATATAGATTTAACTGTTGAAGCAGTTGCTTTGCAGAAGATGTGGTGGTGTTCTGGTTAGCACGCCAAACTCTGGACTGAAAGTATACAGGTTCGATTATTCATGATGATTAGCCATTTCTTTAGCTATTCGTAGTCGATTTCAATAAAATTTTACTTTTCTATTGAAAACAACTATATGAGACTCGTCATTACACTACTTTAATTGCCTTGTTGTATGTGAATCATGACTGACAAATAAATGGAAAAGTATGAGTTACAGAACTATATAATCATTAGACGATATTGAAAAGCTCAATATTTTTTTCGGATGTAAACGATGCTGATAAGGGCATAATTGTTTGTGAATATTGGATGGTTACTTGTTAATTTCAAATAATAAAAGCAAGAAATAAATTAAGCATTGTTTTCAATAATGTTCAGTACTGCAATTGACATCGTACAAATATTTAAAGAATTTGAAATCCTGTACTTCCTAAAATAGCAAATAAGCTGCGTAACTCCTTTCATGACAAATTATTTTGATTATTAACAAGTCTTGTAATAAATACATAGGACGGTAAAACATTAAATTTTGACCCAATAATTTAATTGGGAAGTACAGTTCTAATCATCCATCATCTGGATTCATAATTTAATTGAGCAAAATAGACGAAAACAGCTGGAAATAGCAAATAATTGGAATAATAATAACAGCTTCTAATAGCTTCATCAAATACTGTATCAGCTTTGATAACGTTACGATTGATATCTGTTAAATAGCCAAATATTTGTACTGCATACGTTTTAAAGCTTACTAGTGATTTCAATTTAACGTCTTTGGATTAATCTTTTTTTCTGATGGCTTTCTTTACATTTATTGCCTTTTGTTATACGTCTCGAGATCTGATTTTACGCGTTCAATCACCGATTCAGGAACTGTTGCATTATCGTAATAACGTATTTGTCATTCAGCTTTGTTTAGACTATAAATTCGGTCTTTGATTCCTCTACACATGTGCCGGAGACAGCTCCCATAATGAATGTACTCTTTAACCGGTTGTTCTTTTATGTACTCCTAACATATAATTGATCTTTTCTTTTGTTTTCAGTAGTTAATCTCTGATTCATAAACGCAAAAGTATCACTCATAATGTGTCGCTCTAGCAACAAAAAAAAGTTCAAGCACCCGGAAGAGTTTTTACATTTGGTTTCGGCAAAATCTTCACATCATTCATATATTCATACTTTGTATCTCGTTATTCATTTTCGTGTTGCCCTATTTGAAAAGAGTCATTTAAAATTAAAAGTTAGAAACGTTTTTCCCAAGACCTCTCTCTCTCTCTCTCTCTCTCTCTCTCTCTCTCTCTCTCTCTCTCTCTCTATATATATATATATATATATATATATATATATATATATATATATATATATATATATATATATATATATATAGTTTTGATCCATCTCTGCTAATGAAAACAAGTACTGAACCAACGCTGTCAATATGGATTTTTAAAAGCTCATTCCCTTACAACTCTAGACTGAAATCAGGATTATTCTTCCTGATATAGCTCGCTTGTGCTTATGCATTGTTTATCGCGTCTTCATACTTGTGAAAGATTCAGCCTGAGAAAACTGATATTTAATGCTATAGAAAACTTTCTAAGTCGGTTTTAAGAGGTTCCAGGGTTTAGAAGTATTCAACCTTGAAATCCAAAGAAGACCCAATCCAAAAATAATCTTTGCTGAATCCTCGTTACCCTTTGTATTTTTGACTTTTTATAATGTACTAAGAATCCCGAGATGGGCGATATGCAAGCTTATCATAATCTATGTACTGTTGAGATATTAAGCGTCGTGACAATGACATGAATGGCATAAAAATCAGACATTATCAGTGAATTCGTTGACATGAAATGGACATGATCGATTTTGAAGTCTGTCACAACCTTTTAGTAAAACGATAACATAGAAGGGCGGAAGCTTATCTTAAAAGTGTTTATTATATCTATCCAGCGTTAAACACTATAATATTCAATTTTGCCATTCCATATTTTGATTTTGAATCAAGGAGTGATTCACATTCATACAGTTACATTTAATTGATTAATAAAACTTGTACAGCAATGTACTTGATCAATCCTAAATTTTGTAAGCTTTCGATCAACGTGGATTAGTAGGTCTTATCAAATCATAAGCTTCTTTGTAAGCGTGCTCCATGTGCAGGGCATCATTCTTTCGCCGGTTCTAGGTTTCCACTTCTCGTCATGGGCAATCTCGTCCTTAACTTTAATGAACATCTCTTCCACATGTTCTTTCTTGTGGCAGGTTTCGAAGACGGATATAGTCACGTGCATAAACCATGAGCCGATGTTTTCATACCTCCAAGCTTTGTTTCCTTGAAAATAACAATAACAATGTGCAGAAATATATAATAGCGGTTTGATAATTTTGTTTCTGATATGGATTAATACTTTCCATGACGGAAACCACAAGTGTCACCAACAGGCGCTCCTGCAAGAGAATTGTCATCTGGAATACAAGACTTTAATCCGAAATAGTAAGATAAACAAAAAAATCAGCTATTATATGTACCTTTTGAATCATTATTAGAAACTGTATTGCAAACCCTGCGTTTGAGCATTACTGTAGTTACCCGTGTTTAGATTTGTTAATATTTTTTTAATTATCAGCATAAAGCAGTGCTTGCAAATCCATCAATATGTAGATAACACAATCAACTCTTCAATAAGGATGTGCTACGCTCTACTTATCGCGTGTGTAAAAACCATGAAACTGAACTTAAACAAAGGAACCTAGTAGAATATGGTTCGTCGTAATACTATGTGTATACTATCCTTGGGGCTTGTCTACAGCGTTTTCATAATTAATGATACCATATTGCATTATCCTGTCGGAACTATACTATAAATATTTGGTTATGAGGTACATGGTGTATAATTTTTTTGTATTGAAACCTATTAAAATGTTATAAAAAGTAATTATTATTAATTAAATATGAAAATGTTCGATGGCCGCAACCTCCTCCGGACCATCGTAGCAAGATGCGGTAAGCAAACGTCCATGAAAACACGAGATAGAGGATTTTAACTTGTCATACTACTTTCTGGACCAATCAATAAATATAAAAGCTTAATCAAAGAAAGAGAGGAAGGGAAGAGAGAATTTTATGGTCGGTAGTAGTGTTAATTATAGCAATGACTTATATCAGCTGTAATTGTATTAAAATATTTTGTTGGTTGGTAATTATGATATTTTAATTGCTAATTTTTGGTTGGTAATTTCGCTTATTTTCTATTCTACATTAATTTTCATGCACCGATACGTTAATACCTGAGAGTATAGTCTTCAAGAAGCTATGTGCTCTTAGTGCTCAGTCTTCTTCATTAAACCATCTTCTATGTTTAAATCATATGTGTCTCACATTGATTTAATGAAGCAATGTGAATAAACAATATAAACTCAAAACGATCAACCTACCAATATGCACAGGTTATTGTGAAAAGCCACAAAGACACAGAAGTACATTTTGTAGCGGACACACTCGGGGATGTGAGTTCATTAATTCTGTCAAAACTTATTTGCATAAAGTTAATTTTAACTGCTTTTAAAGATAAATATATGTATTTGTATGTGATATAAATACAATATATTTATAGTATGTTTGCTGTATCAGTGATATAACATTCGTATGAATATTTCATTTAAAGAAAACTCGGCAAGCTGCGTTTTCTTGTAATAAAGACTATACATCTCGTATATCATTGATACAGCGTACATTATATATATATATATATATATATATATATATATATATATATATATATATATATATATATATATATATATATATATTGATATATATATATTGATATACCAAGACTATTGGTATAATTAAATTTTGTTCCGCAATAGCACATATGTAAATAATACTTCAATATTGTTATACTTAAACGGTAGGCCATCGCTTCTAAATATGTCATTGATTTCCATTCGGTAATCATTATCAATGTAATAAAATAACGATAAAAATATTAACAACCCTTGGCTTCTAAACGAATAAAAAATGCGATACATTGTCATCGAAATACTTTACACTTTCACTTTGATCTCTCTCTCTCTCTCTCTCTCTCTCTCTCTCTCTCTCTCTCTCTCTCTCTCTCTCTCTCTCTCTCTCTCTCTCTTGCACGCACACGTTGAAAACGGAACAATAGAAATGGAGATTAGAAACAACTCGGTAGTAATGTTGTTGTTTGTAGTACTCTGTGTTCTTCATTCAAACCATATTTCATGTTTAAATCATAACTTAGTCTCACATTTATTTAATGAATATGAACGAATATATAATAAAAAAAATATAAAAACTCATCATCTGCAATGACGATTACTTGTAAAAGGTGAAGAACTACTTTTGAAGCTAACACACTAGAAAGGGTTGTGTAGAGTTGATTCATTCCGTCAATACACAGTTGCTTTCATTAAATCTTAACTGCCTTTGAAATGCAAGTATATGTATTTGAAACGCTTTCGGACTCCAGGAGAGACGTGAATGGTTTCATATTGAGGCTGCCTTATCCAACAATCGAGATAATGGAAATTAATCAAGGCCATTCGGATGGCTTACAGATGGATGCAAGTACCTGGCGTCGTTGCATATGCGATGAGAACATCTGCTTCGGTGGGAACGGTTATTTTCCCTGTGACATCTGATATTGCTCTCGGCCAATCATCTGCAACTGGATGATCCTTTTGAATAGCATCACCTCGACAAGCTTGGATCAAAAAGACTTTAGGTCTGCCTGTTAATAAATCAAATAATTACAGTTAGATAATGTTTCATTCATTAAGTTCACAAATCAATCAGTAATTATATGTATCTGTAATAATCTATAACATGAGCATCCCAACCAAAGGGCGCACGGGTACTCGTAGTGTTTGATAGTATGATAAACTATAATAGTACAATACGGAATATCTGCTATATTAAACAGATGGTAAAATATTTTTAAAAAATAATACAATTATAACTAGTTGACTAGAAATGAGAAAAATCACTCTTGATGTGATTCAAGTGCCTATCTCTCTCACGAAAGCCCCACAGCGTCGACCGCTGCGTAGGTTCTACAAGAACTTCCATATTATTTTTCGTCCAGGTCAACAAATCGAGCAAGAGAAAATTTAAGATATCATATTGTTGTTATGAAACAGAATACATGCATGCTTAATGAGAAAATGGCAGATACAGTCCAAAGCGAGTTAGAATATTGTAGACATTATATCAGAGACCAAAACAAAGAACTAACTTGCAAGAATAGTGATTAATTTGAATTAAAACAAATTTGCTTCATACTTTCATGCATCTTTGTGACACTCAGCCAATAAGATTGCATCAGTAACAACACTCAGCCAATAAGATTGCATCAGTAACAACACTCAGCCAATAAGATTGCATCAGTAACAACACTCAGCCAATAAGATTGCATCAGTAACAACACTCAGCCAATAAGATTGCATCAGTAACAACACTCAGCCAATAAGATTGCATCAGTAACAACACTCAGCCAATAAGATTGCATCAGTAACAACACTCAGCCAATAAGATTGTATCATTACTCATTTAACATTGGACTTTTTAAATAGGATGTGGTTTAAACCAGAACACAAAAAGGAAAAAACAAAATATACCCTAGGGAAAATAACTAAATTAGAATGGCGTACACTGGCATAATATCGCAGCAAGGTACATGTAATTTGTAAAATGTCTCGCGATTGGTTTTTCTGTGATGTCATTTACATAACAGTAACGTCATTCCCATAACGGCTAGTTTGGAAGCTCCCTATAACGTGTAATAAAGTTGAGCCAATATGGGCTGTTGATAGGTTTCTATGGTTTTACGACAACAAGAAGTGTGATGCTAAATACTATTTTTCATGGAGGATTCTCCAATTCAGCTGTAATGAGAATGACGTCCCTGATGCACGAGAGGCGTTACTGACACCTTTTTACGAGTTACCGGTTTATGATATTAGCTTGCCTGTTTAAGTCATGTACTTTCTAATCATATGGTTTATTAATGTGATAGAGAGATCCTCTAAACGACTGGGATATCGCCGACCTGTTCTGACGTATTTTCGGTGCACGCTATTGTAAGCTGATCAGTGGAATCCATGAAATTTATGTGTATTTTTACTCTAATTGTTTAATGTTTTTATTGCGATTTGACAGCAAAAATTGATCATCCATTGTCCAAGACATCTTAAAAACGTTATTGGTGCTAACACATAAATTGTATAAGAAATATATTTTCAGAGCATCCAAAGGTTCCTATGTGCATCTGTAAGTGTTTTATTCATCCAGTATTTTTAAAAGAAAATGTCATTAAAATAGTTGGTATTTAACAAATATAATAGATCTGTAATTATCGAAAACAATTTACAAAACAATTATTCGTCAGTGGAGTTTAAGACGCGGAGCTAACCTATTGTTCATGAATTCATTTCTAATGTACAATATTAACATTTTACAAGATTTATTTCATGGATTATTGTTATTTTTAAAGTATTCTCTTACCGACAAAATTTTTGATCTTGTCATTAGTGAATGTCTTCATTATGTCATCCACATTCTTGAACTGACCATCACCACACCGTATTCCTCTCTGCAATTGAACAAAAAGCACACAATCAGGCAATCGATGATACAGGTTGCTGTCCTTTTTGTCAGGAGACATGAAGGTCTACGTAAAGCTAAGATAATTTCTTGTTTCTTCTGCTCTTTCTGGATCTTAGAATTCAGTAAGGCACAAGCAAGTCGCTCCGTGGGACAAACTTTAAGACGTATCTTTAAATAGACGTTCTAACCCAACCATGGACACCCATGCCTTATTGGCAAATACTATCCACTCTTTAATTCTTAACATGTACACTTGTAGAACTTTAGAAAATAAATTATGTCACTACTAACTTCAGTCAAAAAAAGATACTTCCTTAGTGTATCTCTCACAACACAGTATACTTCTTGTAATGTGCAGAGGTTATCAATGACATTGTTGGTATAATATTATATTAGCATAACTGACAGCTTAATTTCATTAAATCAGAATCCTAAGAAGGTACCCATTTGATGCTATATTTTGCTAAGTATCCTAACAAGCCAAGCAAGCAACTACTGATTGTATTGGATCATGTTCGACAAATTGTTGCTATCCAATCCAACATCCCATGATTTACATTAATACCAATTTGTGACCAAAACAACAAAGAACCATGGTTCTTTTCTGCGTGTCTTGTTCACGTTTGTAGACTGGCATGCAAATAAACTTTTTGACAACTAGTGAAATGAAACAAATCAAGACGTTGCTTACGCGCCAACAAATGCAAATGAGATATTAACTAAATTGCTGATTACAATTCGCCCCTTACTATAATGCACACTCACTATAGCGCATCTTAACACTACTACTGACTTAAAATTATAAACAATTGCATGATGTTCTTGGTCTTACTACTGGACAACGTTCCTTACTACTGGATTTTGAGCTATATAGTCCATAATGGGACAATATCATACTACCAAAACACATATTATAGTTATACTGAACTCTTGGTACTACATTAAATGATGTTCACAACTTGATGAGAACTTGCTGGACTGAAAACTTACCAAACGAAACAGAATGTAGACACATTCCACAACAATTTGATAACAACTCATTATTTGTTTAATTAGCCGTTTCCTTGAGAAAGATGAACTTTTAAAGGAAAACAAACAAAATTGTTTTCTATTTATAGCCAGATATGAAGAACAATACATGCACTGGACAAAGAAATTTGAACTTAAAAATCTGATTTAATAAAAACTGTAAAAGCCTAACCTGTTGATTCTAAAAGCAAATTTGTGAATTCTCCATTATTTGTATTATGCAGTTGTAAAAAGTGAGAACGCGTAAATCCATAATTGTTAATATCTATGTAGAGTTTTAGTACGTTTGAACTTTTCACGAATTATAAGGCCCGTTAGCTCGATACAAAACGAATTCCTGTACCATTTTGATGGATTATTTTCTCTGCACAATACAAATATTGTAAAGTAATATCTTGCAAGGCATAAATTTGCATCTGTTACGAGTCTATGCTCTAAAGGTAAGTAACAGGAAAGAATGAAAAGCGACAAACTTTGTAAAATTCAACAAATATTTTATTTCTCTATAACACAGATGAAAATGAAAATAAAGAACTTACGGTATTGCATATTAAATCCCAAATCATTCCCAGAATTACAGCCACAAATCTGAATAATAATAACGTCCTGAATAAAATTCATAAAAGTCCAAAATAAGTCTAAAGTAGGTGTTGACTTATCTGCTATAACTTGTAAAATGATAATGTTTCAGGTTTTAATTCGCAATAGATTCAGTGCATGTCATAATAATTTGGTATTGATGTGTCTGCTATAACTTTTAAAATGATGTTTCAACAGTCTTTTAGTGATTAATAATATAATTTCAGGTTTAATTCACTATAGATTCGGTGAATGTCATAATAATTTGGTATTTCCAGAGAAAATAATCGTTTGAATTCAATAATTTGAAGAATCTAGATTCCAGCACGAAATATTATTGGACACAACATATAATACAACCTGATTGTACTAGACCTTTCAGCACGAATGAATTTTTACCTCATTAACAAGATTATATTTTTAGTCGACTTCAGGTCACAATTAGCATTTTTAAACAAAACTATTACCTAATGAAAAATAACCTTGTAGAATGATTCTGCTGTTTCCTAAACAAAAACTGTTAATGATTACACTGGCCTAAAACCAAAATGCATCCGAAATAAATGTAGTCCGACTTCAATATTCCTGGATCACTGATAACGAAAATGATGCTTGAAATGTTGACTGACTCTAGTTTTAAATATATGATACTGGGTAAGTATATACGATCATTGATTTGGGAATGGTGGAGGATAAATGAGTTGTAAAGGAAAGGGATATCAGTTTGAACCAGAAATTACTAAAATACATCTTTGTCTGGATCTATGAATTAATATATGACTGGGTTTAGACAGTACATACATTTTAGGCAAAACAATGAATTATGCAACCTGAAGCTGGAATTGAGTCATACAAGATAAGAATTGCATCACGTTCTTCCTAGAAGTCATGAATGCAGTCAGAACTAAATTTACATCACTGCTTAACAAATTGCCATATATCATCTCTAGAAATCATGCGGTATTGTGATGTCTTATTTGTCTGTGTTTAATTTTGCAACGGGACACATTTCTGTTTAGCCATAGTGAGCAGAGATGCCTCGTACTTGTGTGACAACTTCTGCCATTTATGTGATGAAATGACAATTGCATCACAAAAGCACAGTATTACCACTATGGTTAAGAAAACCTATTACCATTACTTTGACACCCTGCGGGTATGGGTTTGTAGAATTGGCCCGACGTGCTTCGCAACGTGTCGTAAGAGGCGACTAAGTAAAGGCAACCTGTTTGCTGTGGGTTGCGACCCGTATTGGGGGAGGAAAGGATCCTAGTAGTTGAGCAGAGGCTTTCCACTGCAATACACTACTTTGGCTTCTACTTCTTCTTGGCGGGTGGTAGGGATGGGCCCGGTCTCGACAAATCTGCTGGTCACGCCTAGCCCTAAGAGGTCTTAATTAATTATCTCGCTTTTTCTTTATCTTTGTATCTCTGTTGATATCATCGTTGCCCATACTGTCTACCTCTTTATTTTCCATTCTACATATCTAATAAGTCTTCCTAGAAGGCGGTGGCTTAACGGGTCAATCAGGAAGTAATTTTACCTACTGAGCATAGCACCTGTATATCTCTAGCACTTAAAAAGTGTCCCATTGTTGGACTCCGTGGCGGTTGAGGAGCACGAGTGATAAAATAACAGAAAACAAAAAATGGAAAATAAAAATAAAAACTCAACTGAAGAGAACAAAAACCATTTCCGACTCTTACGATGAGCCATATAGTGTGGAATCTTTTCCTCGTTTCATGGTCAACCAGTCTAAAGATGACGCCTGACTCGTCTAACGTGGGTAAGTGTGAAATCCTGCCATTATCTTCTAGTGGGTCGGTGGTTCTTCCCGAAGTTTCCAGGAGTCTTCCTCCACCATTAATACTGGCCGCCATGTATAGCCTATAGCCTATCTTTTGCTGACAAATGGCGTTAAACGCAACAACAACAAAAATTATATCAGGTATACCAGGCAATTTCCAATAACATTGACTTAGACCCAAAAAAAAAACATTTACTTCAATTAATAATGCTCCTGATATTAAGCATATACACATAGAGAATAGTTTAGCCATGTATTAATTGTCTGATATTAAGCATATACACATAGAGAATAGTTTAGCCATGTATTAATTGTCTGATATTAAGCATATACACATAGAGAATAGTTTAGCCATGTATTAATTGTATGATATTAAGCATATACACATAAAGAATAGTTTAGCCATGTATTAATTGTTTAAAGAGTAATATTTTTAAGAAATCGAATCAGGTCAAGGAGACAAAAACTCGATTTTGGACAAATCCAAATTCACACCTTACGGATGCATGTAATGAAATAAATAAATTTTAAACAAACAAACGAACAATGTACATTAAATATACATAACACATCAAACTGTTTAATCAATTTAATTCCTAAATGACCCTTTTTTCCCCTGAAAACGTAGCTTTTTATGCACATTCCCTTGATATTCATTGTCATTACTTCTCAAATATGACATTATGATGGCGTTGCATTCATTATATTAATGTTTTGATTAACAAAAAATGATACTATATCAATTTACTGGTGGAGAAATTACAAACTTTAGCAGCTTCTTTTAAAGCATGCTATATGCAACTGGATCTTAGTTACAAATTGAAAATTGTGTTTTATTTTGTCTCTTGATATTTACTACTTCTAGAAGTTAGCCTACTGAAATACATACTTTAGGTTTTGTTATAACATTTTTTACATTGGGTTCTCATATACTATCATCGTTGATTGATCGATTATTCAATGGTAATGTTAACTTCTTTCTCCACTAGGTCTAGATAAACATCATTGCGTTTTAGTATCGTGAAGAAGACCAACAAAATAAATCGCCTTCAACACTTACCCAATGACAGATTGGATTTTCAACATCAAAATTAATAGCATTACCAACTGTTAGGCTCCTGATACAATGATGCATTTCTTATATGGTATCTATTAAAGCACATGCATACCATTGATAGACAACTTCAACAAACTATAAACAAGATTCAAAATTAGCCCAGTACCAACGGTTTCAAATTCTCAAAATCAAAAACTATGCAATGCATTTTCGTCAGTTACGAAGATATCGCGATGAACGGATGCATGAAGGAGTACATGAACGAAAGATGTCACAGTGATGAAATTTAACCTTAATTAAATTCATATGATGGAGAATTTAATCGATCCCACACGTGTAGAGTGAGAAGTTAGTGACTTGAAACGGCGAGCGCCTTGGACCAAGTAGTCCCAGCATCTGATCCCGCACCAAAATGAACACAAAAGAGACTAAATAACCAAAAACGGCAACTTGATTGAGTTAAACAACGTTTTCAGAGTAAACAAACCCAAATAATTGGACAGTTAAGAAAACACTACCAAAACAGAAAAGCCCGATCCCAAAAAAACATGAAAGCAACTTGAATAGTAAAAGGACAGGTGAGTAATGTCTATTTATTAATGAGAGATAGATAAACATTACAAGTCTGAGTAAAAATGTGCTTGAGATAGATCTGTCATTCCTATTGCACTATGTGCTTGAGATAGATCTGTCATTCCTATTGCGCTATGTCCTTGAGATAGATCTGTCATTCCTATTGCACTATGTGCTTGAGATAGATCTGTCATTCCTATTGCACTATGTGCTTGAGATAGATCTGTCATTCCTATTGCACTATGTGCTTGAGATAGATCTGTCATTCCTATTGCGCTATGTGCTGAGATAGATCTGTCATTCCTATTGCACTATGTGCTTGAGATAGATCTGTCATTCCTATTGCACTATGTGCTTGAGATAGATCTATCATTCCTATTGCACTATGTGCTTGAGATAGATCTGTCATTCCTATTGCACTATGTGCTTGAGATAGATCTGTCATTCCTATTGCACTATGTGCTTGAGATAGATCTGTCATTCCTATTGCACTTCCAATTTTTTTCCCGAACCAAAAAGATGTTTCAAGCGAAGAAAAATTACATCATATGCTTGTCAGTGAAACCAGGTCATAAAGGCGGTCAGAAGATAGAATAGCAAATAAATAAGATCAAATCATTTAAGAATAATTTCATCATTCAGGACAACTTGAACATTATTTAAATATTGTGGCGAATTGTCAAATTTTTATTTTCATATTGCGTTCAGTTGCTTTGCTGAAATGAATATGCTTAACGTGGTCAAACACAATGCGGACAGAGTCTAACCGAATGGTACCTGTATGGAAGTAATTAGTTTATTAGGTAGATAGGTTGCAAAATTTAAAAGACAAAACAACGGGTACAGATTGTTAGCTGGATAGTTACATATGATATGAAGTTATTAAAGGACATACATGGAAAGCTAAAAGTGGATTTCATGGCACCTTACATTTATGTCAATAATAATAAAACAATAATTAATGAACTTAAGTGCTTAAAATAACACGTTTCCTCTTATTCCAATTATGAGAGATGACTTTCCCACGCATACAAAACCATTTCAATAAATACAACAAACTCTGAAAAGAATTGATGATGAATGTACATTTATCAGAGACTGCATGAGCCTTGCATTACGGATAAGCTCCCTTATATTTTTAATCGTAAAAGCTAACAATCATTACAGCGCATGGTATGCGATATCTTTAAAAGCGGGCTTCATTGTACAACCTCATTCCCGTGGCTCAAGACAGCACAGAAGAAGCAGTAGTATTTCTTCGCCTGCAAATTCAGCAAACTCTTGGCGTGCTCTAAGGCCTCATCTAATTCAGAAAGGGTTAAATCATTTTCTTTGTCTTGGCGCGGGTCTTCAACGTCAAACTTTAATGTGTCCTCAAAAAACGTTTTCAAGGCTGATACATCTAGGTGGGTTCCTGAATGAAATGTATGATGGTGGAAGCTGTATTAACTTCCTGATGGTCATAAAGAGACAAAGGATTTTCTGTACCTTTAGGTTAAATCTTCCCCTTTGATACATTATCTTCACTGCCATTTTTAAAACAAAGAAGCATGTAATAAATATAAAATAAGGTCTTTATATATTTTTTACTTCCTCGAGTAGTCAGAGGAGTCTATCAGAGCAATGAGAAAGCATCTCAACAGCCGAGATAAATAATGTATCAAGATGTCAATGTTTCAAATGTAGAAAGCATGAGATAATTTTGTGTTACTGCAGATAACAAAACGGTGTTCATATGGGCTTGATATAGATCAAGCTCAGAAAACAAATCTATAGAACAAACGAGCATTAAGATAGTTATTGAATTTGCCTGAGTTTGTTGGTATAATGCTACAAAGCATGTGTCATTACAGTCTGTTCATAAACTTCTAGTGCGTCAAAATGGTCAGCAATGCAGAATTAATGCCCCGTTATCTAAAAACTTTGCTAGCTTAAAACTATCAGCAAGAACAACATCTTTCTAGCACAAAATCCGAAAACATTTGACAGTGTGAAACTTGAATTAAAATAAATCTATATTTGTAGAGCATGTAGAAATTACTTAACATAGGACACTATTGCAGTCAGCTACGTGCCCCATCTGATTTGAGGTTTTGGGATTGAGCTAATGTGTTTTACTCAAAAGTGTTAATAATATGAGCCCGATCCCTCAATTAACACAAGGGGATAATGGTAGGTTTTGAATTCGTCCCAGATCTTGTTAATATAAAACGAACTGATAAGTTTATTATATATCTTCTCTAAAAAAAACACTAGCGAATCATCAAGGTTATTCAAGGTTAAAGTGCAGCTCACCTATTTGTCTAGTTCACTTAATGAGTATATTTCACTTTATATCGAATGTATTTGAGACATGAAGATAAAAAGCAAGTTGTACCAAAATCTGTTTAAAAATCAAGAATTTAATAACTCCACAATTGCATCCATTTAGAACCCATGCCCCAACATGAATGTTTGCTGATTTAGCTTGCAAGCAAATTGTACTTAGATCTTGTTGATATAATGACAAATTGCAAGTTTAGTCAAGATATGTATTACATAAAGTAAAGGGTAGAGCAATTGCTGACTGAGGCACGACACACGACATGATACAATCCCACTATGCCTTGCGTCACGTGAACTGACGATCAACTGTCTTTTTCGTCTGCAACGTCTTTGCATCCCTATCACCATTTTGTGGACCAATATAAATATATGAAGTCAGATCACCTAATTGCCATTATATTCAGAAAAATATGAATCACAAATTTCAAAACAAACCTTCCCGTTCCTCAGTAAAGTTTAGTATTAGAAGAAGACCTTTCTTCCTTCCTCTGTCATAAACATTTCCCGACCAATTTCCGTCATCTTTGGCTTCTGAAAGAACAATAAAAGTAAACTGAGATGTCATTTGGATTATTTTGTTTTGTTACTTGTAAGTTGTGCTTTATGTGTATTTCACAAGTATATGTCATGTGTATTAAGTAATGGAAATGATGTGTCAGAAGGACACGCGGGTTAAACAAATGGATGCTCATTTCATCATCATTGTCACTTACCCTCTGCGATCGGTCGATAGAGATAGTACAACATCGGAAGGAAAACCTTTGAAATATTTCAACGCGAAAAGCATTATGATTTTCATGACCAAACTCATGTACTTGATTTGGGATTGCGAAAAGCATTATGATTTTCATGACCAAACTCATGTACATGATTTCGGATTGCGCGTTGCTTAACCTGGGCCAGCATCAATAACCTCTTATAGTGTATTTTTGTAAATTCCATTATCTCTATTTAAGATATTATATATATATATATATATATATATATATATATATATATATATATATATATATATATATATATATATATATATATACTTGTGGCTCAAATAACATACTAAAAACACGTTCTCTTCGCGCTATTGTGATCGAGAGTTTGACCCCTGGATCAGGCATGTGCAAAGATAAAGCGATAGCTCAGCATAAATCTCTTGGAGTCATTTTGTTTCATCCACCCACCCACCCCAAAAATAATTATACTACGAAAGCATTTGTGTTGTCGACATACAAAAGAGTTTTAACCTTAAACAGATTTGCCAGGGACGTACCCAGCATGTACAAGAACAAATTTAAAATTCTTCATGCCGTAAAATTATATTATTCGCCAACACACTCATACATGCGAAAAGCAGAGACATGTTGCGACCATATTAATAATATAACCAACACACTCATACATGCGAAAAGCAGAGACATGTTGCGACCATATTAATAATATAACCTGTAAGTTTCTAAGCACCAGATATTAAAATTGTTATTCCTTACAGCACTTACCACTTGTTATTGTTTTGTGAGGAGAATCATCACCTTCACGTGTTGTCTCTTCCATTACTATAATAATAATAATAATAATAATAATAATAATAATAATAATAATAATAATAATAATAATAATAATAATAATAATAATAATAATAATAATAATAATAATAATAATAACTAGCAAATACTCCTATAATAGTTTAGTGCACTGAGAATGTATGTAGCCTCAGATTCCAAAATGATAGGGTCAACAGGACTCAGTACACTGTTAACATAAAATAGCATTTGTATAGATTTATTAATTGTAATAAACAATCCTATAGGCAGAAAATTTAAATCGGAACATATATACAAGCCTCTGGTAAGCCGACCTATTGTTCGAACGCTTAGCTAGGTGTGAAAGCTTACAGAAGCTCACTTCAAAAGCAGGTAATAGGGTTGGTCAAGCGGTGTAATTGAAACATTCAAAAGCTCCCCGTGTAGATTGCACTATATACGATAAAATCTCTGGCTCTAAAACCCTAATATTATTACTACTATTATGAGGAGAAAAATCTAGCGTTGCTGTTTAGATGTTTTCTATCATAACCTTCTTCTCGTGTCTAATTACGAGAAGGAAGAAGGTTCAGCATTCATAAGAATAAGGTGTCACTTATGATGGTGTAGATACGGTTACATCTTTTTGTGGAGAAACTTTGGCTACGAGAAGGTACCAAGAATCTGTAAGAAATAGACATGACACTCTTCTTGAGCTTGGAATCGCACTTTATTGATATATGTATATATATTCTAAAGATACAACATGTAAATTTATTTATGTTGAAACTACATACAATACATATTACAACACTTATTAAATAGTTCTTCCACAATCTAGTATTTCATTTGTCCATTCATTTTTCTGCATTTTTGAATACAAGTGATTTAAATATTCAAAGAGCCTAAAAATCGATAACTGTAATAAATGTATTTTATTTTATTTAATGTAAGGTAACGACCTGAAAAGATCTGTGAGTGTTATACTTATTATTTAAAGAATATATATTTATTCTCAATTAAATTATAACATGAAGCTAGTAATTATTTCAAACAAATACTAATGAACATCGAAGCTGTAAAATATTTTATTACATTATGATTGTGGAAGAAGGAAACTCAATAATATTATATTATAAATATAATGAACATCAATTCAGTAAAATATTAAATCAGTAAAATATTTCATAGTAGAAAAGAGAACTCACTATTACATTACATTGACAAAAATAAAAATAATTCAAAAGAATACCACAACTCACTATAAAATCTTTAACTTTCAAAAGGGAGTATAAAGCATAATTTTCTTACCTGTAAGAAATAGACATGACACTCTTCTTGAGCTTGGAATCTCACTGAGACCAAAGCAGCTCAAAGCCTTTTTTATATTCTGGAAGCTGCCTGATCACGATTTCATCCAAGGTCAAAAGAGGTCTGTCTAAAAATCACGCGTGTTTCTTGCGTGCTAGTCAAGGACAGCTTTAACTTTATATCAAGTTTAGAGATAAAGCGTGGTCAGTATTTTTCCTAAGTGAATGACCTTCTGAATCATAGATTGTCTATAACCCTCTTAATTGTAAGTGGTCATTCGCATTCCAAACTTTTAAACTCGATTAATTCTCTAGACTGATTATCAATTACTTTGTTCCCAGCGTCACAACACAATTTAATAAGGTTTTATTGACCGAACCGCGAGATAGCACGTTATTCGTGACTTTTTATCTGTTGTTGAACTATCGAACTCGGCTATTAATTAGGTTTTTTCCATTACCAATTCAAGCTGAGGAAATAATAATAATGCTTAATCTAAATTCATTTTAATGTCCTATTATATTCAGGATATGAATTATTGATTGGGCCATGCTTCTCCTACAATCCAAATCAATATCATAGCACTCTCTTAAATTTGCAGGTTTATGTCTTCCAATAACTAGAGATTTCAATATATTCTATACAAATTAATGTTATCGTTTCTTTCTTTTAAAATTGATATCTTGATACTATTAATGTTTATAACATTTCCATCCCATATTTAAAAGATATATATATATATATATATATATATATATATATATATATATATATATATATATATATATATATATATATATCAATGAACATAACCATTTAATGACAAATATGCCGATGCTTAATACATAAATATGCTAATTAGTGATTGAATCCTTGTCAGGTTGTTAGAAAGGTCAATTAGTTCCTATGAGAATAAGGGACTAGATGGAAACCATAGACAAAATTACATGTATGTTTTATTCCGAGCTGGCGGAAAGAATGAGTTTGATACGCGTAGGAATTTCGAGACATTAAGGCCGAGACTATGCTCTACGCTCAAAAATAGTCCCTCTACTCTGACTTACTTGCATAGTTTGTATGCATTACATATTCGTTTTTTATTAACACATTCTATTAACAATTTTTTCATGTATATTTAAAATATAAATTAGGCATTTGAGTTTTATTAAAGATATTATACATCCCTCAACATGTACATGTCATGTACGTAGCTACATGTAATGTGGATTTACGCCATCCGTCTGTCAGCATTATAGATATTTATTTATTTAAATTTTAAAAATGATGTGTTGAACACGTGAATTGATCTAATCTGCAATCACAGGAAAGCGAGTTTTGCCTTACTTCTAATACGAAACATAAGTTTTGAACCAATAAGTGACCCATTTTCTTAAGCTTTATTTAATAATGTGACAGTCTACATCCACGCAAATGTCAAAGCAAATTTTAGAGATATTCAGTAACATCTCATTAACATTGTACATAACATATGCGATATTTCTAATCTATGTCACAATCAAAACAGCTGCTACTTTCTGTGATACCACAGGAGTCTGCATTTTTATCAATAAAGCACGACGAAATTTCTGACTACATGAAATCACCTTAACGGTATTATACAATAAATTTACCACTTATATTTCAGCTATTTGTCAGTTTTATCCTCTTCACCTGAGAAGGCATAATTGAATAATTAATTTCTCAAAACGATTGAATCCGAAAATACGCAGATTGGAATCTGCCATCAGGAAGTTTTTATATTTAAGCATCGTTTTCACTAATATTCTCCGATTTTACATGTCCAATACACGTTACATTTTCAGAGGAGTGCGTTATTTGTCTCCCCCTCTCTCAACGTGCCCCCATTTCATATTTTATACAACGGCTAAAGGTTAGACTTAAGCCTCATTCTTCAAAGACACCGGCTGGCAGGTAGGTAAGTAGGCAGGTAGGTAGTATGGATTGATATAAACTTTATACCGTAAATTTATGCATCAAAAATCTTATAGAATCTGCACTAGAAATATTACAAGTAGCTTAAGCTGAGGTTATATTAATTGGCTTGTAATAATGAGAGAGAGAGAGAGAGAGAGAGAGAGAGAGAGAGAGAGAGAGAGAGAGAGAGAGAGAGAGAGAGAGATACCATTCGCAGTGGGACTTTGGCTTTGAAGCAGTTTTGTTATGTGTCGCCCTTTTACCCTAACAATGTCCAAAAGAACGTTAAGGCCACTCTTTTCGAGTGCTTTCTCCAGAACACTGTAGTCGCCCACTTTAAGTTTTCCTTTTTGATTCATCAATTCGAACAAGTCTGTTGGATCGCGCTGAACGCGAGCAAGGCGCCCAGGCGGTAGGTCGGTATTTTTCAGGTACATAATAAATTGTTTGTACCCAGCATCATCAATGTCCATGTTCTCACAAAGATCTACCAAAAGTTGGTTATGTTTCTCAACGATATCTTTCGGTATCGACGCCATACTCTAGAACGCTGACCTGATTAAACTCACTGATAGTATTGTACTGCTTGTGCTTTCCGTTCAGACTACCTACGATAGAAATATGTACCAGTGTTGTCACGTGTCTTTTTCAAAACCGTGGAAGTTTCGTATTTCACATAGCGCGAGGAAACTTTCAATTTTAAAACATTAAAAAAGGTTCTCCATGGGAATAATCTGATGATGATGATGGTGGTGGTGGTGATAATAATAATAATAATAATAATAATAATAATAATAATAATAATAATAATAATAATAATAATAATAATTATTATTATTATTATTATTATTATTATTATTATTATTATTATTATTATTATTATTATTATTTCTATAGAATGGAAACTTGTTTAAATTAAAATTATTATTCAATCCCTTTTGAAAAAAATCACTGTCGTTTTAAACCACTATATAATTGAAGACTAGTTGATCATAAAGATCATACTTTTAAGATCCTTGAATAGATATGGTTCACTCTGTCTACTTTATACATTAGAATGTTAATAATATTTAAAAATATGTTTCGTTTAAACAATGTAAATTTAATAATAACACCTACTGCAGCAGAAAGAAGAATAACGACGAGAACTTTTGGATCTTAGAAAACTCAAATCTAATGGAGTTAAATGTGTGATGATGTATCTAATGTATATGTCACATTGATGTCACATGTTACATTGATTATCTCATGCACTTGTCACATCTATTATACATCTCATGCACATGTCGCCTTCAGTATGTATCACATGCACGCCACCTTTTTTTATGTATCTCACGCACATGTCACCTTTATTATGTATCTCACGCATATGTCACCTTGATTGTATATCTTATGCATGTATCGCCTTCAGTATGTATCACATGCACGCCACCTTGATTATGTATCTCATGCATATGTCACCTTGATTTTATGTCTTATGCATGTATCGCCTTCAGTATGTATCACATGTACGTCACCTTGATTATATAGCTCATGTACATGTCACCTTGATTTTATATCTTATGCATGTATCGCCTTCAGTATGTATCACATGTACGCCACCTTTATTATGTATCTCGTGCACATGTCACCTTTATTATGTATCTCACGCATATGTCACCTTGATTGTATATCTTATGCATGTATCGCCTTCAGTATGTATCACATGTACGCCACCTTTTTATGTATCTCACGCACATGTCACCTTTATTATGTATCTCACGCATATGTCACCTTGATTGTATATCTTATGCATGTATCGCCTTCAGTATGTATCACATGTACGCCACCTTTATTATGTATCTCATGCACATGTCACCTTTATTATGTATCTCACGCATATGTCACCTTGATTGTATATCTTATGCATGTATCGCCTTCAGTATGTATCACATGTACGCCACCTTTATTATGTATTTCATGCACATGTCACCTTTATTATGTATCTCATGCACATGTCACCTTTATTATGTATCTCACGCATATGTCACCTTGATTGTATATCTTATGCATGTATCGCCTTCAGTATGTATCACATGTACGCCACCTTTATTATGTATTTTACGCATATGTCACCTTGATTGTATATCTTATGCATGTATCTCCTTCAGTATGTATCACATGTACGCCACCTTTATTATGTATCTCATGCACATGTCACCTTTATTATGTATCTCACGCATATGTCACCTTGATTGTATATCTTATGCATGTATCGCCTTCAGTATGTATCTCATGTACGCCACCTTTATTATGTATCTCACGCATATGTCACCTTGATTGTATATCTTATGTATGTATCGCCTTCAGTATGCATCACATGTACGCCACCTTTATTATGTATCTCACGCATATGTCACCTTGATTGTATATCTTATGCATGTATCGCCTTCAGTATGTATCACATGTACGCCACCTTTATTATGTATCTCACGCATATGTCACCTTGATTGTATATCTTATGCATGTATCGCCTTCAGTATGTATCACATGTACGCCACTTTTATTATGTATCTCTTGCACATGTCACAGTAATTAGAGGTCTTATGTACATTTCGCTTTATTTATATATCTCATACACTTGTCACCCTAATGATATATCTAATGTGCGTGCCACATTGATTATGAATCTCATGCTAATTACCGCTCCGGTGGCCTAAGTGATTAGAGCCTCCGCCTTGGATGCGGGAGGTCGCAAGGTTGAATCTCGGCAGTCATAAAAGAAACTTATAAAAATGGTACTAACAGCTGCCTCGCTTGGTGTTCAGCATTAAGAGGTTATTGTTATGACTGGTGAACCCGGTGTTAGGATAATGTGACGGGAGGGGAAAACAGATGCTACATGTCTGCGACATGATGCCCCAGTGCTAGATATTACTATAAACTGCCACACTGCAGACATCGTAGCGATAAGACTTAAGAATTGTTAAAGCTGCCCTCCCTGCTGCTCTAAGTTAAAAATCCAAATGACACGCACACATTTCTCATGCACGTTACCTTAATATGTATCTCACGTATATGTTACTTTAATGATGTATCTGATACATGTATGGCCTTAATAATTTATCGCATGCGCATGTTTCCTTAATTACGTATCTAATTCATGTATTACCTTATTAATGGATCTCAAGCATATTTCACCTTAATCATGTACCTAATGCACATACCACCTTCATTATGTATCTCATGGACATGTTGCCTTAACTATGTACCACACGCTCATGTCACCTCAACTATGTATCTCAATGACATGTTGCCTTAACTATGTACCACACGCTCATGTCACCCCAACTATGTATCTCATGGACATGTTGCCTTAACTATGTACCACACGCACATGTCACCTTAACAATGTATCTCATGGACATGTTGCCTTAACTATGTACCACAAGCACATGTTGCCTTAATTATATATATATATATATATATATATATATATATATATATATATATATATATATATATATATATATATATATATATATATATATATATATATATATCATGCGCATGTTATCTTAATCATGTATTTCATACACATTTTACCGTAATGAAACTAAAGTTTAGACTACTTATAAAGTAATTATGTTATAATAAACTTAGACCGCGGTGTAACTATTTCGGTCTTATTTCTTTTCCCACCACCTTTGTATATTTCGAGCTCGTTGTTAAATAGAAATACAGAACTTCTGTTTTTTTAGCTAGCTCTTAATTGATTACATATTTTCCTCACAATTTGAATATTTGTAGTGTATAACGGTGATTGTTGTGCTAGTTTTACTTTTATTTCTCAATAGTGATACCATCCTTCTCTCCATGGGTTTGAGTAATGTTGCACAATGACTTCAATATATGTAGTTACAAAAAAATCTGCTAATATATGTAGCTTCAAAATGGGCGTTTCGGAAAGGGCTTACTGATAGAGGTCAAAGACGTCTATACCTGATATTTCCTATAAGTGTTTCATTTAAGCAAGTTCACACTAACATATCGTGAGACTTCCCTATTTATACCCATATTGGAAGCTACTGTACCAGATACTTCACTTGCAACTATACTTTATAAAATGTATTATGGGAATCTTATTTTTTTTTTCTGCGTGAGAAAGTGACTCTCGATACATACAGCCATTGGCACTATATGGGTTTAGTAGCATAACTTGTCTTGGCTAAAGTCAAAATGTAACGTAAATAAATCAGATTTTCCTACGCACTTGAACTGCCGCTTGACTGAACGCTACTGATTTTTTGTCCTTATGTGTTTGTTTTAGTATTCTTAGGCTAATAAAAGAGTTTATCCTTAATTCAAAAATTGTGTAATGTATTGTTATCATTTTTCATAAGAAATGTTTATAGATGAAGGAATACGATCACTGTCGTTACTTTACAGGCATCTTGTCATGAAAAGATGTTTATATTCGGAATGTGTGTCAAGGTTCATGCTTGAGTTTCTGTACTTTGCCTCGTTCTCGATACGCACTCAAACAGGAAAACGAAACTGAAACCCTCAAGATTTTATTGAATGAATAAACTGTTGATATGTTGGTCACGTGATAATAGTGTCTGCACAAAAATGTTATCAGTAAACCCGGCTAGCGTCCACCATGACCCATTTTTTAATACGGCATGCTAATTTTGAAGAAAGAGCTTGACGGATAATTTTATTAAAAGACTATATTCAATAATGTTTTCAGAGCCCGTTTTTATGAAAAGGAAATATTACATTTTTAAAATCTTTGTCTAATCGTGTTATTCAAGATGCAAAGGTTCGTTTTATAAAATGTGATATAAAGTATACATTGCGTCTGACTCATATCAAATGTTCTTATGCTATTTTATTGACTCCAAAACTACGAAAACAAAATTTTTAATTTAGGGACAAATATTACAGCAGTTAGTTTGAAAAAGGAATTGTTGTACCGAACTTTTTGCCAGCTTCAACCTAGGCAGTGTAAGCCGAATATATCCGTAAAACCAAAACTTTGGTGAAGCGTAAGGCAGACACACTGTAGAACAAACTTGGAATTTCGGAAGGGATTTTTCTTTCTTTGTTGTATTAACCATCTGAACCTGAAAAATACAATATATACATTTTTAATACATTTTACCATATTTTTGTCTATACCTAACCAGCTATACCCGCCCTACCAGCCTCAATGTAACTAAATTTAGCTCCCACTGTCTCATTATGATATAGTCTATAATGTGTTAATGGTGCCGTCAAAAACATCAGCTTTTTCAAGAGTCACCATATGCTATAAAAAATTATATTTTATATTACATCTGGACCAAAATCAAGTTAATTTTTCTACTTTAAAAGAATCATTGATTTTTGTTTTGTAAACATGTTTATCACACTCTGGGTCCAGAACATTGGAAATTCACCATAAAAGGCGGGTCTACCACATCCTATATTGTAATTTTAGTGACAAAATTGTATAGAATGGAAGTTTTAATTAAGTAATAGTTCCTTTTATTTTTATAAAGATATTTGTAACCAAGGTGAAGTAGAGTTCTTTACAATCTTGTTTATCTAGAAATTACTCATTTGTGCAAAAAGATTTTGAAGCAAATATATTTGTTGTGTTTAGATTTGATCTGGGCTGAAATTTATTTAATTCAAAATATTCTTCTCTGGAAATAAAAAGTGCCCAATAATATTATGGGACATACATTAACTTGGAAATATAGTATATTCATACCACGATATCTTGGTTTATATTACTCTGTGTCAATAAAGGACTGTTGGCACATCATTAGAATTCAGGCCACTGGTACATAAATACATTAGAGACTACAGCCAACTACATGCACATCTACATCTTCAGCGCTGGAAATTAATTTGAATACCAGTAATGCTTATTCGAATGCTTGAATAATTCCAAAACAAAGTGAATTTAAATTTCCAAACTAAGTTTTCAGAAGTATTGCAGAGAAATTACCATCCCGGACGAGTCCTTAATTTCTATGACGACTCTATGATCTTAAAAGAAGCAACAGAAACGAGTGAGAAGCAACAAGCTTTGTAAAACACAAAAAAAGTCATAGTTTATTGAACTAGTTTTACCCTTGATTATGTTTGAAATAATTTAAGTTCATAGTTTGTGAAATTCGACAAATAATTCATCTCCCTGTAATACAAAGGGAAAATTTAAAAACAACTTATGATATTGTGAATTAAATCAAAACCAGATAATACTTATCACTGCCTAAAAGCAAAAAGTGTTACCAAAACAGCTTTATTTCCAGTACAAATAATTGATGACTATAGTGACAAAATTGGAAACAAGATATATTACTAAGTATGGTCCTTTGAAAGTGTTCTGCCAAACTCAACGTACCTCCAAATAAACTTTGTCAATATAAAATTGTGTTGTTTGATATGAAATGTTCTCCTTCAACTTTCCAGCGTTTAGTGAACATGATAACATCTGGTTTACATAATTGTTACATATACTTAGATGACGATATCATCTTGAACGACACGTGAAATGAAAACTTGAAAACCATTCTGGAATTTTTTGATCAACTGAGTGATGCAAATTGGACAATTTATGTATGTGAAGGTGAGTTTTGCCGTACATGTGTTATGTTTTCAGAACAGAGTTCGGGACAGTCAAATTAATTTAGTATGAGTTAAGGTCAAGCTATATATTCATTGTACATATCAGAGGAAGGCATCTGATGCCATGTTTGGGTATGACTAGATATTATTGGGACTTTTTCTTTCATTTTCCATAATTGCTGAACCTCTGCCCAATTTTTCGCGTAAGAAACCAAGTTTCATTGGTCTGACAAATGTCATGAGGCTTTTGATAGATTAAAGGCCATACTTAACAGTGTACCAGTTCTTTCAGCTCCAGATTTGAGTTACTCATTTAAAAATGATGTCTGTTGATCCACTGTGATATTAATATTATATTTCTTAATGTTGTATGTTTTGGAATTATTTCACAATCAAGTTCGTTTTTTTAAATTTGCATTTTAGGGAAATGACTCAATTGCTGAATTTTACAAAATTATAAATTGTTTTCTGTTACTCGTTTTAAGACCTTGGAGTCATGAAAGTGAAACATCGGTGTCACGATGTGGGGAAAATTCGCTGATGTTCAGGTTCATGTATGAGCATATTTTCCTATAGTTACTTCCTAGTGAGAGCATCTGATTATGCTAATACATATGACGTAAGGTCTCGACTGTAGGCCCGATTCTGGACAAAGAAACTGCCTGCAAGTTGTGTAACCGCTACGCAACGGCCTATTCGAGGCTAGAATCGAAAAGGAATTCTATGTCCGAGTCGGGATGTCTTTATTTGTTTCACACTCGATCAGCCAGTGACCTACTGTGAATTCAGTGCGACAGGTAAGTGAGTAATTACCCCCAGGGCTTTATTACAAAGATACAGAGTCGTAGCCACTCGGAACCGAGAGATTCAAATTTAGCGCGGAGTTTACGAACAATTGAAACGTTATTCCAGCTAAATTTATTTTAGAGGATTAGTACAGAGGTGAATCTGATAAGGAGAAGTTCTCACCTGAGTTGAGATCCGTTAGATGTACTTCGAGTGCATAAGTTGTGCACTCGTACAAGTGTGGGCAGGAATTTGGGCAGGATTTTTTGTGAAATTCCTGTTTGGATTAGGAACAAAAGACTTCTGAGGTAACAAAATTAAGTTCGAATTTTCTTCACTCTCATAAATGCAGTTGTAGGATTGATGCATTATTATGTATCTTTTCATTCATTAGAAATGGAATTTTCAATGTTTAGCGAATTATTAACATGCAAGATTAACGAATGTAGATTAATGGATTGATAATTTATACTATGTTGGATCGTAATGCTTAACTGAATTTATTAGTGAATTGTTTTAAACCTTGTACTTGCTTTGCTAGGCTATATATATATATATATATATATATATATATATATATATATATATATATATATATATATATATATATATATATATATATATATATGGACATGGACTTGTTCACAAATGATTAGGTATTTGTATATTTGATGTGTCGTTATAATTCGTAGGATAGGAGATGCACATGAGTATTGTTAATGATGAGAATTTATTATATCGAGATGTTAATAATTAGGGATGTGCTTGCATGTATCAGAAGTCGTTTATAATATTGTTATTGTTATAGCACAAGTATTGTAGAACAGAGTGCGAATGGAATATTTAGATATGAGTGTGAGTTGACCTGGTTATTTATTCGCTATTATTCTGAAAAAGGGTATGTGATACTAATTTATTTTTTATTAGAGCAAGGAGACCAGATTATACGTTCCTTCTAATTTCACAGGAAGTTTTCCGGGTGTGAGCGAGAGAAAACACCAGAGAATCGGAAAGTAGGAAGACACGATGAAACCATGTGAGAGACCTAGTGTGACGTAAGCAGTTGGACATAGTACACAATTAATTTCACTATATATTCTCTACATTTGTTTCTCAGTACTGAACTTTCCACTGTGTGACAATCAATACAAATCATATGTTAATCTAAAATACCTTCAAAGATGACTTTACGGTTTAGTTCTTGTCAAGGGTTGACCTGCATTTTTTTGAGAGGCTGAATTGTAAACAAAACACCAGGCAACGGAACACAGAATTCACTTCCGGATCATCACCATGACCTTATTACTCAATGTGCACTGTCGCCGAAATACACACAGACAACCACACCATAAGCTCACATTTTAAAGAATAAACAATTGCCTTTAAATCCTTACCAAGAATGCCAAAATCTGACTCTAGTATCACCACTAAATTTAGACCGGAAAAAGTGATCTAAAAATAGACTGGGACTACATTCGTGGGTACTGAACCGGATTTTATTAATTGTGTACCGATTCCTGAAAGGGTCAATGTTTTTGTCAAACTTTTATATTTGCATTTTATTTTGCATGCCACTACTGTTTCAACTTCATACATAAAGTCTTTTGAAATTTCCTTGCAAGCAAGACATGTGACAGCTGTCAGAAAGTGTGTAGTGCTGGTGTTCTATAGGGTGCAATTTGAGGTCCAATTGTTCTTAAGAAACCAAAACTAAATTTGCTATATCTTCCTTAATTATAGGAATTTTTCAATGCAGTAAAAACCTAATTGTAATACTTGATAAGGCCTGTCTGAAAATAGTCTTGAAATTAAAAAATATTGATATATTAAATTTTAATGAAAATTTTAAAAAATATATAAATTTTAAAAACTTTTTATTTTACAAAAAAAAAATTTTCATACAAGTTATGACATTCAGTTTGACAAATTTAAGGCAGCAATGTTGATTAATGAATGGTCTTTAAAACAAATGGTAGTTTAGGTCTGTACAACTGATAATATTAATCCCAGGGGTACTGAAGCATGATAGCTCACAGTGATTTTGACAGCAAATTACAATATGCCTATCCAGATGCATATAGGTGTACATACTAAAGAAACAATGACAGGTACTATGTTCCACATTTATTGTTTCAGGTACTTGGACAGTTTTTTGTATAACTAATATCCCACTCAAATTTAAAGTTTTGATGGGACCACTACCATGTTTTATAGCAAATATGCATTCCATTTTAATGCCGATAACTACAAAAGTCAACAATGCAATATGAAAATACAGTTTCACCTTACTGAAAAAAGATGCGAATCTCTCTCATGAAGATCTAAGCCATGTCTTTGAGATGCTGTATATCAGTGTACTGATATGAACTCATCTTGGTCACTTATAGCAGCACACTGCACATGTCCTTATGAGACCTTGCTATCACCATTGGACTACTGGAGAGCTTCCAAATTGATCCAACTCTAATACTTTGTTTCAGATACCAGACTAGACCTGAAAATATATAACATGTTTCACTTAATTCTAAAAAAAAGGAAGATGTAGGCAAATGAAGTTAAAATGTGTTAGATATGGTGATTTCAATATAACATTCAGATTGCAAATATGGTTAAAAAAGGTAAACTTGATAGAGTGACACTCAAAGATGTGAAGCAATGGGCATGTATTAAAGTGACAAATGCATCCTAAAAATAGATGAAGTTTCTACAAGCATATTTAGCCATTTACAGGTTAAATAACTAATCAGGTAGAGTATGTATCATAAAGTTTAAAGCAATGTTGGAACGGTGAGGTTTGATCATTGGTGCAAACATTGATACATACCAGTATAGTGGAAAGTCAAATGACAATGTACCAAATTAAAATTTATTACTATATGCAATCCTATTCATGAAGGAAAAAACAATTTTAGATATTGTGAGTGAATATAGCAAAATGTGGCCACACAAATCAACTATAGGTACCAATAAATCCTATATCATCAACTAAATGTGAAATTTGCATCCCGAAAACTTGTAAACAAGGATGGATATTTGCATGTGTGGGACATATGCAATGTACTTGTTAAAATCACATGTGCAAACATGATTCAAATAATCTGTTTGAATATTTTTAGTCTATTTTTAAGAGTCTTGGCTAACAAGGTTTTAAGTTCAATGATTCAATGATTCAATGGAATGAAATATCAGCTGATGCTGCAATACCGCCCTCTGTCAAAGTACTAAATTGAAATGTGTTACCATACAGATGCATATTCATGATGAAAATAACATCTTGGGATATTTTAAGTGCACACAATCAAAACTGAGCCTTACAGATTCACTATAGGTACCATGTCAGCCTAACAATGTCAACTTTTGATTCCAAACATTACAAAATATATGCATATTTGTTCATGTCAGCTATGTAACCATGTTAGGATCAGTTGTAGAAAGTTAAATTCAAATAATCTGTTTGAATATTACTTATGTAATCTTTAAAGTGTCAGATAACAAATATTATTAGTCATTAATAATGCATAAAGCAAAATGGATCATGAGAATTCCCATAATATCATCTAGGCTACAATGTCGCACTACATCAATCAACATCTTAAAGAAACTGAACAATAAAATGGAATGCATTCTGTGTTCAACTTACATCATTTTGCTGTTTTCTTACATGCAATGGTAAATATACCTGGGTAAAGTATATTTTACCCCTCTGACCTGTATTTCATTCTCTGACAGCTTAATATGATTTTGTAGAGAACTTGAACAGGTTCTAGTATAAAGTCTTCATCTCTGTCCTCTCACTAAATACCCTATAACTATGGTTATAAACAATTACTGATAGCTATACAAGCAGATATGTGTTACTCAGGAAGTCACCCCATCATAAACACATAAATTAGCTGTTTGAACCCCAAATAAATAGTTTCAATGTCCTAAAGGTACAAAGCAAAGTAGAATTTTGTCTTCATGTATTTTAAATGAGGGTCTCATTTTGACTAATAAAGATATTTTCTCTGATCAAATTTGACAAATATCCATCATTTGAGCTTGTATATGGTGTAGGAGTATATATATGCTGATATCATTTAATATCATTCCCAAAAAATATTATATATGTGTATACTTGGTGGAAAATTTTTATTTTTTAATTGTTTTTTTAAATTTCATTTAAATTTTTTAAATTAAAATTATTTTTTTATTTTTAATTTAATTTTTATATTTTTAAAGTCAATATACATAACCTATTAAAATTTCATGTGTATGTCATTAATAATAAAAATTTTATATCAGTTTCAAGTTTTTACTGACAGGACATAGTACACAATTAATTTCACTATATATTCTCTACATTTGTTTCTCAGTACTGAACTTTCCACTGTGTGACAATCAATACAAATCATATGTTAATCTAAAATACCTTCAAAGATGACTTTACGGTTTAGTTCTTGTCAAGGGTTGACCTGCATTTTTTTGAGAGGCTGAATTGTAAACAAAACACCAGGCAACGGAACACAGAATTCACTTCCGGATCATCACCATGACCTTATTACTCAATGTGCACTGTCGCCGAAATACACACAGACAACCACACCATAAGCTCACATTTTAAAGAATAAACAATTGCCTTTAAATCCTTACCAAGAATGCCAAAATCTGACTCTAGTATCACCACTAAATTTAGACCGGAAAAAGTGATCTAAAAATAGACTGGGACTACATTCGTGGGTACTGAACCGGATTTTATTAATTGTGTACCGATTCCAGTTGGGTGAATTCGTAATACCGGAAGGAACTGTTTAAGAGAGTTCCGGAAGTGCAAGGAGAACACTGTATTAAGGGTACCGGAAGTATCAAAGGAGAAAACCGAGAGGGGGATAGATGAGTAAATGAATCAACACCAATGGGAAGCACACTCTCTTAAGACTAATTTCAGATGAGGATAGTAATTGGCAACATAATATGTCGCTATTGAAAGCACTATTCGAGAAATTGTAGGTGAACTACTTGAATACGTTGATATTTATTATACACCTAAACAGTCAGCATTGCTATGTGGGAACTCGGAGCTATATATATTTAAATATTGTCCTCCCTTTTCCGGTGTTAGAAATTACTCGGTAGGAGGTTCGTGATAATCTGCAACAAATAAAAGAAAAAAGCGTATCATTATTTTTCGACCGAATGAATTCGGCTCAAAAGCCAAACATAAATATAATCCTTTGAGCCAAAAATATGAATATCAGGGAAAAAAGAAAAGAAGGGGAAAATAGACATACTTAGACAATTAATTGAACTAGAATGCGTATTTCAATTATTAATTAGTATTCTGTGATAAATGTATATAAAAACTAAGCGTGATGCTGTACTTAGATGTATTTGTGAGGTTTTTCCAGTGTATTATTTTTTATGTTGCTATATTAATGTTTTGCGGGTCTTTTTTAACAGCAGTGGAGAATCGGGGTGGGGGCTCGACTTAGGCGTGAGTAATGAATATGGGTACTTTAGTGTCAATGGGAATTATCATTAAAACGCAGCTTGGGATACTTTGGCGACAAAAAGTCAGTCTGGGTAACTATAGCGAAAAGGGTACTATTATTCAATTTTATAATTTATGTAGGATAGACTGGTGTTCATCAATCTATGGTTGTGTTTTATATATAGAGAGAGAATAAATATATGCACAAATTATAAAATCGGATAAAAAAAAGTGTTAGGCAAGAAAGTATTAATATCCTGTACGAAGCTACCCGACAACTATGTACCAACACCAGCCACGGTATTTTTATACGAAGAATACATCAGAGGTCACACTTTGTGGGACTTTGGTTTCACTCCAGATCAAGGCAGCGACGAGGGACATTTCCACCCTATAAAATCTGGTCAACTGCGTGTGGAACTTCATTTTACAAATGCTCTCGCCGAGATAGTGAATGTCATCCTGTATGCCGAATTTGAAAATACCATAGAAATCAGTTCGAGAGAAGTCATTCTAGATTATTAAAAACTATGGAAAACACTGATCCTTCTTTGAAAGGTGAAAAATCTATGGCGTGGGAGATACTATGAAAGCAGAATCCTAAGTCCAAGACAATGAGAACATAGTGGTCGCGTCCAGGTGGCCAGAAAAAGAATAACTTTTACTGTCTTGTTTTGCGCAACACCTGTCGAATATAATTAAGGAATTGGCCAAGAAAGATTAATATGGATGTCAAAATGATCATTCCAGTCAAATTCAACATGATAAATGTATGATGATGAACCAAGAAGAAATATTAGACAAGTATCTGGACGAGTCTTAGAGTTTCATTTCGGAAGAAGCAATGTTGCATGAGTGGTATAAAGACTTGCGTAATCATTCCTGTCCTACATTGTTTGCTCTGGAGATCCATAGCATAGAAAATCTCTTAGCCCAGATTTGAGAAACAAGGCGAAGAAACGGTTATTTATCAGAGCTTTTTGAGCAAAAAGTCAGAATTGAATTGATAACTTAGCATTACCTGTGAAACAAGAAACAAAACAACAAGAAAATAATGGATTCCTGGGAATTCAATTAAATTTTGAATAACAGTTCGTATACTGCTTTTTGGAATCCTGTCGTGTGTGCTAAAGATGAACTCCCTAATCGCAAACATCAAGACCATCAATCTTATGTCATCAACACGGACAAGTCATTTTCCAGAAACTCACCGGGTAGCCATTCACTTTTATCAAGAGAATTGTGTGGAGTATTTTGATTCGTATGGATTACCCTCTGTGGAAGACGATATCATTGACTTTATGAGAAAAAAAATGCCCTGACTATATTACATGGCAGAGACGACACGATTTAATAATATGAAATTACAAAGCACAGAGTCCACGGTGTGTGGACAATATTGTGTGTATTGTTTTCATCAACACAGCTTTGTATATCCTTTAGAACATTTAGTGACTTATTTTGATCGTCACTGTTCTGGAAATGATGAAAAAGTAGATCAATGGTCTTGTGACTGTTATCGCTATTTTTTGTCTTTAGCTAGAAAACGCAGTGTACATCAATGGCCTCATGACTTCCATCAATGGAAATATCACATGATTTCAAAACGTTGTCAACCTTATCAAAAATTATTTGTTTTATGTTATCGTTCCTTGTTCCTTGTTACTTGAATAAAACATGTATTTTGAAAAATGAGTCGTTTTTGTTAAAAAAAAAAAAAAGAAACCACTGTGAATATATGCTCTTTGACTTTGTCGCTATCCCTCAGCATCACATGAGCTATCATAGTGTTCCAACACTAAAACCCAGTAGGGATGATTCCTATCGCGTCCGTGCTTTAACCATATAAATGCGAGTTGGTCTCCAGTCTGACCATAAAACAGGCGCTAGGACTCATACTAGCACAAGCCTGGGTGGATCCTGACTCCTATAAGCACTATATATAGGATAAGATTTCCGACCATGACAAGGACAAAAAGGTCAAGGCCGATAAGGGAAAATCAGGAACCTCCCCCCTGATAGCCCTAACTCCCAGGAGCGGAGTAGACCGATTAGCGATGGACAGTCCGGGCCGCGCAGCCAACTGTCCGAAAATAAGCCTACAACCTATGTCTTCACTTTGGCCTGGAAGACCCAACATTAAAAGGAGATCCTTTGGAAAGGCAGTCAAAATTAAAAACCAAACATTGTCAAAGCGGTGATAAATGTCAAAATTAGGTGACATACACCTAGAGATTGATTTCTTTTTTTAGAACCATATAAGTACGCTAAGTACATAAAATTCAACCTCATCAAAATATATTCAAAATTCACAACTCAGGAACATTTGGATAATTGAATAGGTGACTAACACATCATTGGTATAGGGACACCCGTAGGAAAAACTGGTTAAATTTGACAATAATCCACCTGAGATACAGGTAGGGGAACTTAGACATTAGGGGACTTTAGTAGGCGGGAGTTGAGGCGGAAGGCCGATACGCTCTGTTACAATACGCAGCCAACCAAAGGGTCTTAAGGTCAGCAAATAAAGGTCAGCACCACGACCAAAAGCCCAGCCCTAGGGCTAAGCGCCTCCCTGGAGAGCAATGTTACCAAAAGGTAACATCTGGCCAAGGCGGTGAGCAACCAGGGGGGTTAATAGGCTCACGCGCCGGGGCAAAAGTGTCTAGCACTGAGACACGGGTGAGCCCTGCCTCGGAAGGAGGGGAGGCCACTAGCCCTTTTCAGGGCTTTAACCAGTCATAATACACGTAAGTGGACACATGACTATAATACCAGATCAGATCAGATCAGATTCATGCCAGTCTGACCATCCACTGTTAGCTCGTCAATCTATGAACATACATACCAAACGAGCTAAACTTAACGAAGCTTACGTGAATTTACATCGTGTCAGATTTTAAACCTGATACATAAACCCGAAGAGAAAGATAATGTCAATATGTTATCCAAAGTCCAAGACTTTATAGAAGAGGTCTTTAGAGAAAATTAAGAAAGAAAAAGAAGAATGGACTGAGATGCACAGCCTTCATAAGCAGAGAGAATAATAATAACAACAGCATCAGCAGTAGCAACATCAAGAACCAAACAGAGGTTTGTGGACTGTCGAGTAGACACCAAATAATTCTCTTTCTCGTTTCGCAGAAGCAAACCGATTCGTATAGAAAAGTCTGCTGCCGGATTGGTATGCAATTAAAGACAGGAAAAAGGATTATCATTACGATATCAGCAAAAAATAACTAATTTCAGGCTACCCTATACCTACGAAAAGCCATACTCATTGAATTTGCCAATACTTTCAAAATTTAAAATATAAAAATATAAGTGTATGTAGAAGCACTTCGCTTCTTTTGTCAGTAAAACAAAATCCACCCTTTGTTTTCCATGTCTTGTCCAATCGTGCATGTCTATGTTTGTAAGTAAAAACGTCAGCGTGAGTGCTTCATTTAAGTCCGCGCGTTTCGTGTAATAGTAAGTTTGGGTGTTAGGGGATGCTACCTCCGTCCTTCAAGATTATAAAGCGGCACAATCGTCAGTCTAGCTAGATGAAACAGAAGGCGGTAAGTATCGTGCCTCATATCTTCATGAGACCTCAGTGCGAGTTGAAGCCAAATTTAAGGACACCTCCACAACCAGGACCAGTACAACCACCTCATCCACAACCATAGCCTCTGCCACCAATACCAAGGCACAAGAAATGTTTTTTAGTGTTACAAATGACACTGTGTCTATCTCGTCCCATATAATATACTTAGGTATATATTTTTCACTCATTCGCTCAGGAGTTCACGTATTTCCGTACTATCTAAAGAAACCATGATATGTACATGATTTTACCTCTCGTTCTTTTATTTCTCTAGCAGGTTTATGTGTAGGTGTCTAAATAAGTATATCTTAACTATTATTTATAAATAAGTTAATTGCACGAGTTGTTTTACCTGACCCTCCACACCCATTAAGATAAACAGTCTTATGTCTAGCCACAGGATCGTACACAGATGATGCAGATGACTTTGATATTTAATTATTTCAACATCAGCAGATTCAGAATAACTAAGTATATTTTCTTGCTTTATCCTCCATGTCCCCAACTCACCATTACCAAGTAGCGGTTTTTATAAATCCTTATATGTTTGTTTATATAAAATGAATCCGTAGTGACTCTAACAGCGTAACGAGGAAATATATATATACCATCGACAGTACATTTAGAGAAACAGGCTAGCATTGAAGAGCTTAAATGATTAAACTGCTGTGTTTCCCTCAATATAACTCACAATGGTACCTAGTTTGGTTTCATCTGATAAATAAGCATTACATCGGCTTAAAAATATGTTTTTCTCCGTTGTATCAGCGATTATAAAATCTAACTCAGTATCGTCCATGATGAGTCTTGTACAGTGTCGTTTATAACCGTATGAACTGTCTTGAGTAAACTTACCGATTATCTTTTTACCAAGATCTTTTGCAAGTTTTTCATCGTTGTCGTCCCTACATTTACGTATATTATTAGCAATTTTAATGATGTAATCTTCGACAAGATCAGGAAATTCTTTCCTGGCATCTTCAATATTAGATCTATTCGGTTCTGGTAACCAAACATGCTTTGTAGACTATAGGATATAATTACCCCATTTACCCTCAATCATATATTGTAATAGCACTATTGGAGTCCAAATTGTTTCTGAAAAATGTCTTCCAAACCAAGCGTAAATAATCGGACGGAGATCTGCGAACTCGAATGATTCTATACAGGCAAATCCTGTTAAGTCAAAATCTGGTAAGGGTCCGTTTATCGCAACCCTGGTCATGTCATGTGTAGGGTGTCCAAATCTGTCAAAGTATTTAAAACATTTTACATATCCAAGAAACCGCCCAGGATAACACGCTATCATATCAACTGAGATAACACCATTATAATTGTATTTCGTATTCCATAATCCACCGTATCCATATTTTATACAACTTTTTTACATCTTCAAGGAATTCTGATCTGGTCGGTTTCCATGAATTTTTTTTCCTGTGCGAAATTGGCCGCAACCGATGGTACGGTAAAACAATTATTCAGTAGTTGTCTAACTTTGACATCGTCAGAAGTATATTTAAATGCAAGTTTTCTCATTTCATAATAAAGAGATTCTGCGCGATAAATATCACCATTAGGTCGTACAAATTGATCGTAATCATATTCTGAACTTTGAAATAACCAAACAGATAAAGGATCACTTTTACTTATATTTCTGATAAAATGAAATATATGACCATCATGAAACTTAACTTTTCAATCTCGTGGAAATACCGTTACAGTATCAGTCCATGCATGTGCAATAATCAATAACGGTTATAGGGTTTACATTTATTTATATATTTTGGTTCGTATAATATCTCTCCGGTTAGTGTTTTTACTGTTATTGGAAATCGTCATAACTTTTCTAGTTCAGCAACATCCTTAATAGATGCACCCGTATATTGAACTGTTTCTGCCTATGTATCTATTTTTTACGTCGTAAAATCTGTTAAGCCATCACCATGTATCGCATCTGTGAAATGTTCTTAACTCAATCAGCTACACAGTTTATTCTTGTCTCGGATAGCCTCATCGGTTTGAGATCCGCAATGTCAGGTTTATCATTCAGCGGGTATATGGCATAGACTACAGCAGTTACTGGGTAACCACGCTCAAAATACGGTCAGATGACACCATCAAACTCTACAACAGATATGCTCACATTGAGAGCATGGATGCAGAAGATACTGCTCCTGACCTAATAAAAAAATTTCACACCCGTACTTCCTTCAGATAAATAACCCTGCAGATTTTCTTCGCGAAAAGTCTAACCTAGATCTAAAACCTCAATTCTAAACTTATAATGAAGAACACGATTATACAATGGAATTGTCTGCGATTTACAGCTAATTACAAGGATATTTTCCGGCTTTTAAACGAATATGATCCTGCTGTATAAACCTTTTTAAAAGATACGGACATCACACCTAAAAAATTCGTCCTGTTTAACACCTACCTTCAGAAGTTCGACAGGGCCTCTGGAGGGGTTTCTATTGCTGTGAACAATAGGGCTCCACATAGAATCAACGCTTTAAATACAAATTTGCAAGCCATTGCTGTAAGTGTCACATCTAGTGATTACATTTTGCTCTATCTACATACCACCAAACACCAACTTATCACAAAATGAATTAGATACGCTTGTTAAACAACCTCTCGCGCCATTTATTTTACTTGGTGATTTTAATGCCCATAACATTTTATAGGGATCAAATTACATAAGCCACAGGATCAAAAAGGTTGAAGATTTGGTTACTAGACACGACTTGTGTCTATTTAATACCAAGTCTCCGAGGTACTTGCACCCAGGAACCGGTAGTTATACATATGTCAACTTAACAATTTGTTCTTCTTCACTACGTTTGGATTATAATTGGAACGTTGCTAAGGACCTTCATAGCAGTGATCACTTTCCAATCTCTTTTAAGAACACCGGTGTTACAATAGATGACACGATTCCATAGTGGAATTTAAATAAGGCTGACTGGCCAAATTTGAAACACTTTCTGCAGACAGACTTAGTAGGAAAACCGTACTTAACGTTGATGATCATATTCGACAATTTGCATCTATCTTAAATTAAGATTGCAGAAGAATCCATTCCTAAGTCCTCGCCAAATTGTCAAAGAACTCCAAAACCATGGTTCATTAAAGAATGTAAAGAAGCCATTAGAAAACGCCGAGAAGCACTGAAAAAAATTAATAATCGTCAAACGCACAAAAATTTGAATCAGTATCGTATTGTTCGGGCTAAAACTCGCCGCATGATTAAAGACAGTAAAAGAACATCATGGAAAAAATATGTTTCAACTTTAAACTCTCGTTCCTCAATAAAGAAAATTTGGGTCACGATCCGCAAAATAAATGGAATAGGAAAATACAATTTCTTACAACATCTGAAGCTAAATAACAACAATTTTAAAACGAAGCATGAAGTAGCTAATGTACTTGCTGATTGTTTCTCCAAAAACTCCTCATCGTCTAATTATTCCGAAGCTTTCCGAATACTTAAAACTCAAAAAGAAAAAGCACGGTTCAAATTCACATCAAATAACTCAGAGAGTTATAACCAACCGTTTTCATTGTCGGAACTTATGGAATCCTTAAATAAGGCCTATGTTACATCCGCTTTACCTGACGATATGCATTACCAGTTTTTGAAACACCTTCCAGAGCCATCCTTGACAGTTCTTCTTGAGATCTTCAATGATTTATGGATTACTGGTAATGTACCAAAACTTTGCAAAGAAGCAACTGTAATACCAATTCCCAAACATAGCAAAGGTAGCGCAGATCCTACCAACTATAGACCTATATCATAAACTAGCTGCGTATGCAAAACAATGGAACGAATGATCAATTCTCGGCTTGTATGGTAATTGGAAAGCAACAATTTAATATCTTATTTCCAAAGTGGCTTTCGTTATGGTCGTAGTACCAATGATCATCTCGTTAGACTCGAAACATTTATTCACGACGCTTTCATAAAGATTGAACACTTAGTAGCGGGTTTCGTTGATTTAGAAAAGGCATATGACACAACATGGAAGCACAGAATACTAAATAACCTGCACGATCTTGGTCTAAAAGGCCGACTGCCCTCGTTCACATCAAACTTTCTCAGACAAAGGATTCAAGGTACAAGTGGGCTCCACCCTCTCTGATATGAACGATCAAGAGACGGGTGTTCTCCAGGGCAGTATTTTATCGGAGACGCATTTCAACATAAAAATTAATATCATCCTCAAGTGTCTGACGCCATGTGTGGATTGCTCATTTTATGTCGATGACTTTTCAATATGTTACCGATCCAAGCACATGCATACAATCCAAAGACAATTGCAACACATATCAACAGGATTCACATTTGGGCCAATACTTATGGTTTCAAATTCTAGAAATCAAAAACTGTCTATATGCATTTCTGTCAGTTACGAAGACATCATGATGGACCTATACTCACGCTGGACGGAACACCTATTCCGGTTGTTGAGAAAGCAACATTTTTAGGCATTATTTTCGTTTGAAAACTGACTTTTAGTCCACACCTAAAATATTTGAAAGCTAAATGTTTGAAGTCTCTAGATTTACTTAAAGTAATAGCGCATACTTACTGGGGTGCTGATAGGAGAGTCATATTCAGTTTATCCAGAACGTTTATCCGCTTAAAATTAAACTATGGTTGCGTTGTATGTGGCTCAGCTAGGAGGTCCTATTAAAGATGCTTGATCCAATTCATCATCAGGGAATCAGACTTGCTCTGGGAGAATTTAAGACATCCCCGTGCGAAAGCCTGCTCGTTAAAGCGAACGAACCATCTTTATCCCAACGTAGAGAATTGCTTTCCGCACATTATGCTCTCAAATTAAGATCCGACACTCTGAACCAGCTTTTTCGGCTGTTTTTTGACCCCAAATATTAAACCTTGTATGAAAATAAACCAAACGTATACCTTTGGCACTAGAATATTACCATTCCTTGAAAGTACCCAAATTGATCTTAAAAAATTTTTAAATCGACCATCTCCGAAATATCACCCTGGTTACTTCAACAACCGTACTTTTTACGTTACACGATGTAAACAAATCGCAGACAAACCCTTCCATCTTCCACAATTATTACCATGAACTCCTCACTCAATTTGAATATTATATAAGAATATTTACTGATGGATCAAAAGATGAGGAAAAGGCTACTGCAGTCGTCGTTAGTAGAAAACACAACAAATGTTCGCTTGCCAAATGGTACGTCAGTTTTTTCAGCTGAAATCAGAGCAACAGACCATGCTTTGCAATACATTGAAAGCAAGGGTATTTTAAACAGTATAATCTTTTACAATTCAGTATCTGTACTTAAGTCACTACATAATAGAAAACTGGAGACTCCATTATTAGCTAATATTCTCCTTAAGCATACTGAGCTGAGTACCTGGTACAATATAGTATACTGTTGGATACCCAGCCATGTTGGAATTAAAAGTAATGATAAAGCAGATCGTGCTGCTAAAATGGCCCTATCATTAGAACCATCTGATTTTAAAACACCATATACTGATTTTAAACGTAGTATCAAAGTCTTTACGTCCGAAAAGCCGTGAATAACAAACTTCATGCCATCAAGCAAACCCTAGGAGAATGGATTCCTTCCTACAGAGCCGTCTGTAGGGAGGAGGTAGTCATTGTAAGAATTCGAATCGGTCTTACTTATTTAACCCACTCCTACATACGAGAAGGAATGACCCACCAGAGTGCATATCTTGCAATGATCCATTCACTGTTAAGCATTTAATGATGGAGTGTTTCGACCTCCAACCCACGCGTAATCAATATTACAATGTGCAAAACATGAAGGAGCTATTTGATACAGTTAGCATTTCTTATATTATAGACTTTCTTAAAGAAGTAAACATTTATCAGAAGTTATAGTTTTTATGTTATCACATTGACTTTTTTATGTGCTATATATGTACGTTTGCTAGATTTTAATTACCATTCATCTGTCTGCGTTGTCATACATTATTTGCACTCCCCGTTGATTGGGAAACTTTATTTATTTATCACAGTTACCATTTTTATCGTTTTGCCTTTAACTATTTGGTTTCGTATCGCTGTTCGATACAAAACCTTTTCCCACTTGTAAATAATGAAGAATTTAATCTTTTGTATGACGCTAAATAGCCTCATTGTGCTGGTGCGCCGTAAAAAAAAATTTTATCAACCAATCTAACAGGTGTAAGGCTTCGTTCAATATTAAGCGAGGTGGGCTGTCATATAGGCAGTAATAATGGCATCAATTTCAAATTCGCCAGCCAGTACAAATTTGTGTTCTTAGTAATTCATTATGATCAGATCTTGCCAACGATGTCCATTTTGTTTATATATTTTATTTTGTTGCAAATTATGTCGTAAGAGGGCTTTGCCAAGTACTCTGTCTTGGGTAAACATGGTTGTTGTGCCATTTTTCTTCGTTCGTTTCTGTGTGGCTTAAAGTGATGCCTTCCTTTCTGAATTTGTCTTGCTCTTCGGGACGCTGGCACCAGGAAGAATATCCGTTGGCTTCTTGTTTGTGTTTCAGAAAGGCATCGACGTAGCCCCAGAAAATGCCTTTCTGGATGTCATTGACCTTTCGATTCTATAATGTCTTGGGAAATTGGTAAATTTGGTGCACTTCTAATAGTTGGTATGTCAGTTCCATAGCACGAAACTATTCCATGCTGACTTGCGATCCTGTCAAAGCGCGTTCTTCCTCGGTATGATGACAAGGTTGGTCTTGTTTACAGGTTTTGACACAGGTACGACACAAAGGAAACATCAGATAGACTAGATGATACAAGTGGATAGGAAGCAAGATTTTACATTTGATTAAGCCTTTGTATCGGTGAATGCTACTCACCTCGATGTGTTCTATCAACATGTGTGGGTGTCCTGCTGTAAAGTGACAATATTTGCTCACCAAAGGATACAGCGAACACATGTCCAGGCAATAAAAAAAGATATGTCCTTGGAACATGTTCTAGCATACTCTAAGAGGAAATCAGATATTGGGACTGTGAATGACCGTCTCTTGCATACATTTGAAATCATAAAAGATGAAGTTCACTTTCTTTTTGTCATCAGCCTGTTTAAATTTGTATTTTTAAATGTATTAATCATGTTCCAAGTCCAGATTTTGGTGACAAATATTACATAGTTTCTTCCCATGACCAAAATGTGCTTTGGAGTTAATGATGCATAGATGTTCGCAAATAGAGCACAAATTCATGAGTTGGCAAGCACTTTTCTATTGTGAATCTTCTTAAGTCATCAAATGCTATTGGTAAGATGTAGGGTTGACAAACGTTAGCTGGAAAGCTGAGCAATCGATTCATTCTTGTCCTTCGTGAAAGCAGGGTTCGAACAACATTGACATTTCTGTCCGCAATTAATTTGTTACTCACGATTTGTATGCAAATAGTCGCATTTCTTACAATAATCAGCGTAAATGAGAAATCCGGTGATACTGGTAATGTAATCGAAATGTTCTTCGTGATTATAGACGTGAATGTATTTTCCATCTGGGAAATCGGGCCCTCGAAACACCAGAGGTCGACACACAGAGGGTATTATACTCTCAATGTGTAGCTTGGAGCGAAGACTGATTGCATTCGGTGCATTTCAGGGATGCTACAGCTTGTCTCTTTGAAATGGTGTGCCTGCTATAACAGGAGTTCTACTCTTCGTTGTTTGGCTCGGTCAGACTGTTGGATGCTCTCCCGGGCTCTTTATCGTTTTAATGTGTCGTTCTTCTGGGCATGTGTTTGAACCACGACCATGGCTTGAGCTAAACAAATCAGGACATGGTCGTTGTTAATTTGGGCCATGCTGTGTTTTGTGCTGCAAAGGTCGTCCATAAATAATACTTCTCTGTGTCCTCTCCCTTTCGAATGGGATACGAGAATCATGGAAAGTGTAGCCTTGAAATTGGAAATGTGAAATTGGTCATTGGATTGCTGAACGTATTGAAAGGTGCAAGTTCTGCCGGGCTGCTAAGTTCTATCAAGATGGGTGGCTTCAAATTATAGTGATAAATGGAGAGTGTCAAACAATCGTCTTCTTTGGATAGACATCGTAGTTTCTGTGTCGGCAGCAAGGAATACCACAAATCGGTGATGAAACTTTCTGCTTTCTCGAGTGGCACACCAGACTTCAATTTCACTATGTATGTGCAAGCCTTGGTACTAAATTTTCTGGAGGAGTTTTTTCTCCGTCTTTCGTGTGGTAGTATTTTTTTGACTGGCTGACTTTCAATCGAGGTAGATTCTCTTGGTCTGGTTGATTCAGGTTGAGTCATGTCCTCAACATCCCTCGCAAAGATATGAACCATGACATCGGCGCGTGTACGATTTCATATGTCGCGTCGTGGCCTATTATTATATTCTTATTCTCACTCTTAATGAATGAGAAAAAGAATATAGTATTAGGCCACGACGAGCTAACCTTTCATCTTGATTGCAAACTAGAATCGAGAATATTCATTTAACTATAAAACAGTCAAGATAGAAGAGTTAATATAGACTTAGCTTCTGCTCTGAGCTTTGGTCGGATATTAAAAGTAAGCCCTCAGGGTAAACGAGGCGTGTTCTACCCGTAACGTAGAACGACAAACAAGAACCCTGACAATTCAATTGATTGGGTCAGTCTCACAATATCCAATCGGAACTCAGCCAAGGACTGAGCATAAAGCCTAGATTAAAAAATATTGATTTCTGCCCAAGAAGTAGTCAGTAAGACTTATACTCCATGACACTCCGCTCGTGAGTTGGCGGGAAGTCGTAGGAAAAGAATTGTGAACAAAGAACAAAGAGCTTTAAAGATAGATATTTGCTCAATTTTTGCAAAACATTACAGCGCCGTAACTGTAAGTACTGATATTATGTTTTACTCTATTACTGGGATTTTTTTGGTATCTAGAATTACTTTGTAATGTTTCATTTATGACCTTATTTGATACAGGAATTTGAGTTCCGTAGAATTATGTAGATAGCTAGTTCAGAAGAACTAATTTTATATGTCGTGATCGGTTACTCCGTAGTAACCGGTACCTTTTGTTATACGTACGTTAGCTTTTACTAGTTAAAATAGATGTTTGAATATATCAGAGCATAGATAGTTGAATATTTTTATATTTGTTATGAGTTGTGATGTAAAAATATGCCTCTGATTATTGTGATTGTCAGTATAATCGGATTTTGAGTATGTACTGATGTGAATCAATTATCGTTGTCTGTATATGAGTAAATGATATCGTGCTTTTATGATGTTATTATGTTGTGTTATTATATTGGGTTTTACTATACAAAAATGTAGGTACATTTCGGTGTGGATGGATGCGTAACCGATGAAATTTGATAGCTTTATCTGATGATAAACTATGTGTAGTGTGAGGTTGTGCACCTAGGAAAAATAGTGTACCTTCCTTGTGTTTTACGGAAAGCTTTTTGGATGACAGTCTCAGAGAGAGAGAGAGAGAGAGAGAGAGAGAGAGAGAGAGAGAGAGAGAGAGAGAGAGAGAGAGAGAGAGAGAGAGGTGCGACTGTCGGTACAGAGTCGATAAGCTGGAGTCGACGGATAGACGAGAGAAGTATAGGAGGAGTAGTAGTCTGGGAGGAGCGGAAAGAGAAGAAGGAGAAGGAATCATGAGGAAATTAAGATACCTAGAGTAATCAGGAGATGAGTAGAAACAAACCAAGCATGGCGCAAATTCTCACACTAGAATCATATGATGAGATAGACTCAAAGGGTTGAGAGGAAGCATTTGTGAAATTTGATTGATTGACTGTTATTTGTTAATTAAATTGTTGTTATTAAATTTCACATTGTACTTTTTATTTTACCGTCGGCATTGCTGACTGGGGGTTCCGAGCTATACACCAACATTCACTAACTCAACTTCTGAACTTCAACCGAGCCTGGGTGGGTGCCATATCTAAATAAATATTGGAAGCACCCCACCCCAATCTTTTACAACCAAGCTACACACAGAAAAGCAAACACACGTGTGTGTGTGTGTGTGTGTGTGTGTGTGTGTGTGTGTGTGTGTGTGTGTGTGTACGAGAGAGAGATGATGTTACGATTTACGCAAAGGTACTGGATAAAAAAAAATAACATTACGATGAGATATACAGCTGGAAACCAAAAGAAATCAGAAAAGAAATTTTATCCAAGGAGTGAAATTAAACTAAGCTTTTACTCAAAACTCTGAATTTTAAGAACAAAACTTGCGCAACACGAACATAATATCGATTGCCTTTGACTTTTGGAATACCCGGAAAGAAACCAATACATTCCCATCAGTCAGTGCAATACATATTCCGTTGTAGCAAGAAATATCCTCGTGATTTCGTTGGAGCTAGACGTTATGTAATTTATGCACATTACTGACGTTCATGTTACACAAACATGTCGCTGAAACATCGCAAGTCAAATATAAAGGATGAGAACAATGTCAACAACGAGAGTAGTGACGTGAAAGAGAACAATAATGTTCTCGACGTTATATTCGCTTTTGATGAAAGATTAACACGTGCATGCAGTGTTTGTGCTCAGGCCGACTCTCCTCTTGGTTATCTGCGGCCGCTGATGAAAATACTGGAAATTTCCTGTCACGGAATTCCATGGTTACTAGGGAATTTGGCCCTCCTATTGTCTGTGCACAGGACCGAGCACATAGAAATTTTGGTGAATCTGTTGACAGGTATGGGAAAAAATAAGCGTATCTTTTTCTTTGAACCGCAAGTGCTCGTTATAATCGAAGAGTATCGGTTCATGGATAGAGGGCTCAAGCGAGGGGAAAAAAAAGTGTCATAAAGATACAGGTTTGGACCCCCAGGCCAATATACTTGGACCGATACACATAATTTCATTTGCAACGAACCGATGTGCTAGAACTGCAATTAGCTACGATGTAGCCTCAACTTGGTTTGTTGTGGTTGACAAGGTAGGACAAAGGTTGTGGTTGACAAGGTAGGACAACGGTTGTGGTTGACAAGGTAGGACAAAGGTTGTGGTTGACAAGGTAGGACAAAGGTTGTGGTTGACAAGGTAGGACAACGGGTACTAATATTATTACTAGGACTGCAATGCATTGTAACTCGCATCCAACCGGTACCAGTATTATCACCCTGTATTGATACTGGTTGATGGTCAATCAGATTAATCATAGAAAGTCACATAAATAAACATCTTAAAGCAATCGAATCCCTTTCCCATCCTGGCCACCAGCTACTGAGAGTTGGACTGAAAGCCCAGAAATGATAGAGGAGGGAATACATTTAACTATCATCTAGAGGAGTCACTAATACACACGCCCAGTCTCAGTCAGTCTTACTTACAACTTTTGTCTGGCTCCAGTCCAATATGAATCGTACCCCACCTCCAGGTTTTGAAAGTATCTACCTGGCAAAGTTAATATCAAGTTGTGAATTGTTTTATCACTCTTAAACCTTAAAAATTTTAAAAATCAATTAACTAAAACTTATTTGAAAAAATGAAGTCCTCAGTGATGAGTGGAATGTTAAAGAAATGCTTTTTTCAGTAGATGGAGCAGCTTATTGGGAATTGTTAGTGGCATGGTTGTGATGTAGATTTTCACATAGGAAAAAATAAAAAGTGGTATATTTATGCTATATACAGCATGCAAGATACCTACAAGTATAATGGTAAAATAAATACAGAGTATGAAACAACATCGACAGAATTCTCAGAATCATTAAAATGTAATAAAAGCAAAATATGGACTTTATCTATTTTTTTATTACATGCCAGATGTGGACAAATTGATGGTATAATTTAATTCCAGTGTAAATTAAAATAGGAACTGTAGAAGCTATATGTGTTTTTGATCATGAATGTTTCCGCTAACTAGGCCCTCTTACTTAGGTCAAGTCAGCTGGGATTTTTTACAGCCTCTCTGCACAAAACTCTTGCTGATCAAAGTTCAGTTTGAAAAGACCACTGGCAATATCACTTGTATATCAAAAAGTAAAATGTGATATTTGAGAGCTAGTGGTTTCCATTAGCATAGATCATATTGTACACTGTGTAATACACACACTTAGTGAGTAGGACCAAAGATAAAGCAAAAAAAACATTGATAAGATCAGTTTACTGCATAAAATTAATGATGTCCCTACCTCAAAATTTCATTCTAAAGACATTAGATAACTGTCTTTGAATTAAATGTTTGATTTTTTTTTAAAAATGAATTAATAGACTTAGAAGTCATTGTTTATTCAGGATTTGTTTGCAGCAGGAATATCCTTGAGTTTTGAATTATTTTCATTTGATTAAAACCAGATATTGAATCTGCCTTTGAATATACTTGACTTTTATGAAAGTGAGAACAAAATAATTTATTTGAACCATATGCTTTTGCATTTCTTTTGCTCTATTAATAATATTTTGAAGGAAAAAAATCATTCAAACATTTTAATGGTCTGCAAGTGAATGTGTCATATAATAGCTGTTTGTGAGTAGTCTCCATTAAATGTCATCATGGAACATGTTTTTTTTTTCTACTTTGTATAGTGTGTTATTTCTTTTGTTAACCGCTCTGGTGTCCTAGTGGTTAGAGTGTCTGCCTCGGATGCGGGAAGTTGTCAGTTCGATCTTCGGTCGAGTCATACCAAAGACTTACAAGAATGGTACTAACAGCTGCCTCGCATGACACTCAGCATTAAGAGGTTAGTGTTAGGACAGGTTGGCATGATGTCAGGATAATGTGACTGGGTGGGACATCATGCTGCATGTCTGTGGCATGATGCTCCAGTACTAGACAACACTATAAACAACACTGCAGACATCCTAGCGATATGACTGAACAATTGCTAAAGCTACGTTAAAAATTATAATCACATCACATCTTTTGTTGTTTTGAGTTTAGCACATTTCTCTGCACTAGACAGGCTATACATGGTAACCATTACAACTGGTGTAGGAAAACCCTGTGAAGAACCACTGACACAGGAGAAGCTACTGACAAGCTTTTTCATATACCGGTTCCAACATTGACCGACCCCAAGATTCAATCTGACTAAAATCAGTTCTTCACTGTCCAAGGTGAAGATCTGACAGTGACCACTTAGGGTTCGTGTTCTGGTGACCTTTGAATTAGCCACTGGAAATGCACCTTTCAAACATCTCAATCAAATCTTTTAACAGACATTGATGCTCATTAGCCACACTGCTTAGTCTCCAAATGCAAAGATAAAATACTTCATCTGATTGGCTGAAAAAATTAGCATTTATGGTAATAACATAGATCACCATAGCAGCAAAGCATACTACTTTCTCGCACTCACTTTTTTATCTATTACAATCTCAGCACTTTAGGGGATTTGTTTTTGTTTTGGTTTAATATTATATTATTATTTTCCATTTGGATTGCAGTATTAGTAAATTGTTGTTTTAAGTTGATGGCAAATATAGCTTAATTTCAAGTAATTATTTTATCTCATTATGTTTACTTTACCTAATTTAAATGCATTTTAGCTTATATCATGAATTCTTCTTGAGAGTCTGCGTTCTATCCTTGAACTGACCTTTAATTTTATTTCATATAAACCATTTTATTTATATACAAGATGGCTGGTGTTGTTTAGGTACCAGAATCTAGTTCGCAGATTTAAATTAACATTTTAAACACATGCATAAGTTGGACAAAGCAGACCTAGAATTTAACAAAATATTGTAGCTAGAAGGACTAGGAGATTGAAAAATCACTAGTCCTTGCACAACACGTCCGATATGTATTTTTTAAAACTTCTGTGCCAAGTCCACTCAGTTCTAGAATGCTGTGTGCCAAGTCATATTCATATGATATCTAATTGGTTCTAAATGAAAATGGTTCAACTTGCAAATTTTTTATGGGACACACAGCTATCTTGAGATTATGTTATCATTAAAACATTAAATAATTCTTGCGAATGATCTGATGTTCATTATGACCTCCAAGATGGCTTTATTGAAAATCTATTATTGATACCTATCTTTTTATTGTATTTTATTGAGTTGTTTGTAATTCTTAATACCTTTTAAAAATATCACACAAATCACTATGTGGTCATTTTTAAAAATTGTAGCACTGTGAGTACCATAAAGTGTTCGGTTCTGTTTATAAAGCACCTTGCAAAAAATGGGGAGTCCTAGTCTTATCCTTACACATTTCTGACAAACTCACTATTTGGTCATGGGCAAATAAGTACTTAAATTTTGTCTATTAAGAACTTCATCAATAGTAGATACTTTAGAAAATAATGTTAAGTATTTTTATCTGTGACTAATGACACACAGACAAATAAAAAAGTAGGAAAAATGTAAGACAGTAATGTTTTGTAATTGTTTTCTTTGCAGCTTTAATCCTAGACCTGATTATCATTGCCATTGTGAAACTCCTCTTTAGACGACAGCGTCCAGTTCACAACCAGATGGACATGTTTGCAACCGTATCCATAGACAATTATTCCTTTCCTTCCGGTCATGCAAGTAGAGCAGCCATGCTGGTGTGTTTCTTCCTCTTCCATGTAACTGACAATGCCTATCACAGGATACTAGTCATCTTATGGTCACTTGTGGTCAGTTCTTCCCGAGTCTTTCTTGGAAGACATCATGTCTTAGATGTCACATGTGGATTTGCATTAGGAATAATTGAATATTTACTAGTCTATAATATTTGGATTCCACAGAATAAGTGTGTGGACTTGCTGGACCCATACATGCAATATTTCCATTTATGACGTTAATTCAGATTTAGTTTCTAGTCCAGTATGTTATACAGTGAAATCTTGATACATCAGTTATTTTTTACTAAAGTGGCTAAAGGGAATGTCCTTTAAACCAAATGCTACACTTGATACAATCATTATTAAGTAAAGATAAACTTCCCTAAACCAGACACTGCTAATGACAACTTTTGGGTGTTTTATGGAGGTGGTCAGTATACAGAGTTTCAGTTAGTATCAATTTTTTTCTTGACTGCAGGGAACAGGCTAAACTATTTGCACCAAGTTGTTGTGGACAACAGTGTTGGTCAAGAACAGCTTGTGGTCAACACTGGGCATATAGTTTTCCATATTCTTGATTAGAATTCTGATTAAGCTTTAATTTGACCTAAACATGTTGCCAGGATGCCATAGGTTGTCTGTTTACTAAAGAGCAAGTACTCAGTGCCATAAATACCAAACTTGCCATTCAAAGAAATATATTTGGTGGTTATATTCATTGGTTGACTGCATAGTTATTACTCGTTTCAAAGAAATGGCAGTGAGTCTTTATTACTTACCATGTATTCATGGGTAATGTTACACAGCTATTTCTATATTCTACCATTACACATGCATACGTGGATGGTCAGTAATAAAGAATCCCTGCCTTTTTATTTCTTTGTACCCTACACTGGCTATCCATTCAATCCAGAATTAAATGTAAAATTTGTTCTCTGTGCTACGTTTCACAGACGGCTCCAGTCCAACATACCTATTCGACTTCACCCATGTGTACACACCAGCATGATACTTATGCTCCTCTTCTGACACTCATATATTTTCCCCACTATGTAGTTATTTGGACAATGTTCTTTTGCATACCAAGGACCAGCAGTATGGAATGAATTGCCCACTGACCTAAGACAATCAACTGCAAAAACAGACATAAAGACCTATTGTGTCCATGCCTTAAATATTTACAGCATGTTTTCAGTTTTCTGATTTTGTGATGGTTTTTTTTGTAATCATTTCATTATATATATTTCTTAAATATTGTCAAATGTTATGTGCTTAGAGCTTCTAAAGATTAGGTTCTATACAAAGCCCTCATTATTATTATTATTATTATTATTATTATTATTATTATTATTATTATTATTATTAGATATTTCTTTCAATGACCAGTTTGGTATTTGTAGCATAGAGTAGTTGCCCTTTAGTAAACAAACAGTATCTGAGGTGTGCGCTGTAATCACTAGGCCTCAAGTTAGAATGGCCCTTGACTAAATAAGTCACCCTCTGCAAATAAAGTATTATTATTATTATTATTATTATTATTATTATTATTATTATTATTTATAAATATTGAAAAAAACAGCACACTCCTTTTTCTATCTGAGGTGTGCGCTGTAATCACTAGGCCTCAAGTTAGAATGGCCCTTGACTAAATGAGTCACCCTCTGCAAATAAAGTATTATTATTATTATTATTATTATTATTATTATTATTATTATTATTATTCCACTGTTATTCATTTCCTACATTTGCCTCATAGGATTGGTAGATGATATAGGGTGCTGAATCATTTGAGTGAGACCTATATGTATATCATTGTACCATTGTTTGCTCTACTTCACACCCTCATTTGCTTCATACATAGATGTTAACCAAAAAATGATAATTTTTTGCATTATCTAGGACTGGTAGTCATTAGTGATTGGAATTTTGTCCATGCGAAATTCACAGACAATAACTGCATTTATATTTTCTTTTTCTCCAATTTGGTACAGTTACAAATGTATAAATATCGAAAAGAACAGCACACTCCTTTTTCTCTTGAGTTTAAACTTCAAAGTGTAACCTACTTCACCTGACTGCTGGTCCTTGATGGAGGAAAATGTAGTGTCTATTTCAGCAGCTTGACACAATGATTATATGCTAACCAACTTTTCAAAGTGATAACCGGAGAATGACTTTGAAACATAAAAGGCAGTCAACATACAAAAGAAGTGCATGCTAACAAATTTAAGATAAGAAATTATTATATACTCTTTTTTTTCACCGTTAACTTTACATTGTCAAAATCATGCAATATTCCACGATATTGAACACCTTCAAACTGAACCCCACATGCAAAGAAACTATTTTCTAACGTAAACAATTTTTTTTGAATGAACTAAAGCAGATACTTCAAGGACGACCACATACCAGCAAATGTTTCATAGAATATTAAATATAATTGGTTGTGAGTTTTATTACTAAATCTTTGGTAATGAAACAAGAATAAGCATATAATAAAAAGGTTACTGCATTTGAATTGAAAAATGTGCACTCGTTTTTTCAGATGGATATACTGCACTCCCATGGTGGTGCAGTATAGCCATCCGAAAAACTTGTTCATATTTTCCCATACAAATGCAGTAACCTATAAATATTAATCATTGAGTAAGAGAAAGAGATACAAGTAAATACTGATTTATAATGTGTCAAACATTTCCATTTGAATTTTATGTTCAGCCCTGAATGTTTGCATTTACAGAATAATAATGAAAAAATGGTGTTGAGAGTAACAAAGCAAATTTTTTTCACAATTTACAATGAGAAAATTATGTATTAATGATTCAGTAGATGTATGCATCATATTAAAGAATAAACATTTTGTATTGTTCAGTTACAATCTTCATTTTCATTCATGCAAAAATTAGTGTCAAAGTTGCTCCTTTTTTTAACTTCTGTATAGCCCCCAACAGGGCTTTGCCCTGGACCCAGAAAAGGGTTTATGCGGCCCCCTTGACCCCAAGCCTGCTTTTAAGTATTGTGGTTTTTTTACCAAATGTCACCCATGCAGTATTAATAATACTTCAGTTCTGCAGACTTTTGGTAGTCATTATCCAGTGCTAGAATCAATTTCCCAATGGGGCAAGCTAGTCGACATTAAACTATAATAATATTATTAACTATTGAGTTCACAATGGGGCAAGCTAGTCAACATTAAACTATAATAAAATTATTAGCTATTAAGTTCCCAATGGGGCAAGCTAGTCAACATTTAACTATAATAATATTATTAGCTATTAAGTTCCCAATGGGGCAAGCTAGTCAACATTTAACTATAATAAAATTAATAACTATTAAGTTCCCAATGGGGCAAGCTAGTCAACATTTAACTATAATAATATTATTAGCTATTAAGTTCCCAATGGGGCAAGCTAGTCAACATTAAACTATAATAAAATTAATAACTATTAAGTTCCCAATGGGGCAAGCTAGTCAACATTTAACTATAATAATATTAATAATGATAATAGTAATATGTTAACAGGTGTTTGCTTGCTTTAAAGGTCACCAGCCATACTCCAGAATGTTTCTTATTACATAAGGTTTGAATTACATGATTAAAAGTAGTTATACTTGCACAAATAGAGCAAAATAATTATCAAGTATATAGAAGGAATAATATAATTACTCAAAATATTAGTGTAAAATGTGGTTATTTCCCCTTAGCTATGATTTTCCACATGTAAAGGATGCCACCCTGAAATGACATATATTTATCCCCACAAGATCAAGCACATGCATGGATAGGGATCATTTAGATGAAAATACTGTAAAATAATTTACTGTTCAGCCTTATATTGATATGCATGCATGACACTAGATTGTGTCACTTGCAAAACTGTTCTATTGTTTCAGTTTTTTTTAAATTCCCATAAATACAGGTAAAAGAGAATCAATGCTGGCTTCCCTATGTTGACCGACTTTATAAAAAACATTGGAACACTTAAAAGAATCCAAAAGAACTTAATTTGGCTTCCTTATGTTGAACAACTCAATAAGATAAAATCGGCACACTTAAAAATTACCAAAGTCAGTTTACAGGGTTGGTTTGCTTTGTAATAAAATAACCTTTGTATTTGATGTCCTGCTGGAAAGTTTAAGCAAGAAGTTTATTACTTGGTGTCAACACCTGGGCTTCTATTTGTTTGCCATATGTAATCATAATTGATGTTTGTAGGGCAAATAGTATACACAACAATAACTTGCTTTAAAAATACTTTTTTAACCCATGCTAGCGAAAAGATTATCATTTGCACTCACGGTGAATGTATTTTAAAATAATAATTTTTATTTTCGAGAGATACCATTGTATAGTTAATCTGGACAAAATACAGTCTTGGTCAGTTTACCCCTTATAATTTGACATGCATGAATGGCAGGTGCTTTCAAGCAATTGGATGATATTTTCATCTCTTTTGCTTTTTTGACATAAGCAATAAACACTTCAGTAAAGATGCATGCACAAGCTGGCATCTGCTACATATACAGAGTTTGCGAGTATATTTTTTTCTTTAATAAATATCACATGATGAAAAAAGAAGGAATAAATGATAACAATGCAAGGTTAGTTTCTTTCATTTCATTTTCAAATAAGTTATGTTTATCAGTGGGAAGTTTTTTTGTACTGTGCGGGGGGGGGCATAAATTCAGCACAAAATTATTTCCTTTATTTGTATGGAATCAAAGAGCACATATGATTGATAATATTGACTTGTAATGACAAGCTTTTAATTTATGCATATACACACTAAAATAACTTGAAAATATAAACAAACAATAAAATTAACTGGTAAGAGCTTCATATTGCAGCAACTAAACACTGACAAAATGCTAAACATTATTCTCTCACTCTTTCATGTGTAATCAAGTGTGTATTATATGCAACAGTGTTACAACCTGAAGGCTAAAATTAAATATATTTGTTATAATATCTTATGTACATTACCCTGATAAAAAATGGATATATAATCTATAGAATATTATCTGTTACATTGTTTTATAAATCAATATTGATAATTTGACTGGAAGACTTAAATAGAGAATGTCATGCAGATGCATATATTTTTTAGCATAAAAATAATATTAATATTTTAATTAGAACAAGCAAGATGTCAGTTGGTGTTTTCTCTCATATATATGTACATTAACAAGTATGATTATTTTCTTTGAAAAAATATTGAGATTGTTTGAATCAAGTTTTTTCCCTAAAGCCTGTTCCTAAAACCTATCTGACATAGTATCTACTTATTTGAAGAAAAAGAACTTGTTCCAACTATTGTAAAATTAGGCAGACTTGTATTTCGAGCCAGGCCAAATTGTCTTTGGGCCAAATTGACTATAATCCAGCATAAATGATACCACTTTCATATTCCTCACCCTCTTCAATCCCACAGCTTGAATCCACTTTTTTCTGGTAAACAGGGTCTTTTGGAGAATGAAACAACCCTTTTTCCCATCATCACTGTTTTGGCTACATCCATATGCAACACAGTGCACTATGTTTGCTGTAAAAAAGTATGATTGTAAGATATATCACACACACATTTACATGGGGAAATTAAACACTTAGGCTAGGTTAAATAGAATGGATATATGTATGTTGAATCCATTTTTGAGATGAAGAAATTCCAGTTGTTTACAGAGATTGCAGAATAATTTGTTCATTTAAAACAGATTTTTATGTCTAAACTTTTTTATGGTGTGTATACATAACAAATACATTTTGTTTGTGACTACATGTATAATAATATCACATTTTTGTACAATGTAGGTGGCCAGTGACCTTTAAATACAAATGCGTCTTATCTCCCTGTATACTGTGAATATGAATATTCCATGTCCTAAATGTTGAATCCAAATGGAGGTTGGATTTTTAATGATTGTATGTAATAGATATAAATATCATTATCTCCTACCCATCCAGCCTTTTTCCCACAGCTCACTGTACATTGATAAATCCATGAATTTAAAGTTGGCCTTGAAAACTCCTTTAATTTAAAAAAAAAAGTTTTTTATCCTTAAAATGATATTCAATTTGTTGAAAAACTGCATAAATGTTTGTTCAAAAATTCTTGAATTACCCAATGTAATACTAAATGTAAAACTTAATAAATAAAATCAAGAAGTTGTATCATCAAGATTTTAATGCAGTTTATTAATCAATAGAACAAACAACATAGACTCTGATCTGCATTATACTGCAACAGATCCAGATCTGTGCTATCTGCAGTTTGACTCGACTTACAAGTATGTATATATGGTATGTAGAATAGTGCATTCCAGAGGTCCTGCCTTGTCTTTAAGGTCACAGTTACAGTTAAATATTTTGAGTTTTATACTCCTTAATGTTTATGCCATTTCAGATTATGCAACGAAACTTAGTATATGTATACTTCATTAGTGGAACATTTCATCAAGGTCACTTTTCCATTTGCTTTCTGATCCATACCTTTCAAGGCATTTGAAATTCTGGATAAAATGTGGGAAACTTGTACCTCAGATTCTAGAATGTATAAAGTGGGATTCATATTTACAAGGTCACAGATCAGTATTTTAAGTTTTCCCCCACATTGGGTCTCGTGCATTTACCTGTTAAGGTTACTCTCACATCTCGCATATGAAAAACGAGTTAAAGTTGACTTGACCAACATGGACTTGTGAGAAAGCTTGCTAATGCCTTCCCTTAGGGCCATCCTGTGTTCCTCCACCAAATACATCATATACAGCCTATCAAGTCCCACCAAACCAAACTGAACTATTCCCTCTGCTCCCTTTTCCATTCTGCACCGCAGATTTGAAACCATTGGAGATTAAGGTATGAAACTTGGCAAGCCTATACCCATCAGAGATTAAGGAATGAAACTTGGCATGCCTATACCCATCTGAGATTAAGGAATGAAACTTGGTATGCCTATACCCATCTGAGATTAAGGAATGAAACTTGGCATGCCTATACCCATCTGAGATTAAGGAATGAAACTTGGCATGCCTATACCAATCTGAGATTAAGGAATGAAACTTAATATGCTTATGCCCATTAGAGATTAGGGTATAATATTTAATATACCATTTTGAGATTTAGGTATAAAGTTTGGTATACTTACATATCATCATCTTGGATAGTCTAGGTCCTGATAACCTTATATACACTTTGGCGTATTGAACAGATATTTAAATGCTTTGGGTCGGTGGATTTCATTGGATGTGGTGGCAGGCCCACCACATCCAATCAAAATTAAGTTCTTCAAATTTGAACACTGATCCTACATGATCAATACAAGGGGAGCACACCACTTGAATGGACTGATAAATAAGCAAAATTCCAGTGCCAGTCCATGTTTCCACAAACACCTTAAATTCAAATACACTGTATTGACTTTCATCTGGTAAAAAGTCATACTTTCAATGTCAAACTTACAAAGTAACCTTTTTAGGTTAATTGCCACTACCTTTTTTGACAGATGTAAAATGCACCACGCTATTGGTTAGTTGGCATTACATACCCGGGAGGCAACACATGAAATCCAATAGATGTCCCTAAGATAAAACACCAATATATCTGTTTGATCTTCCAAGGTGTAGATGTTGTTATCGGAACCTTGGCTAGCAAAGAAGAGATTAAGGTATGAAACATAGTATGATCATACCCATTTGGGATTAAGACATAAAACTTAGTACATGTATTCTTATACCCATCTGAGATTAAGGTAGAAAACTTAATGTTCTTATACCCATTTGAGTTTATGGTATTAAACCTGGTATCTTTATACCTCTCTGAGATTATAGTATGAAACTTAATATGCTTATACCCATCTGAGATTATGGTATTAAACTTGGTATACATAATACCCATCTGAGATTATGGTATGAAATTTTGGATTACTTATCTATCATCATTTGATGGTGTGCCATAAACCTCACTGAGTCCTATTTGCTAGGTCAGGATTATATCCCTATATTATGCATTAACATTCCATTATATATGAGGCTAAGGGGCAATACCTGGTATACTTGTACAACACCAGTAGGTATACAGAAAAAATTATCAAAAACTGATTGCTCTCTAGAAAAGCAAAATATCATTGTCCAGCAAAATAATCTGGTTGTACAGTTAGAATTTCCACTAACAGAATTCCAAAGAAAATGTTTAATTAGCACCTATTCTGATTTTGTTACCAAATGTCTAATTATATTATTTCCTTCATTTGTTAATAAAACATATAACTAATGTATGCTTGAATCAAACATTGGAGTTTAAATAAGTTCAAAAGTATTATCATCTCTTTATAATTATGAATTTGCAGTTTACACTTTTTATTCTTCGTGCAATCAGTTGTCTCTAATTTAGAAAACTTTTCCTTTCATATATTTACATTTTTTTACCTCATTTTATGTTGTAGCAGTTTTTAAATGTATTGTGCAAGTTACCAAAGCTTTGTAGATTAAATTATCTTTCTCTCATAATTTACCTTCGAAGAATATAAATAAGACACTCATGATTAAGATAAAGAATTTATTATAATGTATCTGCAATGAATTATGAAAGACTACTTGCCTTTTAAAGCCACCTAATCACCAAGATGAAGAGGCTTGCCTGAAAGGGAGAGAGTTTGAAAACAAGTACAATGATCTCAGCATGTGACAATCTGATTATGAATGGTTAAGAAGGATAGTACTATTATTTGTTTCTGATGTCTAGTTACTGTATAAATGTACTTGTATAAATATACTGTATAAATATACTATATAATTATATTTGTATAAATATACTGTATAAATATATTTGTATAAATATATATGCCTGTATGTAAAGTCCAAATGCTTCTACATCATAAAAGACACCAGCTGATCTGGATCTGTGCAGTTTGTTAGGAGTAATTAGTATAATAGAAAACTTTAACCCTGATATGCCAGCAACTGTAATATGCAATTCAAACAATGCAAACCATGATTATTTCTGTTTTGGGAATCATAAAGTTTTTTTTTGGTGGGAGTTCAATTTATTTTTCAAGATAAAATGCCCATAAAAAAACAGCTGTGGTTCAAGGAAACACAAGCCATCTCTAAAATGAGCATAGTTCAGCAAATCTTAGTAATTTTAGAACTCATCATTGACTGTTTGAAGCACAGTAGCAATGATAAGCCTTTTATATATTGCCAATGGGATGCCATTATACATTGCCAATGGGAAGGCTTTAATACATTGCCAATGGGAAGGCTTTAATACATTGCCAATGGGAAGGCTTTAATACATTGCTAATGGGAAGGCTTTAATACATTGCCAATGGGAAGGCTTTAATATTGCCAATGGGAAGGCTTTAATACATTGCCAATGGGAAGGCTTTAATACATTGCCAATGGGAAGGCTTTAATATTGCCAATGGGAAGGCTTTAATACATTGCCAATGGAAAGGTTTTAATACATTGCCAATGGGAAGGCTTTAATACATTGCCAATGGGAAGGCTTTAATACAATGTATGCTATTTGTGGCACTTGTGTGTGTGTGTGTTCTACTCCTAAACCATAACTGCCAGTGCATAGCAACATTACTCCTCCACATCTGCGTCACCAGGAAGCAACCACAAAAGTGTTGGCTAAAGTGTATGCAAGTGAGAAACTTCCACTGTACATGGACATCACCTCACATCCAGCAGCCCGCTCTTCTCTCTGAGACCAATCTGGTTTGGTCCATTGCAGGAGGATATGACAGCTATTTCAGCAAGAATCTTTGAGTGGTCTTCAACATATGCTGTAAACCACTCCCTCATATATGAGCCATATGTCTGCCCTCCTGACTTCAAACTTACACATCATTTGTGAACTGCTTTTGGACAGGACAAGGTTACTGTGCAGTCAAACTTGTCCAATGGGGTCTGGCCACTAACTTTTCCTATTGTTGTGGAACTCTCCAGACCAAGTCACACATGATTAACTGTCCACTGACAAAGTTCCCTGGTGGACTGCAGGCTCTGCATGTTGCTGATGATGATGCTGTTAAATGGATGAGCATACACTGCACACAATAATAATAACTACAAACTGCTATACTATATACATCATAATGATGTGACTAAAATTTTTTAAAAATCTTATGTTAAAAATCCAAATCACAACACACACACACACGAGTACCACAAATAGCACGATATTCATTCTAATGACTTAAATATTGAATTGTAAGCCTGACACCATAAGTTGTGGACCTTAATCAAGTTTAATCAATAATAAAAGGTGACTGTCTGGATAAGGAAATGGTCCACTGAATCAGTCCTTTTTATGATCTTTAATTTAAGACAGGGAAACAGTCCACTGAATCAGCCATTGTTACGACACTAATTTTAAGACTTTAACTGGCAATGTATTATTTACCTGATTTGATGCTGCATAGTACCATTTCAAGCATTTTGTAAATGCTTCTGGAGTATATTGACCTAGTTTATCTGACTTCCAATGGTAGTATTGTTGCCACTCATCCCATACTTGATATTGGCTCTCCAGAGGTGCTTTTGCCACTTGTAATAAGTGACTAGCTTCAGCATTTGGCTTGACCACAGGGTGAGCTTGAACTGGCTCTTGCTGAGCAGTGCCAAGTCTTCGAATCAAACTCCAGAATTTCTGGCTGTAGTGTGTAAAGTTGAGTGATCCTGTTGTTTCCTCCCAACAAGTGTGCCTGGCAGTGTCCATGGAATCGATCTGCCATGTCTCCAGATGCTTCATATTACTTGAAAAGAGCCTGAATTCTTAAGTTTGTAGTGATGTCTAGCACTGGGGCATCATTCCACAGACTTATAGCATGATGCCCCACCATTATCATGAGACCAGGCTGACCAGTCTTAATACTAACCTCTTAACAGCTAGGGCTTAGTGAAGCAGCTGTTAGTATAAGTCTTTGGTACATCTTAGCTGGGGACCGAACCCATCATCTCCTTCATCTGAGGTGTACACTGTAACCACTCGGCCACAGAAGTGGTCCTGTTACTCATGTTTGAATAAAAGTGCATGAGGCATGAACAGCTTGTGGATAATTTTGTAGGCATGTTTGTATTCAGGTGTAGATTACCTACAAGACCATTACTGTGATGTTTCCACAATGAGGAAGCTTTATACAAAGGTCACTTTTGGCATCCATGTTCATATTTGTGTGTCCATCCACACACCCCAACCAACGTAAGTATTAAGGTTTTAACTTTCTTTTCATGCTAATGCTAATGTCTCTGCCATCTTTCAGCATGTACATATGTTTATCTTGTATAGTCCTGGTTCATTATACCAGGTTAGGATTTTTTTCCAGTGGGAGTATATAATAATCCTTGTTTGTCCAGCAGTCAATTGATCCTTCCATCTGTCATAATAACTACTCCCCCAATTTTGATGGATTGGTAAATACAGTGTGCATATACTATTGTCATAACATTAGCATATAGACAAATCAGTGTTTGTTGGATTATGCATTGGATACAGTATTTGCTAGCGACATGTTGACAAGTTCATCTTTCATATATGTATGTATGTATGTATGTATGTATGTATGTATGTATGTATGTATGTATGTATGTATGTATGTTGATATGCATGTATGAATGTTTGCATATATGCATGTATGTATAAATTTATGTATGCATGTATGAATATACATGTTTGTATACATGCATGTATGAATGAATGTATGTTTAATGCATGCAATAATTGTAAAACAACCTCTGATTTCTTCTATATGAGGAATGTCCTCAGATTTGACAAGTTTTTTTTCCACATTTTGCCAACATGATGATTTACACATTACTCTATGTATGGAATCTTCCATTCAGAAATGAGGAAGGGGACTGCAGAGCTGATTGATCTGTCCTGTCATTGACCATTTTCTCCATGTCACCTTTCAACCAACAGTGCAGAATCTTTTTCTTGTTTCTAATGAGCACATCATGTTTTTATAATGCATGTTTCTAGAATATTAATATTTTTGTTAGATGTAAGACTTCCATTGTAGACAAGGAATTCTGAAGGATAAAATTCATTTTTTGAAGATTTTTTTTTTTATTTTTCCTGTTAAAATGAGCTTTATGCTTTAGATGCTTCCATGGAATGTTGAAATGGCAGCTATAACTTTCAAATTGTCTGTACAAAAAGACAATGATTAAAGATGATGATTTTAATCCATATAACTCTGAAAAAGGAGAAAATTTGTTAATAACTTTTTGATATGGCAAATATCTAAGAATTCCACCTCATTTCCAATGTTTACTTTTGCCATTTTTAAGTGATGCCAAATATTTAAGCCAAACCTTGTATTAAAATTGTGTTTCAGAGAATATAAAATGTAGCATTTAAATACATCATATTATGCAGACAGATTAATTGATAATTTGGTATTTCCTTTGTCTGAGACAAATTAAAGGCCTTATGATGGGGAAAGTTCTCAATGCATCAAGACATAGTGTGAGTCCCTAACTCTGTTATATATATATATATATATATATATATATATATATATATATATATATATATATATATATATATATAGTCCAAGCCCATAACTGTATTATATATATATATATATATATATATATATATATATATATATATATATATATATATATATATATATATATATAGTCCAAGCACCATACTGTATCAGACCAAGCATCTACCAGATTTATCAAGTGATTTAATTGCAGGAACTTTTTAATAAGTAGATCAGTATTTTAATCAGTGTAAGAAATTCATTGTGATGTGCTAGCCCTGCTTAACCCTTGGGTCTAAGGTCACAAGCTTTACATTATTACCTAAGCCATGGGTTCCACAATCAGACCTCCAGATCACAAATTAAATTTACAATCTCTTACTAAATTAAAATTTGTCCTAGTTCTCACATACTGACCAGCTCATGAGTTTATGAGTTTATTTTAAAAAGCATGACTGGGGGATTTGAATTAGGTTTGTCAAATGGGGCCCAAGTGGCCATGACACTATTTGTTTGCATAATGGACATGTTAGTTTCAGATTGCTAATTTAAATTAAAACTGGAGTGGTTTGGAAAAGCTAGTTGCTCATTTGTCATTTTAATATTGGCATCATAGATTCTCTTTTTAACAGACTACAGATATATATATATATATATATATATATATATATATATATATATATATATATATATATATATATATATATATATATATATATATATATGTATGAAATTAAGATGAGCAAAATTATTTGAATCCACAGGTGAAGTTGTATTTCTTAGTGCACAGCATTTTCTTGGGGATTTGGCAAGTAATGTTAGTTTTCATTCATTAATGTAAGTGTAAAGTGTAGGTACTTTTGTGTATGATCGAAGGAATAACTTAATACCATGTGTGGGTTTGGTTGCCAAAGTCTGCATTTTTCATGTCTTTGTTTTTGAACATGCAATAAAACATTTTTCAGGAAAAAAAAACAAAATGATTACATGTATTTATTGCTGTCTAAATGCTGTCAAAACTACAAAATACTTTTTATGGGCAGGAAAAAAAAATTCATGCAACCAGCATTGTTGTCCATGACTTTCAGTACCCCCTGGGGACTATCCATCATGTTCCTAACTTAGGAACTACCCATGGATGGAGTTAATTTATGCATTCATCATGGATTGCTTGGTGTGTAACTACTTATTATGGCACTGGGATAATTACCTAGACACCTGTTAGATCCCTGACAGGATTATTCCAGGTCACATACTGGTTTGGACACTGGATTTGTGATCTTAAAGAAATGGGTTAGATTCCCACCTTCAATCAGCTTGAATCAGCTAAAGCTGCTATGTTTCCCTGCTTGCTGAAATTAAATCTGTAGTGTTTCACAAGAAAGACTTACTAGGATCATTGTGTTTTGTAATTTTTATTAAATGCAAACAAAAAAAATGAGATAAAATTCTAAAAAAAAAACATGGAATTTAAAATTATTTTCAACTAATGACACTGAGGTTTCAAAAAGTAAAGCATATACATAAAATAACATAAAAACAAAACTTAAAAATACTTTAATATGGCAGTACCACCTTAAGGTGTATAGTTGCTTTGTTCAGTGTTTGTCATGCAATTGGTGCAAGGATAAAGGACACAATAGACTGAACATTCTACATTCTTTTCCCAAAAACATTGTTATTTTATCTACTTGAAGTGTTAATTGTTATCATTCTATGTTAAGTTATAGTGATATGTAAATTAATGACAACTTTTGTAGCTCACTTTTTTTGTTTTTAATTTATGCATCTTTTATTCAGAAATTTTTATTTCACTGAAATTGAAACATTTTGTGTAACCCAAACCTGTTCTTTTCAATCAGCCTCATCACAGGTTGCTTCCCTTGCTTTGATAAATAAACTGGCATGTACAGGATGCTTCCTATAAAGTTTGATAAAATTCTGTTTAACATGGTATAACGGTTTTTATATGTTTAGCAATTGTGGTCATCTTTGAAAGTACATCAGCATCATTTATACAAATTCAGGAGGACGTAATGTCATGAGACTTTTGTCAAATTTGGTAAACTTTTGGAAACAACATCATTTTAAATGGGGTTATCTGTTTTAAGTGGCAGCTGCCATATTAGTTGGTGCATTGATATCATTTGATAAAATCTTAAAGACAATGCCAGGGTGCTTTCTGTCAAATTTGGATCACATCTATTGTGGAAATTATGAACAGTTGTAAATGACATCACGGAACAAAAATGATGGAAAATGTTCTTCATTTTCAGACAAAGAATAGTCCTTGTAAACCCTGCAGTATTGATAAATTCTGATAAACAAGCTTGATTCATTAATAGTCACAAGAGCAGTTCTGAATTAGAATTCTGAATTAGAGCATTTCACCCAATGGGTATTACTGCATTTCACCCAATGGGAATTAGAGCATTTCACCCAATGGGTATTACAGCATTTCACCCAATGGGTATTACAGTATTTCACCCAATGGGAATTACAGTATTTCACCCAATGGGTATTACAGCATTTCACCCAATGGGAATTAGAGCATTTCACCCAATGGGTATTACAGTATTTCACCCAATGGGAATTACAGTATTTCACCCAATGGGAATTACAGTATTTCACCCAATGGGTATTACAGTATTTCACCCAATGGGTATTACAGTATTTCACCCAATGGGTATTACAGTATTTCACCCAATGGGTATTAGAGCATTTCACCCAATGGGTATTACAGTATTTCACCCAATGGGAATTACAGTATTTCACCCAATGGGTATTAGAGCATTTCACCCAATGGGTACTACAGTATTTCACCCAATGGGTATTACAGTATCTCACCCAATGGGAATTAGAGCACTTCACATTTCACCCAATGGGTATTACAGTATTTCACCTAATGGGTATTACAGTATTTCACCCAATGGGTATTAGAGCATTTCACCCAATGGGCATTACAGTATTTCACCCAATGGGTATTAGAGCATTTCACCCAATGGGAATTAGAGCATTTCACCCATTGGGTATTAGAACATTTCACCCAATGGGTATTACAGTATTTCACCCAATGGGAATTAGAGCATTTCACCCAATCGGTACTACAGTATTTCACCCAATGGGTATTACAGTATTTAACCCAATGGGAATTACAGTATTTCACCCAATGGGTATTACAGTATTTCACCCAATGGGAATTAGAGCATTTCACCCATTGGGTATTATAACATTTCACCCAATGGGTATTACAGTATTTCACCCAATGGGTATTACAGTATTTCACCCAATGGGTATTAGAGTACTTCACCCAATGGGAATTAGAGCATTTCACCCGATGGGTTTTACAGTATTTCACCCAATGGGTATTACAGTATTTCACCCAGTGGGTATTACAGCATTTCACCCAATGGGTATTACAGTATTTCACCCAGTGGGTATTAGAGTATTTCACCCAATGGGTATTACAGTATTTCACCCAATGGGTATTAGAGCATTTCACCCAATGGGTATTAGAACATTTTACCCAATGGGTATTGCAGTATTTCACCCAATGGGAATTAGAGCATTTCACCCAATGGGTATTACAGCATTTCACCCAATGGGTATTACATTATTTCACCCAGTGGGTATTACAGCATTTCACCCAATGGGTATTACAGTATTTCACCCATTGGTTATTAGAGTATTTCACCCAATGGGTATAACAGCATTTCACCCAATGGGTATTAGAGCATTTCACCCAATGGATATTACAGTATTTCACCCAATGGGAATTAGAGCATTTCACCCAATGGGTATTACAGTATTTCACCCAATGTGAATTAGAGCATTTCACCCAATGGGTATTACAGTATTTCACCCAATGGGTATTACAGCATTTCACCCAATGGGTTTTACAGCATTTCACTCAAGGTATTACAGCATTTCACCCAATGGGTATTACAGTATTTCACCCATTGGTTATTAGAGTATTTCACCCAATGGGTATTACAGCATTTCACCCAATGGGTATTACATTATTTCACCCAGTGGGTATTACAGCATTTCACCCAATGGGTATTACAGTATTTCACCCAATGGATATTACAGTATTTCACCCAATGTGAATTAGAGCATTTCACCCAATGGGTATTACAGTATTTCACCCAATGGGTATTACAGCATTTCACCCAATGGGTTTTACAGCATTTCACTCAAGGTATTACAGCATTTCACCCAATGGGTATTACAGCATTTCACCCAATGGGTATTACAGTATTTCACCCAATGGGAATTAGAGCATTTCACCCAATGGATATTACAGTATTTCACCCAATGGGAATTAGAGCATTTCACCCAATGGGTATTACAGTATTTAACCCAATGGGTATTACAGTATTTAACCCAATGGGTATTACAGTATTTCACCCAGGATTATTAGCCAAGAAGTCCTTGCAAACTATTTAAGTTTTAGGATTCCAGCATGAGCTTCTGATTTGCAAAGAAACGTTTACTATAGAAAAAAAAATTAAAATTAAATTTTATGTTCTTGGAGGGGAAATTTATCATAAGAGAATTATAAGTACTTATAATAATTAAAAATGTCTGATGTTATCAATTTAAGAAAAAATGCATCATAAAAATGAGTGTTTTATAGTGATCTGTACATTGCATCATATGCTATGCATCATTTTACTCTTCATCAACGTCTACAGTGGACGTTGAAATTTATCATGTGACTACAATGGACGTTGAAATCCATCATGTGACTACAGTGGACCTTGAAATCCATCATGTGACTACAATGGACATTGAAATCCATCATGTGACTACAGTGGACATTGAAATCCATCATGTGACTACAGTGGACCTTGAAATCCATCATGTGACTACAATGGACGTTGAAATCCATCATGTGACTACAGTGGACATTGAAATCCATCATGTGACTACAGTGGACCTTGAAATCCATCATGTGACTACAGTGGACATTGAAATCCATCATGTGACTACAGTGGACATTGAAATCCATCATGTGACTACAGTGGACGTTGAAATCCATCATGTGACTACAGTGGACATTGAAATCCATCATGTGACTACAGTGGACGTTGAAATCCATCATGTGACTACAGTGGACGTTGAAATCCATTATGTGACTACAGTGGACGTTGAAATCCATCATGTGACTACAGTGGACATTGAAATCCATCATGTGACTATGTGACTAAAGTGGACATTGAAATCCATCATGTGACTACAGTGGACGTTGAAATTTATCATGTGACTACAGTGGACATTGAAATCCATCATGTGACTACAGTGGATGTTGAAATCCATCATGTGACTAGTTCACAGAAAAAATGCCATAATCATGAGCATATTAATATTTGAAAATGTTGGACTAGTTATACACATACAACTATGTGTGTGTGTGTGTGTGTAGAGAGAGAGAAAGAGAGTTTTATATAACAATTTAAAACTAGATTAACATGTTTATATTTGTGATAAAAATAAAATAAGGATTAGAAGTAAAAATTTATGTAAAGACAGGCCCTGTTTTTGGAGACTTAGTTTCTTGCTCTTAATTCTCAGTTGAAACGTTAGTTACCAGTTTTTGAGATGTAGGACTTGCATTTTGGGAGAAATGTATTATGTTCCAAATCCTCATCATTGATTTTCTTGCCATAATAGCAAGCCACCATCAAATTTCAATGGCACTGAAATTAAAATTTTATTCTATTTCAGTAACTTTAACATTGAAGTGGTTTTGAAGTACTAAAGTTACAGTATAAAAATAATTTTGTCTTCTTTTATAATCACTGTGATCTTGATCTGTAAATGTTGATCATAAAATCAACTGCAATACAAAGTATGGTCATGATACATGGTCAAAAACTTAAGTTATTCAACAGAAACAAAATACATCTTAATATACACTAAACCTAAACAGATGTAAAAATGATACTTACAAAATGTTTCAACATACAAAACTTCTGAACAAATTTTCAGATTATTTCACAATATAGGTAGTGACTGTTAATACATACCATAATAAATTATGAAAACATGAAATTTGCAATTTGAATAGTATTCCATCAATGTCACATGCAATTGTAAATCTTTAGTAAATGTGGTCATTAACATTAATCATTACTATTAAATACCATAGTCACTATTCAGTAGCAAATTGATACTTGTAAAAGTCATTGTACCAAAATGTATAAGGTTGACTGGCATAAATTAGCAAAATGTTCAAATCAAACAAAAATATTTTGAACTTTGGTTTGTTAAGAACACAATTTAGGCTTATAAATTAGCTGTTTATACTCTCTGTCAAGTCAAGTCTAATGGACAGACCCAGTTTTATAATGTCACATAATGTGCCAATAGACCTGGATATATGCAATTTGTATGGAGTAATCCATAGGACAAACATAAACCCTGATCTGCCAGCACAGTATCCATTGCCAATCATGGTCAACATTGCAGTTGGACTTGACTTGTATGCATGTACATACAGTAAGCAATAAAAATGAGTATTATAACTATACAGATCTGATGATGTATACAGGTTCTGTCATATATATATATATATATATATATATATATATATATATATATATATATATATATATATATAAAGAATACAAATCATATGTCGAATAACAACCCTCTCAAGCATACTGGATCCACCAAGGGATCACGTGTGTCAGGGATTAATTAAAATAGATGCAATAAACTGACGACAAACAGTACGAAACTAGTAACTAACTAGCCTAAGCGCTTTTGACTCTTAATGAGTCTTTTTCAAAGGCAAATACAAAACATAGTTACGACAAACAAATAAACACAAAAACGTTGTGTTTGTAAACCTCTACATTTCTGTCTTCACATGTGCTAAAACTATAAATACAACCAGCTTGTATAGACTAGTTGCGGATACTGAAAACGTTGTATAATTCCCTAAAAGTCTACAAGCCAAAGCGACATCTATTTTTACTTTGTGTACATATGTAACGCAGTGATATAATACTTATCGCTATTGCTAACAACCACAGCTGGAGTTCCGAAACCAGGAAGGAAAAGGAATCATACTGGATACGCCGCCTTAGAACATTGAAACCAAGCGGTCTAAACCAAGAAGACTAGAAAATGAAAACTATGCACTAGTAGAATTTAACATTTTCTAAATCTTCTTATTATCCTTCAATTTTTACTATAAGAATAACCGGTATAGAATCAAATATCCGGGATATAATCTGCGTTACATATGTACACAAAGTAAAAATAGATGTCGCTTTGGCTTGTAGACTTTTAGGGAATTATACGTTTTCAGTTTCCGCAACTAGTCTATACAAGCTGGTTGTATTTATAGTTTTAGCACATGTGAAGACAGAAATGTAGAGGTTTACAAACACAACGTTTTTGTGTTTATTTGTTTGTCGTAACTATGTTTTGTATTTGCCTTTGAAAAAGACTCATTAAGAGTCGAAAGCGCTTAGGCTAGTTAGTTACTAGTTTCGTACTGTTTGTCGTCAGTTTATTGCATCTATATATATATATATATATATATATATATATATATATATATATATATATATATATATATATATATATATATATATATATATATATATATATATATGAAAATAAGACAAAAGTAATCCAAAAAGGGTGGCAGTTAAGTAAGGCTCAATTTATGTTACATTTTTACAAGTGCTCAAAAATAATGATTCATCCACATTGTTGAAAACAGTGAACCATAAAATGGAATCACTTCCATGAAATATATTTTATTCTCATACCTTGTTAACAAAAAATACATAATGGTACATCCAACATTAAGTATACAGTAATAACAAATTATTGGTATTGAACTTGCATTGACTAGAAATATATGACAGATAGGAAAATGTGGGGAGGGGTTCAAAATACAACATTCACCAACTGCCATATATTTCCAACTATTATATATATATATATATATATATATATATATATATATATATATATATATATATATATATATATATATATATATATATATATATATATCTTCCATAAGCAGGAAATGAAAAATTCCAAAACCTAACCAAAAGTCATTGGGTGGGCAAGTAAATTTTAATGTAAGCTGCCAAATGTTACACTGAAGTAAAAATTTCTTTCAAAACTATTTTCCCTACATAGCCTTTTAGTGATTTCTTTAGGATTTCATATTCTGCCATTTATGCAAAGAAAAAATTAAACATTACCTCTATATATTTATGAAATATAAAAACATTCAATGAGAAGTTGTGACAAAAAAGAAAACATTGGTCTACCTAAGTAAATGTTCCAGAAAATGTTTCATTTCCACAATTAACTTGTGTCCTCTCACACTAAGTATTAAAAAACCCAAATCATTTTCCTTTCAGACAACTAAACATCACCCATTAACTCCCCATTTTGTTCCACTGTGTTGTTTTGTTACTGCTGCTTTGGATTTAACACCATTTTTCAGCACATGATAAGCCATGATGCCCCAGTGATAGACATCACTATAAACTGCCACACTGCAGACATCGAAGCGACATGACTGAAAAATTTTTCAAGCTACATAAAAATCATAATCACATCACATCACTACAGTAAGGACGCACACCAGCATCCACAACATACAGAGTTCATGGGCATATGTTTTCTTTAATAAATTTCACATGAAGAAGGAATAAATTATAACAATGTAAGGTTAGTTTCTTTCATTTTATTTTCAAATAAATGTATGTTTATCTTATTTTTGTACCTTGCAAGGGGAGGGGGGCACAAACTCAACACAAAATTAATTTCTTTCATATTTGTATGGTGTATGCTGTACCAGATTTACCACTGTGCTTAGCTGTGTTTAAACACAGGGCCCCTGTAGGGCAGGGGGCCCATCTTCTTGGCAAAAAAAACCCCACATTTACGATGAATTTTTCATTGTAAGGGTCCTCATAACTTAACTAGCACATGGCCTTATTTGTCCTAATTCCAGCACTGTGCAGATGCATATATTTTTAGCATAAAAATGTATATAAATATTTTAATTAGAATGAGCAAGATATGTCCACATGTGTTTTCTCCCTTATACACGTTTGTTGCATAGTATGATTATTTTATTTGAAAGAATTTTCAATTCCATTTAAAAGTAATTTTATTCCCTAAAACCTATTCCTAAAACATATCTTAAAATTGTTCAAACTATTGTTAAGTTCAGCCAATATGTCTTACACCAAAGAAACTATAATCTGGCATTAATGATACAACTTTCCCATCCCCTCACCATATTCTATCTCACAGCCTGAATTCACTTTTTTCTGGTAAACAGGGTCTTTCATAAAAAGAAAAATCCTTTTTCCCATCATTACTCTTTTGGTACTTCCATATACAACACAGGGAATCATATTTGCTATACAAAAGCAGGAACATAAGATATATCACCCAGACATTTACATCAGGAAATTAAATGCTTGAATAGAAGGGATAGATATACCTCATATTCATGTTTGGGCAAGGAAATACCAACTGTTTACACAGAGATTGCTAAATAATTTTTTCATTTACAAAAGTGGATTTTTAAGCCTGATTAAGCATTTTTATGGTGGGCAAACATAACAAATGCGTTTTGTTTATGACATAATAATATCTCACGTTTGTAAATATAGGTGAGCTTTCAATCAGGCTTAGATTTTACAAATACTGTATGGTTCAAAAGATATTCTGCTGATACAGTGCAATACAAACCATGTGGTGCAAAGGACAGGCATGAGGTCTTATTATAGACCCTGAGGCAATCATTCAATTGTTTTTTGTCTTGTGTTTTGCTCCTATTAAAAGTTTTTAACAGTTGCAAAAATATAATGACCAACAAGGCCAAGTTTGTGACACCACTAGTGGTCATCTGGCAATGAAACAATATGCAAAGGATCTTGTCTGAATTAGGCCTGAAACATTTTTAGTGATTGACTAACAAAGACAATCTGTAAACTAGATGTAGTCACCTTTAAGTGATACTTTATTATAGTATTTATTTGGCAGTTTAATGGATAAATAAATCAAATACCAACTGATATAAGGGGCTGGCTATTTCATGTTGGGGATATATTTTCTTTCATGCCAAGAAATGTTTAAGATAATTTATTTTTGCAACTTGTACAATAGATTAACAGTTTTATTTCTACTATAAGTAAATGCAAGAATATTTATTTTCCAAAACCTCCCAGCCATCACCTCAGACTACGTGAAAAATAAGTTATCAGTCCATAATAGAGTCAGAATGTGTCTATCAAAGCCTTTGATGTACTGGCTATGCAACAATATTGTGTTGCTGTGCAACTTTTGTTACACCAGATAAATCCATTCCAAAATACTGCATACCTTAATTTAAAAACTGTCATTGTGCTCTAAAGGCATTAAATAGCATATTAAATATCAGGACACCAAAAAATTTAGCTTTTCTATAATTAAAGAGAGATGTTGTGCATCACATTCAATGTCTAAATATAATTTGGCTCAAAACTTCTAATTTTGATGGCAACAATTTTAACTGAAAAAGTTTAACTGAAAAAGACATGGTTTTCATACCATCCACCATGACTAAGGTTAAGGTCTTTAATGGAGTAAATTGTTTGCATTGTTTCTTACTAAAAAGAAGTATAAAATTATACAATTTGCTGAAAGCTTACCTAGGCTTGGTACAAGCACCTGACCTAGCAAGTTCTCTAATAACTTTGCATCATTCCATACAAAGTCTTTTTAGTGACCTGCAATGAAATGATAAGTTACAGGCCAAGTATTTTTTTCTAACAAGTCATACATGGATTCAGTCCCATGTGACACACTTTGACCATTGAAAATGCAAGAAACATTTCAGAAAATGTGTAAGAATTAAACAGCTAAGTTAGTTCTTTTGGGTTTCTTTTGCCCCATATCATGTAATTAAGACTGATTATATGTCCATGGATGTATTAATGATCCATATTTACACTGTTGTTATGCAGTTGTCATAATTGTCTATATAATGTAGTCTCTGCTCTATTTCTACAAAAGAGGCCAGTGAAGAACAAACAACCATCTTTAATATGACCTGGTAGTGACATCCAAAACGTGGCATTTGGAATAAGTTCCAGACCACACCCTCCATTTACTGCCTTGTTAAACAGAACTCCTGTAAAAATAAAAAAAGCAAACTTTTAAAAGCATATTTGTCAAATATATTAATTTGATTAAACTAATATGTAAATGATTACCATGAATCTGTGGAATAATTCTTACTGGTTAATACCTAGGTTTTTAAAATCTTGAAAATATTTCCATCAGAACTTTATCCGACTTTTTTGTGTGACTTGCAATGTACAATTAAGAAATAAGGACGACATAATGGACATCTGCCTAAATATAGTGTTTATATTTCAGCATTCAACATATCTATCATTGCTTTCCTTGTCACAGAAACTGTACCCCTATTGTCAGCTGCTAAATTTATTGAACCCAATGACAAAGTTGAAACTGACCTTAATGATGAAAACAACAAAGAATTAATTTATATTGTTTGTACGAAAGCTGACAGTAACAGCATGCACATTTGTTTTCATTAGTTCCAAGTGTTTCTTTCCTTTTGCATGCATACTTAAGGTCCATAAATGCAATATTTATATTTTTCTTGCACACTATGTCAAGCATTCTGTGTTTCAAAGTCACATCTATTCTAAGTCACTTAATGAAGTCCTGGCCTTGCAGCATACTATTGCTGAGTGTGCCCTTTCCTGCATGTCAAGATGATCACTTGTTAATAGGACTCTGTTGCTAAGGAACTATTCTTGCTTGGCAGAAGCATGTGCTGAAGTGAAAGAGTGTAATTGCAGTAATTACATCATCAGAAAGGAACACCATGCACAATGTCTAATTACTTGCCATGGAATCTGACAATGGCAGAATGGCTAGTAGATGATTCAAAAATCAAACTACACCACTTTCTCGATAATTCATGCACAAAGGTGTCCAAAAACATATACTGCACCATAAAAGATGGCAAGAGTTTTTGAAGAATCTCCATAACAATATCAAATGATGCCATCCTCGCTGGACATCAAGAAACTGCAAAGGAGTGGGGTGAACTGGTCTGATTATTAGCTGAATGCTCGTTTTAAAATCCCATTGGGAAAAAGTTATTCATTTTTATGCAAAAATGACCTGTATTTTCAAGATGCCCAATCGCTGAGAGATTGTTAACATAATTCCAGCTGGTTTCAACAACCATCACTTGTATACGAAAACAGTGAATATATCACTGCCTTATGTTGTTATTAAGTAGTCTGTTTTTATCAACCACATATTACATGCTTTGCTCTCTACTTTAGTGGAACGTAATGCAATACTAAGCAGGGAACCCAACTAGTTATGGATTCAAATTCATAATTAAAGAAGATTTTTTTTCTTAAAAAAAAGGAAGATTTAGTCTGTGCAACAGCCATCATCGTTGACAATTTTGTTTTATTGTTCTGTTAGTACAATATTGATGCCATAATTTCATTGCAAGTAACAATGAAACTTCTTCTCATTCATGAGAAAATCTTAGAGTTCCAATTCAATTTTTACAAATTAATTACAAACTCTGAAACTAGCTTCTCGTTAATAGAATATATCTATGAAAGAATTTTATGTCATCAAGTATTCTCTTGGTTGTCTTGCTATCTTTGGTCACATTTGTGAATGAGTATGCTAATTTAAGGTAGTTTAATTTGATTATGGTCACTCCCAGAAATTATAACTGTGTGTGATTGATCACTTGAAATAAGTTAACCAGACACTCTATCATGCTGCTAACTCTTACAGAGATTGGATTTGCGTGCCTTTTAACTTTGCATTTATTCCATCCCCTTTTTTTTAGATTACAAAAAATCTAATTAACATGGTGATACAATAAGGTCAGCATAAAATTCAATGCAACAATACAACAAATACTTATGCAAATTAGGTATCAAAACACCATCAGCACTTAATTAGGTCCTTGCAAGCATAGCTATTAAAGTAGCTTGACATAGTTCATGTTTGAATACAACAGGGCACATTGTATCTCTGATCATTACACTTAAACCAAACTAAAACACGCATTTTGCTTGATAAAAAACTTATTTATTTGCTATTTATTTATTATTGTGCTGCATCAAGTAAGCGTTAGTAACATTTTCATTGATCAAAATTTCAATGTATGCTGTTATTTATGCTGAACCAAGAATGTTGTTTGGTAAAAAATATTAACAAAATACATTCCATGGTATTAAAAGCTGATAATTTCATAAATGTCAATTCAAATTTCTAAATATCAACCATCTTTGACAATAAAATGGGCAATATATCAAGGTTGCAGTTACCAATTTTAATCGTGATTTTCTTCGTGTTCAACAAATAGGGTTCAAATTTGTGGTACTTTCTAATTAAAACAAATCAGGATCCATGACCAACCCCACACTATAACTGGGTTCATGAGTTATATGAGTGTATACTTTCAATCCTCACACAACAGTAAATAAATTTATACTAGACATTTTCTATCATATTTTATTTTTAAGCAAATTCTCTCAAATTCATGGATATTCAATAACGTAGGTGAAAAGTCAATGACTTTCAAGGCCTTAAAATAAGGTGTTTCTCAGTAAGCCGTAATGACCCTTAATGACCTTGTGTATCTTGCTGCTCCATCCTTAACTTGTTCTTGAATTTTTTTCCCCAAAATTGTCCCCCTTCACTTCCCCCATCAAGATTTTTTATGTTATTGAGATCATACTTTGAAAATGCTGGAGAAATGAAAATGCATTTTCACAGAAGTCATAGAGTGATGAAATCTCTCTCTAAGGGTCAAAAGAAAATTCCTGTGGTTCAACAAAAATCACAATTGGTCACATTGGCAAGTGAATGGTAAAATAAGCTCACCAACGACACAGTAAGTTAGTAGCATGATGAAGAAAATGACAAGCAACAGACTGCCCACACTCATGCCCATAACATCTGAAGCCATGTTTCAGTGAGAGTGAGTTAATCAGGAATCTGGATGGAACATCTGCTCTGAAATGAAAACAAAATAGGAAAAATGCATGAAACAAGCATACAATGAAATAAGAAAATTTACCATAACAAGGGTACATATAAGGAACTAAAATATTAGAGTAAACAATGGAACAGACAGGAAACTACCATGAAGAAACAAGGTTCCATGGAACATGTGTAACATGATGAAGAGAAAACCTTCAATGGAACATGTTAAACATAAGAATCAAGGTTCCACAGAACACAAGTGAGTTGCAATGATCCAGTGAGTAGCATACTAGATTGGAGACCAGAAGTCTGCAAGTTCAAATCCTACCAAGTCCAAACCTGACCAGCTGTCTCTGGGAAGTTTACTCCAAATGCTTCAGCACAATCTAGTTTTACTTGTGTTCATGTGCTGTCAATCAAGTAATAAATTAATTTAACCAGCAAGACAACAGGCTTAACTATGTTCCAATTTTATACTGATGTGGACTGTATGACAGTCCCTGTAGACCAAACAAAAATGTTTTCTACCACTGCAAAATGTAATTTCAAGATTAAGTTCATCTTAGCTGTCAAATGTGCATTTGACATTGACCAAAACACAAAATATAACTGAAACAATTTAAGTATTAAATACAGGTCATAATAACTAATATTTGATGGCATGGTGTTGTATTCACTAACATCTGTATGCCAACAAATAATACACACCAAATAATTGCATGATGGCAGAACTCACTAAATCACACAAGCATGAAATACTGGTTACAGTGACCCAAATTATGGATAAGCAGCATTGTACTTGTGGATCTACATGGAAAAAATGATTTAAATAGAAAAATATGGTAAGCCTCCTTTGTTATGAAAACAGGTAAACTGTGTGCCTTCATGTGTATATCAACATAAGCATCCATTGTTCTGGAATGAGAATATTGGCATGGTCGACCTATAATAAAATTTAATCTTTTTTCAAACTTTATTTTTGATTTGCCAGCTTATACCATAACACTTAGACACATCAACAAGAAAATAACAATATGCCTAAAGTAACCTTGACACTTTTTGTATGGAAGGTTGTCTACTGACCTTAATACATTTACACACAAAATTATCAAAACAGACCAACAGACTGAGAAACTGACCTAAATGCACAAATTTAACAAAGTTGTTTTGGATAGATGGAAAAATGGATGGACAATAAGTGTAAAACAATAAGCCCCATCAACACTTTTATTAGAATAAAACTGTAGCAACTTGTTGCCAATGCTGGAAATGTGACAAACACCCCAAATTGCAAAAACATTTCCCAAAAATCTCCTCAGACAGAGTTTAGATTATCTTGCTATGAAATTTGTTGTGAGGGCTGGAAGGGAGATAAGCATTTGTACCACTGTGTCTTGAAAAAAAGTATTATTATCTTACCTATTATTATTATTATTATTATTATTATTATTATTATTATTATTATTATTATTATTAATTTCTGACTTGCCCCACAAATTAAATGATCAATCCATAATGGGTACCAAACTACAGTCACTCATTTTTGTCAATAAAATAGGAGAAACAAATGCTGGCTAATTCCAACCATAGCTAATTTGGACAAAATTATGAGATGATTATTGCCAAATTCAAGGAAAATTATGACCATGTAAATTATAATAAAAAAAGAAAAACAATGGAACACTCATTCCTGTTTCAATGAAGCAGTTATTACAAAAGTAGTAAAAGAATGTAAGACACTGATTTTCAGCTTGTAATTTTATATAAACTAGTTCTTATGTAAGGTCTAATAGTCTCTGCACCTATCCAAACTATTTTCATAAATTTCTACCTAAAATCTGAACAAAATGGATATGAGCTATAATCAAATTTAGGTTTTACATCAAAATAACTATTCATTGTTTACAATAAAGAAAACATAAGGTCCAGAAGATTCTCGGACATGATTCTGTATTGAATTCAATTTTTTATATGGTGAAGGATTCCATTTTCATTTTGTTCACACTAGAGTATTTAGATAAATTTCAAATAAATCTCAGGCCAATATATTTTAATCAAACAAAATGTACCCCATTTTTATGATTCTTTTCAGTGTGTTAGTAACTGTATCATTCTCAAAACAAAATTAACTTTTTCAATATTGCACAAAAGGTGAATGGAACTCATTTTAAAATACTACTAAATAGGCCCTGCATGATAAACAGACATGCATTTTTTATTTAGTGTAAAAAAGATAATTTTCTTATATAAAAAAAGATTTTTGTAAATGCAGTTTTTAACTTCTCATTCACATTTACATCTACGGCAAAGCTAACTAATATTTTTTGTAATAAAAATCTGCATGAGAGTATGGAAATAACTCAAAACCGTTTTCTCTTTCTTACAATAAAAAGAAACAACTGACTGTATACCACCATACTGATCAGCTATATCTCAGATGGTCAAAAAGAAAACAAATATGACATCAGTGATGGTCACGCAGTAAATAAAAGAAACAAAGTAAGATGGGATGAAAGCTTGACAGAATGTATACATACAATAGGTGTCAAACTCCAATAGGCCTGAATTTGTCCATCAGCATTTGTCTTTATTGAATGGAAGGTACAAACGCACGCACCCCACAAACACACACACACATACCCCACAAACACACACACACACACACACACCTCTCCAGAATTAACACTATCTTACTTCTTAGCATCTAACATTTAGACCAACAATTGTAATTTTCAACAATTAGTATAACACTAAATTTATCTGAAGAAACGCAGAACCAAATAATAATAATAATAATAATAATAATAATAATAATAATAATAATAATAATAATAATAATAATAATAAAAATAATAAAGGCCGATAACTTGCTGGTCCCTTGTAAATTCGTCTGAGGAAACTCAGTGCAATAATATCACCACCAATTTGATTAAGATTAACGGACTGCCGGTGAATTATAGGTCAAAGAACATCAACAGGAAACACTGAAATGAGGAAATATTTTCATATCATTTTCAAGCGCACAAGGATTATGTTTGTTTCATTTTTTTTTTCTTTAATTCCGGCCCTACTACAGCATGAGTTTTTGTCATTTACAGGGGCTAATATCGTTTCCTACAATTTAAGTATATTAGTATGATATGTGACAGCAAAGAGAGCCCCCCCCCCGTTTTATTTTGTAAAAAAAAATTGTCCCGTTACCGTAAAGACTAAAGTGAGGTAGAAATGCTATCAAACTTTTAGCTCCAAAAATAAAAGAAAACCGACGGAGCCCACCGCTTTAGACTGGTCCTTGGGGTCATACACCCCACCCACCCTTCGCATTGCCACTGATCATACCAGAAGCTCAATCAAAGCAATCAAAGATCCTCATCTTGAATTTGTCCTTGTCAGGATTCACAGTCATTCTTCCATTGTTACTAAATAAAGTACGAATGTTATTGCCTTAATTGTTTCAGGGGACGTAACTGTTCTTTGGCGATAAGCACATAGTTCTTATCCAGTGGTGCTCGGACCGAAGCAGAGGAGCTTATGATTGTCTGCGTACTAATTCAGTTCCCATTGTAAACCTATTCAAACACCATATTAAAAATTAAATGACTTAAAATTTCCGAGTGCTCATGATGAAACATATATTTATCAGTATAGATAAAACCTGGATGTCAGCTTCCGGAAATGAGCCGTGGCATTTTCGAGACCTGCATGTGTTTTAAACATGTGCTTTCAATTCCGTACCAAAGAGTCAGGTGCTAATTTCTAGTAATAAGTGTTCCAAACTCAAGACAGTTAAATGACTGAAATTCTACCCCCAAAACAAAACAAAACAATGTGTATATTTTTTTTTTCATTTACAACTAGGATAAACTCTCAAAAGCATTTAGTGCGTGTCGTATAATTTGTATGGGTATCATATTTGAAATAATAAAATAACAAATTTTGATACCAAAAACAAAACTCAAACTCTTAAACATTGGAGTGTAAATTATATAAGTTTTTTTAAAAAAATAAATCCAGCAACTACCGTTCGAGTAGTCTACCATAACGTACAGGAGAACAGTAGGCGCCTTGCCTCGCCTACTTGAAATTACCCATTTTCGTTGTAGTGTGTGTGTGTGTGTGTGTGTGTGTGTGTGTGTGTGTGTGTGTGTGTTGGATTTTTAACGTAGCTCAGCGCTTTTCAGTGATATCGCAACGATGTATGCAGTGTGGCAGTTTATAGTCATGTCGAGAACTGGGGCATCATGCCGAAAAATCTACCGTAACCCGAGATAATGTTGATTTTCGTCCATCATTATCGACACATAGTGGGGGGGGGATTTATCGGATTAGTCGCAGACATGTAGCACTTTGTCCCACCTAATCACATATTATTCTGACACCGGGTCGACCAGTCCTTACACTATCCTGACACCAGGCCGACCAATCCTGACCCTAACCTCTTAATGCTAAGCGCCAAGCGAGGCAGATGCTAATACCATTTTTATATGTCTTTGGTATGACTTCCCGTCTTTGAACCTGCGACATCCAGCATCCGAGGCTGACACTCTAACCATAAAATCACCAGAGCAATCATTTTAGCCAACCACAAGCCCAAAATAATTTAATAAAATAGTTGACACACTTATTAAACAAATAAGTATTAAACTCAGAAAACATATGAGGGGTTTAACTGATATGACTACCGCAGAAGTGCAATGTCTCTAAACATAAAGATTATAACAAAATATAAATTTGCACACTTGAAGAAAAAAATAAAAAAACAAAACCCTCATGTCTGTAAAATGCGATAAAAATATCGCGTAAGGATGAAAATTTATGTCGATTTGTAAAGAAAATATTAATTTGGGCAGATGAATGATTCAAAGGATTTTTAATGTCTCTGTCGCGAGAGAAAGTGGTTCTTAATTAAGTCTTTGTTTATTTAACAGTCAGGCAGACTGTAAGGTAAGGGTTAACTTCGATTTTGTATCGTACATGTCCTGAGCTTATACTGTTCAGGATCAGTTATTTGGTAATCTGAAGGTCAGGCGCACCACAATTATGGCGCCTAAGTTTTATATATATATATATATATATATATATATATATATATATATATATATATATATATATATATATATATATATATATATATATATATATATATTCCGGATTGGTTACGCTAAATAAGGGGCGTGGTTCCCACACGAAATTTCTTCATTTTAATTTGCCCCAATGCAAACTTTAACCAGTCTAAGTTTTTACTCCGAGTTTTGAAGTTAGAAGAAATTCTCTCGTAAAACAATGATCCAAAGGAACGAATGTCTGGAAAGTCAATGAATAATTCTGGGGTAGATGCAAGTAAAGCTTGAAGCACAAGGTATTTCCGTCAGTCTCCTGTTATCCGTTGATGCCAATATAATGATTTGCTTGAATATAGTTGCTTATATTTGTATGAATTTATTTGTTTAACTTCGTAGATCAATTTGTTTGCTATGAGTATAACTGTGTTTAGTTCATTTATCTGAATTCGTACAATGCTCTTCTTTATATAAGTTTGACGACTTGTTTGGATTTGTCTTCTTGATTGTCATTACATGCATTACTTTAGTGGATATGAGTTACGAGAATTCGTGTGAATTCACCGACTTTAGATGATTTCACGTATGATAAAGACTTGAGTGCGTATTGAGTGAAATCAATGTTGTTAAGCAATGAAGCAAAATTTCATGTATGCTAAATGCTTGAATATGTGTATTGACTGAAAATGACGTGGTTTAGCCATATAATGAATTCATTCATTCATTTGTGTAATTGAGATGAGAACGGAACTGTTAAGTCTTGTGTGATATTAATGTGAGTCATGTTTTGAAATAGCCGTTAGGAAGTACTTTACTCTTATGAAGTAGGTTTGTTTATTTTATGCCATGTTTATCTTAACTAGCTAGCTTTTGGTATATGTTTGAATTCTGATAGGAGGATATCTGACATAACGAGAGGATGAGTAATGAACTATTCCCTTTAGGATATCTGACAGTAGATTTACCTACTTATTCAAGTATCTGCATATCTGCATACTAACGTGGCATGCAATAGCTTTTAACATATTATTTGATTTTCATTTTTTAACCAGTTTAATATCTTTCACTCTCCCGATTAATTTTTTTTTTAAATTCTCACCATGGCTGGATATTGTTTATAATGCAGACACGAATTTTTCATGTGTACGATTTTATTGTATGACTTATTTTAGGATGGAATTTCACGTGCTGTATGGTTCGTGGTCAATATAATCACGGATGCTATATATTTCTTCTTTTTCCCCCATCACTTCTCTATTTTAGAATAAGATATTAAAAGAAAATTGGCATACAAAGGTTCATACAACCAGCAAAAACATTACCACATTACCTTAAGCATACATTTGCTAGAAAAGGGCCATCTGGATGGTGAATGCAAATTACTTATCCAAACAGTACTTAAACATATCAAACACCATGCGGAAACCATACAGTCAGTATATTAAGTTAATAGATGTGTATGTGAATTACATATACATGCAGTAATTAAAACATGTCAAATACTTAAAGAAATCATAGTTTCTTTATGGTACTTGGTTTTAAAAGCAAAATGAGCTACAGTGTGTGAAACTTTCATCAGCAGAAGCTGTATTAAAACTGCGTACATGTTGGACCACTTCTCATTTGAACCTTTATTTAAATCATATACAACTCTTTTGCACCTATGTAAAATAACTTGGCTTTTTCTTCATATATGTGAGCTTTTTCTTCATATATGTGAAACAGTATTAATATACGTAAAATATGAATTTATATTAAAACAACTGCCATACATAGCTTGGGTAAAAATGCAGTAAACAATTAAATTGCCAATTGTTCTGAAACTATTGAATTGAATAGTTATAAAGTTATCCATTACTTTTGACTAAATGTTGCTTCGCGGAGTGATTTCTGCCGATTAGTCTTTCTTTATCGGCGTGACATGTTTGGCCGCCATTGCTTAATGTTTGAAAACGAAACAGTCGACATATTTCCCTTTGTTGTATAGTCAAAAGTAATTTTTATTTTTGATCAATGGTTTATTTGAGAAATAGGGCTGTGTATAAACAAACATATCTGTGAAGGACGTTGAAAACAGCAAGGTCATGGCCGAAGTGCGATGTAAATATTGTGCCACAGTTGAGGTAGACAAAGAAATCAGGCAAGTGTAATTAGAATCACGACCTAAGGAATGATCTACGATTTGCAAATAAAACCACCTAATACCTAGATTTTCCACAAAATGTACATGAAAACCATTTTTTCTGATGTTTCTGTTTATATTTGTCGTAAAGAACCAAAAGTAAAACGGGAAGAACAGCTGTTTTATATAATCACGTTTACCATGTATTTGTATGGGGTCCAAGTCCGATATATCTGGTTACTTTTCCGTGTATATCAATGGTAAATTATTTCCGTGTGTATTCTCGTCAAGTAATGATTTACAATTTTCAAGAAATTAGATGTCAATGACTTTTGACTAGGAGGCAGAAATTGCGTATGTTTTTCTTGCACATACTACGATCTTAGTAAGCCAGATTAGGTAAATGAATGGTCAGCCACACCTGTTGACCCAGTGACCTCTTCTCAAAAGAGAAAATCAGCATACTTACACAGATCTATTCCAGCTATGTTTATTTTTTCTAAGATCATTTGTGCTTGATAAAAAAAAAAACTTGTATAAATGTGGTTGTTTCGCCCAATATCCATTTCATACCCCAAGCCATATTGGTAAGAAGTAATTTTGTACCTTAATTTTTCAGCTGAAAATGGTATGTTGAGGATTTTTTTTTAATATCAGTTTGAAATGTTGTTATTGATGAATAATGACATAATTTGTCCACATTCTATTTGTGTAGTGGTTGTTTCGAATGGCCATTTGTTAAATCAGAAATGTATGTTTAATAAAATACAATTTTAGTCTGTTGTCACAGGCACTTGTTTTATCAATAAAAAGAGGAAAAATAATAATAATACCCACCCCTTATAATTAAAACAAAGTGGTTAAGTCTTACATTCTGCAAATGGTCCTAGATGATTCTATGCTAAATTTCTTTTATTTTCTGCACATTTTAGTCATAGTATACCACTGTAAATGAGGTCCCATCCTTTCCCCATGTATAATATGAGTACCAATTTTGTTTTTTAAATGGCCATTTGTACATGAAGTTTCTTTGTTGCCTGATGTCATGCCTACCTGAAGCCAGGGTGTGTGCCTACCCTTCCAGTCTTCTTTGGATTAATGCAGCTAAAGAGCAAGTCATACAATTAATGTGTACATTTGATACTGGCTACTTTAGCAGTGCATACATTTTATAAAAAATTTTATTACACATGTTTGAATGGCAATTATTAATTATTTTGATCCAAGTAGATCAGTGTTCTTTAGAAGAACATTAATCAGGAAATACACCAGAAAAAAGCCAGTGATATTGTATGTCTATATTTTTGGACAGAATGAACACAGTGGCATGGTCTAGTACAAACCAGCTCAAATGTCCTGCAATGATGTTAAAATGTGGTTTAGAATAAATTGCATTACCCTGCATTGGCAATGATTAAATTTTTTGTTGAGTAAGCTCAATAACTATCTGCCATTGTAAAAGTTGATAGCAATAAGGCTGTGTACAGTCTACTATCAGATGCTAGTTTTTTTTTTTTAAATTAGGCTATTTTTTAAATCAGACTTGAATTACTCAAAAATATATTCATGTGCTACTTTATTAATAAGGACAGTTTTGAAGTTAATTATTAATTATTAATTTCCACTCTAATTTCCAAAAATATTACATTCCAGACAGATTGAAAACAGACATTACTCTACATAAAAAAGTAATATATCTTTATCCATTTCAAATGCATACAATTATGTAAGTTTGATGTTAAAAATGTAATTTTTATCAGTTCACTGTTGCTCTGATTTGTCTCTCCAACCAGTTATGTGAAGTTTAACAACTGGCCCTGTCATGAGACCAAATTAAATAGTAAGATGTACATTGTGGAGTGAATAAAGAAAACTTAAATGCTCTTATATACTTAACATTTGATTAATTATGAAATTACAGTTCCTTCCACTTGCACCATAAGGATTAAAATTTGAGGTTTTAATTTTGCCCTAAACCCAAATAGTGGCCATTATTCACTGTGCAGATGGCACACTTGCTATCCTGTTTCAAAGACCAATATGCAGGCTTCAAGCTAGACATGAATTTTAGCAAGAAGTGACTTCTCCTTTTGGACACAAAAGGAAGAAGTGAAAGCTGATGCAAAGCAAGAAAGGCAATAAAGAAATATATATATATATATATATATATATATATATATATATATATATATATATATATATATATATATATATAGATGCAATAAACTGACCACGAACAGTACGAAACTAGTAACTAACTAGCCTAAGCGCTTTCGACTCTTAATGAGTCTTTTTCAAAGGCAAATACAAAACATAGTTACGACAAACAAATAAACACAAAAACGTTGCGTTTGTAAACCTCTACATTTCTATCTTCACATGTGCTAAAACTATAAATACATGTGAAGATAGAAATGTAGAGGTTTACAAACGCAACGTTTTTGTGTTTATTTGTTTGTCGTAACTATGTTTTGTATTTGCCTTTGAAAAAGACTCATTAAGAGTCGAAAGCGCTTAGGCTAGTTACTAGTTTTGTACTGTTCACTGTTCGTGGTCAGTTTATTGCATCTATTTTAATTAATCCCTGACAAACGTGATCCCTTGGTGGATCCAGTAGCTTGAGAGGGTTGTTATTCGCCATATGATTTGTATTCTTTATATATATATATATATATATATATATATATATATATATATATATATATATATATATATAGATAGATAGATATACACACACACACATGCATTCATACATATGTGTTCTCTTAGTTGGATTAAGCCCTTTATTTTTAGTGTTCATATTTGCATTTGACATTTGATTTAAGCAATACATTATAGAAAAATTTAGTTTTGAGTTATTTTGGCCATATGACTAGAAAAGTTAAATCTTAGATAACATAATACATAGACTTTTGCTTTTTATCAATTGTTTTTTTGTGTGAATATTTTTACCACATTATTTACAAAAATAGACAATCTTATAAGCAGTGTCTGCCATTATTTCCCAGTTAAGCCTGGTTCACTTACAGCATAGTTTTAAAATAATTTTTTTGCAAAATAGTGTATGAGAGGTAGTTAAAATAACCAGATCACTGATTAAAGGTCTTTAAAAACACATTTTTGTTTACATACTATTATTAAAACACAAGTTTGTATTTGTTGACAATCAAAAGATAACATGGGGAACTGAGGCAGTGATAGTTGCTATATGGCTTACTGCAGGAAAGGGTTAATGGTCAGTCTGCTATCAAGACACCTTGTGCAAGAATTTGTCAGGGAAATACCTACCAAAACTAGGCATAACTACTGGTGGCTTGATGAATACATTTTGTTACAACACAATACTGGAATTAACCTAGCTAAGGTTAGGGGCTTCTCAAAAAGTACAGTCAGTCAATGTACCTCTAAAAAACGATTACCACAGGGCCATGTCCTTTTCACTTTTCTAAAAGATTAAGGTGATGTTTACCTTTGTAGGTAACTTAATCCCCCACTTCACCCTTGGCACACCCCTGATTATGTAATACATTAGAGGTTGTTTAAAATTAATCAGGATATTACAAGGATGTTAAGTGACTATTACTTCAGGCCTCCCTTGGAAATATTTTTCTTTGTGCCATGAAATTCCCCAAATTTATACATTTCAAGCCTCTTTTCAGCCAAAGGATCCATTTCATGCCATGATGCAGGGACTTTAATATATGCATATTATTATATTGGCCCTATTTTTAATCTATATAAACATGACAATAAAACAGTTATTTACATGTTTTTATTACATTTTAAAGAACAACTATTAATATATATATATATATATATATATATATATATATATATATATATATATATATATATATATATATATATATATATATATATATAACAATTCAATTATATACACATGAAGTTCAATGTATAGCATATGAAAACCAAAAATGAATAAGAATGATTCTTTATAATTGATAATACAAAATATTTGTTAGTCTTTATGAACAATGTTCCTGACACATCATCATTATCTGCCTCATTTTTATCCAATTTCTTAAATGTCTTTCTGAAGTAAAAATTCCCATCACTTGACCCATCAATAGAAAGAGGGACAACAAGTAATGCAGCTGGATATAAATCTTTATTTTTCAGAACTAGATTAAACATATTCTTTGTGCTTGATTCAGACTTATTTTATAAAGTAAATATTTAATTTTTCATTGATAGAAGTTGCTCATGGCCATTGACATTCCACAAATGGTATTCTTGTATTGGCATCTGGTGTGACTCAGTTAAGTTTAGACCATCAAAACCTGTTGTCTAAGTAAATAACCCATAAAACAATGAGGAGTCCCAAGGGCATTCACACTCACAGTAAACATAAAGTAACAAAATGTGCAAATGACACTAAATCTTTTGGCTGACCTGCTGAATAATAGAATATATCCCCTGGTCATTCCTTATTTTCTACTAATCACATTTTTATTATTATTATTATTATTATTATTATTATTATTATTATTATTATTATTATTATTGTATTTAAAGAAGGGAACTCAAATTAGCTAAGAACTAATCTACCTTGAGGCCCTCATTCAAAGGAATTTACTTATTTTTGCTGCATTTCTGAAGCCACTGTTTATACTGGGTTTGAAAAAAGAAAATCTAGTGGGAATTTCTAATCTCAACTGGAATACTATTCCAGAGCAAAGTTCGAGAGTATTGGAAACCTTTTTAAAATAATTCCTTATTTGGTTTGGGAAATTTGTAATGTTTGGTAGACATTGATCGCAGGTGGGGAGTATTTCCAGGTATTCTATACTTGAATAGTGATTGTAAATATTCATGAGCACTATTACTGGCTATCCTGTACATTAATTTGGCTTTTCTTAAACAGATTCAGTCTTTAATAGGTAGTATTTTTAACTTACCAACTAAATTTTCCTTGCTTTGTTTCAGGATTTATATTAACTCAAAAGTTCTTTTTTGGAGATATGCCAGCTTTGCTAAGTTTTATCATTTGAATTACCCAATACTGTATTACAGTAGTCTAAATAGGGTTGTATGTAACTTTTATAAAATAGTTTTCTGTGCTTTTCCAGGAGAAAGTGTCTTATCATACTGAGAAGTCATAAACTTTAATTGACTTTTTTTACTGATATGTTTGATTATGTTCAGTTCATGATAGGTTATTATCTACCAAAACACCAAGTAGACTATCATGATAGACAATTTGCAACCTTTTATCCTTCCATGTCAGACCTAGTTCATCACTATCAAGTTTTGTTTTTTTGCTTGGGTTGAGATAAGTAATATTTTAGTTTTACCAGTATTAACCACCATGCCATTGCATGTGCACCAGTTGTCCAGTTTGTTTAAGGCATTCTGTAGATAAATTTTGAGTTCATGCTTTGTATTTTGGATGTCTGACAATGTTGTCAACTTCATAGAGATCTGTAGATGATACTGAGTCCTTTAGTACAAGTGGTAGGTCATTAATAAATAAAATAAACAGTAACAGACCCAGAATTGAACCTTGTTGTACTCCACATCTAATTGTTCCAGGTTCAGACATTATATAAACATGTTGTGTTCTCTCACTTAAGTATGAAGTAAACCATCTAACTGTGCTTTCATCACATTAATAGATTTTCAGTTTCTTCAAAAGGATTTCATGATCCACCATGTTACAGATCCTATTATTCTTCCTTGGCCAAGTGCTTGAAGCCATTTATCAGTTAGGGAGATCAAGGCAGTCTCACATGAATGTTTCTATCTAAAGCCTGTTTGATTAGGGTGTAACAGAAAGTGTTTGGTTAAATATGATATGAATTAAGCATAGACATGCTTTTCAATCAAGTTTGACAAGTTTGGTAATATTGAGATTGGCCTGTAGTTATCAGCATCATCCTTAGGACCAGATTTGTGCATATGAATTGATTAGGAATGTTATGCTATCTACAATAGCAGAGGCAAAAGATTTAATGAGTCGTGGACCAATCTGATCAAGTCCTGTAGCTTTCTTAGTATGAAGTTCACTGAGACATTTCTTAACATAGTTTTTTTTTATACTAGAAAAACTTTTTCAATTCATTAAAGTTGTTTTTAATCATTGGTTCTTTTAACTTGTGGTAATGTTGGTGAAAAAAATCATTGAAAACATTTGCAGTGACTATGATGTCATTCACCAGAAGTGAGTGAATTTTATTTATCTGATCTTTGTGTGTTCCTCCAGTGAGTTCATTGAAGACTTTCCAAATGCAATTTTTTTCGCTCTTTTTGTTTTTAAGCAATGATTGATAATAATTTTGTTTAGCTTTTATAATCATACTTGTTATTTTTTTTCTCCATATTTTATATTGTGCATGGTTTCCCATAGCCTTGAATTGATCTCTTGTTTTCATAGCGTCAAATATTTTAGTTGTAAGCCAGATTGCTGCAGATAGTGAAAACGGGTTGCTTATATCAATGAGAAATTCATTTATGAAAATTTGTCGCCAGCAACTTTCTGCCAGTCATTAAAAAATAGCACCACTTTCAGAATTATTTCACATTTGGTGACAAAGCCTAGCAGAGGCCCTGGTTACATGAACAGGTAAGATGCATAATATGTGACAAGATAAGAAAATTCTTTACATGAGTAGCAAACAGACTTAACATAAATTGTTTATCATTGATTACAAATGCATAATGACCATTAAAATGAAGGAATTCTAGGAAACACCAGTATTTTCTTGGCATTTTTGAGATGGTCATTTATAACTGACATCAAAATGAGCCTTGCATGACATTTAAGCACCAGAAGTGTTCATCTGTGTTACATTGTTGTGCATATACAGCTGTAGTGGTAATAAACATAACAGAAATTTTATACCATTGTTTTTACATGTCTGAAAGTATCCTTAACCCTTTCATCACTACAGACCGAAAAATCAGTCCTGGGGAAGCAAGTCCGTAAACACTATGGACCGAGTTTTAGGTCTGGGGCAGTGTTCTTATTTAACGTTATAGTACCCGACTAAATAACTTTCGGGTACCTCTAATATTTTCCATCTTGTAGTGTATATGTTATATTTGGATTATCTCATGAGATTAGCTTGTATAAACTTGAAATATCGAACAAAGTAGAAAGTTGTAACGTGTTTTCCAAATGGGGAAATTTGTATCCAAAATGGCAGAGTTTGACGAAAGTTCAGATGAGAGTGACATGTCTGATTTTGAGTTATCAGAGGATTTAAATAATTTTGACCTAGTAAATATGAATGAAAATGAGAGAAGACGTCTGGAGAGACAATGGAATGCACTTGTGGGTAACAGTGATGACGATGAAGAGGAGTTTGAAGGTTTTGAACCAGAGGAAGTGTACGCGCCACATGATTTTCTTTGGAGGAAGCTGGAAAACCAAAGAAATTATTTTCAGTTTTCTCGCAGAGTTGGACCCACCCGAGTGTTAGATGGCTCCAGGAAAGCTTCAGAATATTTTCAAATAATCTACTCTGATGAAGTTTTTGAAAACATCATCCATTTAACGAACTTGAATGCGACACTCAAACGTGACAGAGGTGATAGAGGTGTGTGGACAAATCTCACCTTGGATGAAATTAAAGCATTTTATTTTTATGGAATTTTAATAATTATGGACACCATGAAATTTGACAGGGATGAATTATATTGGTCAGAAAGTGATATACACTGGCATCTGGGATCTAAAATTGGTCAAGTTATATCCAGAGATCGATTTTTTCTGATTTCAGATCAGACGCTACCTGCACTTCAGTGAGGACAGGTGTGATTCAAATGACAAAATTACACAAGGTGAGATATTTGTTGGACCATTTAAGACTTGCATTCCAGTCTGAATATGTCCTTCACAAACAAGTTACAGTTGATGAAGCTATAGTACCTTTTAAAAGGGAGACTGGGCTTCAAACAATATATGAAAGATAAACCAGTTAAGTTTGGGTTCTGGCAGATGCTGTGTCATCATATTGTTATAATTTTGACTTTATGTTGGAAAGAATGCAAAGGTTGTAAATGGAAACCTTGGTCTGTCATCTAAGGTGATAATTGCTCTTGCAAAACCAATTGAAATGAAGGGCTATGAGATATACACTGACAATTTCTATACAAGCCCTCACCTGGCTGATTACCTGTACCAACCGAAAACATACCTGTGTGGAACAGTAAGAACAAAACTAAAGATTATCCTAAAGCCCTGGTACAATTAAATGCTGCTGCTAGAAGAATGTGTAGAGGAACATCAGACTGGCTCATGAGCGGCCATTGCTAGCATCCTACTGAAAAGACAATCATATTGTCTACTATCTTTCATCATGTCACCAACCAGTAGGAGATCAAACTACAGTGCGTTGTAATAAAGATGGAACAAACACTCCACTTCCTTGTACACCTAATGTGACAGATTATGCCAAATATATGGGAGGTGTAGACAGGTTAGACTAGAGAACAAGACTGAATAAAGAAAAGAAAACCATGCAATGGTATGGTACCCACGGATAGAAATAAAACTGAGAGAGTGTGCATTGTACAATGCCTTTGTCTTGGAGGGTACAGTTGTGGATCATAATCCACCTGGAAAAAGAGCAAGAGACTTGTTGTCATTTCGAATGGATGTTGCCCATGAGCTGATCAGAAATATTCAGCAAGGAACAAAAACATTCAAAAGATCAAGACAACTGGACATTGATGAAGAAAGACTGGATAAGAAAGCACACTGGCCTGTGCCAAGTGGGAGTGTTGACAGACTGTGTGAAGTCTGCAACAAGAAGCACAAAAACTACAAGGCCAGCCATCCAGGTGTGTCCATGACAGATAATCCCTTTAAGTGCTCCAAATCTTCACTAATGTGTAGCAAATGCAAAGTTCCACTGTGTATTACTACCAGAGTACCTGTTTTGTGGACTTTCATACAAAGGTGTGTTACTGGCAGTGAAAACTTACCTGTGGGCATTGAAGACTTAACCTGTGTAGTCTGCAGGTGACAATTGAATAAAGATTACATGTATATACATTATTAATGATAGATTCTTCAGTTATTATACTGGTGTCATCATTTTTATTTTACTTGAAGATAAAAGAAAAACAGCTTTGTGAAATTTATTGTTTTACACAGGATTAACTTTAACAAGCATTTTGACACACTTCTACCTATCAAATACCTGAAAGAAAGACTTGTGTTGCTACTAGGATTATTCACATGTACATCTAGGGTCAACTGAACAAGTTTTGAGAACTTTCTAAATTTTCTAAAAGGTAATTAGATAATTACTTATATTTTCCTGTTGTGTTACCTGTTTGCACCTGCATTTTAACAGTTGTAATAGATATGCACATTTTAGTGACTTAGTCACAAAATTTGATTTCTTACCATTATTTTGACACCTAATCCAGCCAGATATCATTAAAATTGGCAAAGTTATGTTGTTTCAAAGTTCACAAGTCAGTTTGCTTTCCAACTCCAAAGTTATTTAGGGTTGAGGGCTCTATGCCTACAAAGTTACTTAGGGTTGAGGACTCTATGCCTACAAAGTTACTTAGTGTTGAGGACTCTATGCCTACAAAGTTACTTAGTGTTGAGGACTCTATGCCTACAAAGTTACTTAGTGTTGAGGGCTCTATGCCTACAAAGTTACTTAGTGTTGAGAGCTCTATGCCTACAAAGTTACTTAGTGTTGAGGGCTCTATGCCTACAAAGTTACTTAGTGATGAAAGGGTTAATAGCAACATTTGGTCTTTTTGTAGTACAGTAGTCCTATTCTTGAATGGCTCCCTCCCCCTTACCAGCGGCCACCCGTTCCTTATGAACAGAATTCAAAGGCACCAATGAATTTGTGTTCAAAATTAAACCTTACAAAAGGCCACCTGGCTAACGCGACCAGCAGCTAGCATATTTTTGTGCAAAAATATCATATTATTGTGCAAAAATATCAAATTTACCCCTCTCAAGATGCAGCATTTTATTTTGTAATATGTATCCAGATACAATTTTATTCATTGTGTGTGTGTTAAGTAATCCAATTTTTGGTTCCTGATGCTAGGTTTTTGTTCATGAAAACTTTAGTGTTGACTAAAGTACATGTACCTCTAAGGTTAATATGTCATTTACCTTTCATGAAAAGCCAAATTTATTCCATAAAGCAGAGAAAGGCTTAAATTTTAATCCATACAAAAAGGTAAATACACATAATCTCTTTAGCCTCACTACTGTGTTATCATAAGAGGTCTGGTTTAGCCACTGATAATTGTTAAGATTACATTTATTAATAGTAGTAACAGCTGAGAAGTGGCCATATTGATGTACAATACACAAATCAGCTGGGGAAAATGGTTTGATAGCATATATGGCTTCCCTTAGTAAGATGTTGAGCATCCATAATTAGTGGCTATTACTATGGACAATAATTTTCAAGTTTACAAATCCTAACAGCTGTTCATGTCAAATCTGTGTACATATTGAGGCCATTTTGGCCTCTTTGACTTAGTCAAGAAATGAAAAAACAATAGGGTACCTAATGAAAATTGTGACAGTTGCTGCCTTTAAAAACATAGGGCATTTTGTTTAAATGCGGAAATATTCTTGTAGTTGGCAACATTGATTATTATAACCAGTGTAACTGTCAAGATCACAGGGTCAACATTGGCTAAAAATAGAACAAAACCCTACCAGACAAAGACCAATCATGTGACATCACAACACAATTGTCACTTTCTTTATGAAGAAGGCATGTTCCTCAGCTCTACAAATGTTTTGTCAGAATAATTAAATTGCATACACTTAACAACATCTGAATAAATGATTACCAGACATTAACATGTCATGATGTAAACAGGGTAGATTATTTCAGAAAATGTCAGTTATTATTGTCTATAACATCTGGTGAGGTGGGGATGGGGGACTTGCTGAACAATTTTAGGTAGAAAAAGCTAGAATAAAATAATTATATATTGAAAAGACTTGAAAAAACAACATTGTAACCAATAAGGAAGTTATTCAGCAGCAATGGAAAAAGGAGCAAATGGAAAGAAAATTGTGTATGAACCAAGATTTAAATGACGTTTTTGAATGGTCTTGCAATGTGCATGGCAACAACATCCACTCGCATATCATGCTTACTGCAAGAATAAGAATTATTGATGCATATTTGGTTGAAATAAGTCGATTATTTTAACAACAAGAACCGTTCAATAATTAATGTTACTTTTAAACAAAGATATCATTTGCTTTGAAAAATGTAGCTTTCTTACTACAGACATGTACATACTTCTAAAAAAAATTATTCCCCTCTGGAAAGGCCACCTGATTTATAAGGCCACTTTCCCAGTGTAGGAAGGGTGGCCACATACTGTACAATTAAAATATTTATTTCTAACCCACCTGTGTGCAATTTACATAACTTTGATGGAACAAAAATGGCAGTCATGAAACTTTGTTGCTTTTTAGTGATTCTTGTATATTGTTATTTTAAGAGGATAACACACATGCACCTAATTAAACCAAATTAAATACAGCATTTTCAATCAAGGATTGTGTATAATTTGATTACTTCTAATTAACGTGTGCATCTCACATAACATTTGTGAAACAGAATTAACTGTCATAGAAATGGGTGGGATTCCTGTCATTTGTCTTGGAAAGGTACACAATATAACATTGCTTTGCTTAAAATCAGATTTTGGACAAATTTACTTTGATTAAGTACTGTAAAGAGACTCATAGCAACAGCAGAATCAGATCAACACTTTGGAGTTAAAAGTTTCCCATGTCATCAGTTGCATAGTTCAGAAGTCACCTTAAACAAGTTGGCCACCCCATCAGCCAGTTAAAAATCTTGTATGGCTACTCCTCCTGAATTGATGGTTATATCTGCATCGGGATTCCATTGAAAGACTTCTTATGGTGTCTAGTTGGTGCTAAGTGAAGATGAAACTGATATGATGTTAAGTATGACCACAGTAGCAGCCATTTTGAAAATCTTGTTATGGCTGCTGAAATGTACATATTTGTTGCCACTTATTTTAAGCTCTTATGTGTATTACTTACATGCTTTTAGCAGGATATTCTGCTGTCACAGTGGATTACACTGCTTACTGCTTAACTGATAAAGTTTGTTGTTTCAGCTATCAAATAACTGCATATTCAGACTAAAGTTCATTACCAAGGATTTTTACAATATCACACAACTTAACCAATACTAATTTGAAAAAATGTTGGAAAACTATGACATACAATTTAGCAGATAAAGTCAAGCTTGCCATCCATATTGAGAGGTGGATTATGGCACCTTAATCAAGTTTATGTTTAATTTATGTTGATTAGTGACTACAGTGAAAACAAGCCATTTTTTAAGTACATATATACTGTTTCTGTACATCTGATATTGAAAAAAATCCACATCCATTGTATTAAAGGACAATTGCATGTGGGCTCAAAGCACAGGGGCATCTTTGGAAAGATAGCTGTTATCATAGGGTAATTTTCTCCTTATCCTTAAAATCCCTGAGGAAAACATTGCTTTGTATCACCTTGATTCCACCCACCCTCTTTTGTTTCAATGCAGTGCATTAATAGTCTAGGCAAAATGTAAACTTTTATGGCAAATCTTCCTCAAGCGAGGAAGGTCAAAAGTGGGGAAAAAGATTTGGTTCTTAGTTAGCTTTTGCATTGTTTTGATGAACAAGAGTGCCAAAAGTAGAATTGCTATCCATGGGACTCCTGGCAAAATGCACACATGGTTGTTGAAGAAAGAAGTGGAAACTGAATTTTTATAGTCCAAATGACAGCAGATTATGACTTTGTTCATACCTAGCACAAGATGCAGTCAGAGAATATTAGGGATTAAAACTACCATTTGACGGTCCAAGATGTGCTGAAAGCTCTCAGATTTCTAGAAGTATCTTTACTTTTAAAGGTAATTATTTCCTTTGTTTTTAATTTCAGTACCCAACACAATGAGTCTACTGAGTGATAGTGGTATTTCACCAGCATTGCTGCAAGTCATAAGCCAGACCTTGTCAAAAGCTCCATTAAATAAAGAGCAAATGGAGAATTCAGATCCATCATCTAAACCACAGAAGCTAGTGTCGCGCGTCATAAAGGACATGAAGCAGCCAATTTCACTTCTCTCGCAACCGAAGGTAAAGCAAGAGAATCCAGACCGACAAGTTGGCAGGAGTTCCCTGAATGATGTCAAGTCATTATTAAAAATGAAGCTTGCTACACACAATAGTACAGAGGATATGGAAGACTCTGGTGACTTGGTTGATTTAAGAGGGGACGACAGAGAAGAATTTGTAAATATTGTCACAGGGAGTGCAAAAGATAGTGCAGATGCAAGTGTAGTAGACATGTTAACTGCAATAGCCACACAGCATATGAAAGAATCTGCAAGAGTTGTAACAAGTGCCTCTCAATCCGCATTACAGACAGTAGCTTCAAGTTCAGCTAGCACATCTTGCAACACATCCTCACCGCAAGTAATCATTTGCTACCAAGACAGTAGCTCAAATACAGAGCTAGGAAGAAAAGTTTATGTTTCCCAAGACGGATCATCAATTCTGGGACATGGAGATGGTAGTCAGATTATTTTCCAGACATCACTATCTTCAGATGAGGAAGCTTCAGAGAATATGACAAGAGTTATCCGTGTTTCAACAGACGAGGATGAAATGACAGATGTGCAACAGGTCGAGGTTCAATCAAGTGCATCAGATTCAATGTCCGTCAGCACAGGAAATCACATGTCTCTTCAAGATCACAATGAGCCCTGCCCTATTTGTGGAGACGTTGTATCAGGTTGGTCGTGTTGTTGTGTGCAGTATAATTGAATGAAGATTTTATTCTTGTCTAATGTTTTGGATAAATATAGTAATCAAAAGAACAAGATAAGATTTTTTTTTTATTTTCTGTTTGGAGAGAAACCCTTCTATGGCTTATTAAAATGTGACCCCAGAGTCGTATTTTTGTCGAAGACAAATAGTGTAACATGTAGATATGTATCTTTGCAAGAGACATTGGACAATAAATCAAAATGGGTTGAAATTTATTTAAAATTCAACTGATCATGTCATATAGTTGCTTAACATGTTTACTTGTTTTGAATAAACATATAATCAGTCAGTTGTTATAGAAGTTAAGAATGCTAGCAACATAAATCTGATAATTGATGTCTGGAATTTACTTTGTGACCCTTGTAACACTAGTTGTAAATGGTAGCAAAATGAGACCAATCTGTTTACAATTTGGTATTGAAGAATGAGAGTAGAGTATTTGTATGAGGTTGATTAAAATAAATTTGTGAACAAACTTCTGCTAGAAAGTTTGGATTTTCAGTAAGGCTGCAATATTCGTGATGGACCATCTTTGTTATTATAAGCACACATTGGTACTTTTTGCAATATTCGTGATGGACCATCTTTGTTATTATAAGCACACATTGGTACTTTTTGAGCAATTGGAAAATCTACTTGACCACCAGGAATTTTCACTTGGTATCTCGAGTAGGGTTGGTGGTCTTTCAACCTTAAAACTTTTGTCCATCAAATTTCATATAAAATCTCAGGCATTTAGGAAGATGACAGAAGATTCCCAAATCCAACAGATATTTCTTCTCAAGAACTGGATGCTTTGCTGCATGTACTGTTGAGTATATTGAATGGATAAATGCTTAGCATTTTTTACTTTTTAAAAGATGTCTTCCTAATTACTAGTTCTTTCATTATTTCATATGCAAATTTTTGAATTCTTTTATAAAATGTATCTACTTTAAATAACTGAATTTTTTTGTTTTTTATTGTGTATGCATTTAGCTATACATTTTTGAGCAAGTATTAAATATCTATGTTGAGTTCATTCTTTTGTATCTCACATTTGGACAGGAACTTTTTTTAGTCAGCCAAAAGTTGATATTTTTAGTTGTACCTGATCAGATAATAATAAATTCTAATCTGCTTCGAATTCCATTCACACTGAATATCAAACAGTATTTGGAAAACCTGAAAGAGAGGGCATGTCATAAATACAAATCCACACTTTGTTTTGATCCAAGTCTAGGAGGGGAGGGAGTAATTGGTTTGATATGAATTCACTGAGGTTTTTGATATATCCCCAATCTGATTAAAATCAGATTTGCACTGTCCTACCAGAAGATATGACAGCAACCTCTTAGGGGTCATATTCTGGTGACCTATGTTATTATAATAATCACTAATTCTGTCAGCCAAATAAAATCTTAGCTTTGCATCGGGAGACTCAGACATGTGGTTGAAGCACATCAATATGTGCCAAATGATTTAATTCAGATTTTTGAAAGCTGCATTTCCATTGGCTAATTCAAAGGTCACCAGAATATGAACCTTAAGCAGTCCCTGTCAGATCTTCACCTAGGACAGAAGAAATCTAAGTTTAATTAGATTGGACATATCCCTACACCATATTCAATGTATTTGTTCTGTTGATCAGGAACAAATTAAGTATTTAGTTTTGTACATGTATATTATTAAACATATGTGTTCTTTCTTTTGATCTGGAACCAAGTATTGAGTCTTGTACATGTATGTTATTAAACATTATATGTGTTCTTTCTTTTGATCTGGAACCAAGTATTGAGTCTTGTACATGTATTTTATTCAACATTATATGTGTTCTTTCTTTTGATCTGGAACCAAGTATTGAGTCTCGTACATGTATATTATTAAACATTATATGTGTTCTTTCTTTTGATCTGGAACCAAGTATTGAGTCTTGTACATGTATGTTATTAAAATCTTTTGCAGGTTATCATTATGGGATATTCACATGTGAGAGCTGTAAAGGATTTTTCAAGCGGACTGTCCAGAACAAGAAGACATTTGTTTGTCATCGGTGTGGAGAATGTGAAATCAACGTAGAGAACAGAAAGCGGTGTCCTGCCTGCCGATTTGCAAAATGTTTGGTAATGGGGATGAAGCTTGGAGGTACACTTTATCAGAAAATATGTTAATTTTAACAACCATTGACTTGGATGTGTTTTTTAGAAATATTCCTTAAACCTTTTTTATGCAGAAACAACATTATAGTTACTGCATATTATACATTTTTAATGTAGCTTTAATAAATTTAGTCACAGACCTGCCAACTCTTACGATTTTGCTGTAAGTCTTATGAAAATTACCCTTAAAATACAGACTTTCAACATAAAGCAAAAGGTACGGCAAAATGATCATGCCAAAAAATCCAGAAAATTTGTTCATTTTTGTTTGATTTGGATCCAGATTTCATCTTAGATTTAGTGAAATTTGTCAGGAAACCAGACTAACTTTACAGCAGCACCTCAGACGCTTTAAACTGCCACTATTTGTTCATGAAAAGCGTCTGCATGATACAATTGTTGATTATAGAATTTGTTTAACCATTTCATCACTATGGACCTAAAAATCAGTCATGGGGAAGTAAGTCTGTAAACACTATGGACCGATTTTTTGGTCTGGGGCAGTGTTCTTCTTTAACGTTATAGTACCCAACTAAATAACTTTTCGGGGTACTTCTACTAACTTCCATCGTGTAATGTAGATGTTATTTCTGGATGATCTTATGAGTTTAGCTTGTATACAATTAGAAATATCGAACAAAGTAGGAACTTTTAACGTGTTTTAAGAATGCTGAAATTTGTATCCAAAATGGCAGAGTTTGAACAGATTTCAGAGGAGGTTATCGGAGGATTCGAATAATATCGACCTAGTAAATTTGGATGAAAATGAGAGAAGACGTATGGAGAGACAATGGAATGCACTTGTGGATGACAGTGATGACAATGAAGAAAGCTTTGAAGGTTTTGAACCCGAGGAATTGTACGCTCCACATGATTTTGTTTGGAAAAAGCTGGAAAACCAAAAAGATTTGTTTCAGTTTTCTGACAGATTTGGGCACACCCGAGTGTTAGATGGCTCTAGGAAAGCTTCGGAATATTTTCAAATATACTATTCAGATGAAGTTTTTGGAAAAATTGTCTGTTTAACGAACTTCAGTGCGACGATCAAACATGGCAGAGGCAATATAGGTGTGTGGACAGATCTCACCTTGGAGATGATTTTGGTTCATTTTATAGAATATTATATATTATGGATACCATGAAAGAAAGACTTGTGTTGCTACTGTGATTATTTACTAGTACATCTAGGGTCAATTGAACACGTTTTGAGAACTTTCTAAGTTTTCTAAGAGGTAATAAAATAATTACTTGTATTTTACCTGTTGTGTTACCTGTTTGCACCTGCATTTTAACAGTTGTAATAGATATGCATTTTTTAATGAATTAGTCATAAAATTTGATTTTTACCCATGATTATGACACCTAATCCAGCCAGGTATAATTAACACTGACAAAGTTATGTTGTTTCAAAGTCCACAAGTCATTTTGCTTTACAACTCCAACGTTACTTAGTGTTGAGGACAATATGCCTACAAAGTTGCTTAGTGATAAAAGGGTTAATAATGGCATCCAGCAAGTGATGCATGTTTAAGATGGAAGGAAAAATAAGCCTCTTAAAAGTGTTAATAATCAACACCGAAAAATAAAAGGAATATTCAAATTCTTATTAATTAAAGTTGGAACGGACACAATTAAGTATTTTTGGACATCACATGTCAATTTGAATATAACTCATGGTGGGAGATATGATTATATAAAGTGCAATGGAAAAAGATAAGAATTATGTCTCGCAACAAGCCATTGAGCTGCATAGGGATTGGAACTTGAGTTTGTGTAACTGTACTAGTGGTAAAAAATGTATATAATACTTTACAATCTCTTCAGTTGAACATAATGTTTAATTTCACTGTATGTACCGAATACCAAACTTTTAATTATGTTTTCGAGCTTTACAGTAGCAGTTTATGATATTTTTTACACTTTTCTGAAAACTGGTCTAACTTACAGAAAAAATTGAACTGCCTTACTGAGACAGACTCATCAGGGTTGGCAGGTCTGTAGTCATATCACTACGAAGTTTAGCAGTTACAATGATATCTAGCACATGGCATCATGCTGCTCCCAGTCACATTATTCTGACACCAGGCTGACCAGTCCTAACACAAATTTCTTAGTGCTGACCACCAAGTACCATTTAAAGTCATCAGTATGACTCTGCTGGGGTTTGAACCTACAACCTCCTGAATCAGAGAAAGATGCTGTATAATATAGACAATGAGTTTATTCCATTGAACATTTAGAGAAAGTAGACTAGATTGCTAATTTGAGAGAAAAAAAAGCCCATTTGAGAGCTGAACCAATCTGTTAAATATTTACATGCTTTTGAAATCCATGTATTTTTTGGAAATTTTAGTAGTTATTGAGTTGTAGATAGCCCATAGTGAAAGATAAAATCCGACATATAACATGCTTATGGAAAATACTTCTAATGAAAAAAATTTAATGCAATAGAATTTGTATTGCATTTTGGAGATGTCTAAAAATTTCATTTTTATTACAAGTTGCTCTATGTTTTGTATTGTTAAGATATTTCATTAGGGACAATTTGTTTCTATATTATAGGTATTGTGTACAAATGCACTTTTATATGTTAGTGAAAATATGAAACAGATCGTAGATGTTGTAATTGTGTTACACATACACACCAAGCACCAATTTTTATTTACTCTATTGAACGTAAACATCATTATTAAAATAGAACTGTTTACTCTATTTATGATATCTGTATTGGGATACCATAAATTAATTTATTAAGTAATTTTTTATTTACTGTATGTTTTGGGACACCTAGTTTGTTTCCATGTTGTAAGCTGTGAAACACTTTAAATTATGTCAGAAGATGCAATCAAACTTGAATTTTATTTATTTTACAGATAATTTATCCAATGCAGCAGAATCTCATCAACCCAAACCTTATCCTACACATGTATGATCCATCCATTTAGTGCACAAATATTTTTAGTTCCCTCATACTTTGAAAAATTATCATTGGTGGCAACACATCTCCTACTTTGGAAACGGCAAGGGGTTTTTGAAGATATTTTTATGTGTACCAGTTGTGTTAATTCTCACACTTTTAACCCATCCCCCTTCTTATTAACAGTCTGTCCAGGAATAATATCAAAGTACATCATCCATGTTGATAATCATATTGTCAGCAAAAAGCATTTTCACTTCAGGCCTTCACTAATTCATCAGATTTATTTTTCTTCTAGGATATGCTAGGTCATCGATGTCTAGGTACAAAGCACATCAGTGGTTCCCAACCTTTCTGAGCTTTAACTTGTTTCCACATTTTTGAAATAAGTTTTGTCACCACCATCTAAAATAATATCCTGGCAACCCTCTGTGACCCTCCAGAATGACCTCACAACCCTCTGTGACCCTTCAAAATGTCCTTACAACCCTCTGTGAGGCCCTGAGTGGCCAAGTGGTCTACGGATCACTGCCATCTCACCTCTGTCTTCGTGTGTTCGAGTCTAGGATTTGTTGAATGTGGATATGTGAGAAAGCTTGCCAGTAGCTTCTTGTGGGTCGGTGGTTCTTTCCGATGATTTCCCGGTTTCTTCCTCCACCATTAATATTGGCCGCCATGAATAGCCTATCGTAAGCCCAATAACAACAACAACAACCCTCTGTGACCCTCCAAATGTCCTCACAACCCTCTGTGACCCTCCAGAATGACTTCACAACCCTCTGTGACCCTTCCTCACAACCCTCTGTGACCCTTCAGAATGTTTTTACAACCCTCTGACCCTCCAGAATGTCCTCACAACCCTCTGTAACCCTCCAGAATGACTTCACAACCCTGTGACCCTCCAGAATGATCTCACAACCCTCTGTGACCCTTCAGAATGTCCTCACAACCCTCTGTAACCCTCCAGAATATCCTTACAACCCCCTGTAACCCTCCAGAATGTCCTCACAACCCTCTGTGACCCTCCATAATGACCTCACAACCCTCTGTGACCCTTCAGAATGTTCTTACAACCCTCTGTAACCCTCCAGAATGTCCTCACAACCCTTTGTATCCCTCCAGAATGTCCTCACAACCCTCTGTAACCCTCCAGAATGTCTTCACAACCCTCTGTGACCCTCCAGAATGACTTCACAACCCTGATTTGGGTCATAACCTGTGGTTTGTGAACCACTGCACTGGATTGTTCCATTGTTTTAATTTATTATCAAAATTCCCATGAATACTAGTAAAAATGAACCAAAGTTGGCTTGCCTGTGTCTGCCAACTATGTATATTTAAAATATAAATAACACACTTAAAGGAATCTAAAGTCGGTTTCCAGGGTCAACTTGCTTTGTAATAGAATGTATTTGCTGTCCTAAGTTCAAAAAATTAGTTTATTGCTCACTGTCAGTTGAGTTTCTTCACCACCAGGGCTTCTGTTCCTTTGTCATCTATAATAATGGATACGTTGTGTGCTTTCATCTTTGCTATGTAAATAGTATACACTGCAATAACTGACTTTAATAACAATTGTTTTAACCCATGCTAGTGAAAAGATTGTCATTTTCACTTTCAGTGAATGTATTTTTAAATAATGATTTATTTTTTTTATTTATGTGATATTGTCATATAGTTATCCTAACTATAATACAATTTTGGTTATTTTGTCTCTTGCATGAATGGCAGGTGCTTTGAAGGCGATTAGTTGGTCTCTCTCTCTCTCTCTCTCTCTCTCTCTCTCTCTCTCTCTCTCTCTCTCTCTCTCTCTCTCTCTCTCTCTCTCTCTCTCTCTCTCTCTCTCTCTCTCTCTCTCTCTCTCTCTCTCTCTCTCTCTCTCTCTCTCCCCCTCCCTCCCTCCCTCCCTCCCTCCCTCCCTCCCTTCCTCCCTCCCTTCCTCCCTCCCTCCGCTCTGGTGGCCTAGTGGTTAGAGAGTCCACCTTGGATGCGGAAGGTCGTGAGTTGATGCCGGTCGAGTCATACCAAAGACTTGCAAAAATGGTACTGACAGCTGCCTTGCTTGACGCTCAGCATTAAGAGGTTACTGTTAAGACTGGTTTGGTTTGGTGTCAGGATAATGTAACTGGGTGGAACATCATGCTACATGTCTGCGGCATGATGCCCCAGTACTAGACATCACTATAAACTGCCACAACACAGACATCGTAGTGATATGACTGAGAAATTGTTAAAGCAACATTAAAAATCATAATCACACATCTCTCTCTCTCATATTTGTGATTTGTTCGGTCCAGTTCTCAGTCTGATAACATTTAAACCTTCCATGTATGTGTGTTTTCTGATGTAAGTGATAAACATAAACAATACAGTATGAATGCGCATATGCCAGTGGCATACACTACATCTAAGGAGTTCCAGGATTTATGTTTTTGTTTTTTCATAAATTACTCAGGATGTAAAAAAAGAGGAATATATGATAACAAAACAAGGTTAGCTTCTTTTATTTATTATGAAAAAAAACATTTTGTTTATCTATTGTATTGCAGTGCGCAGAAGAGGGAGGCACAAATTCAATGCAAATTTTGTTAGTTTCTTAAACCTTGAAGCATATGGCCTAGGTGACAAAAGTTTCACCATATGTTTTGGGACAGCAAAAGAGTTAATTGTTTTATCATGTCCCAATATATATGGTAAATACAGTATGAATTGGTTGGAGACGTGTAACAGGATGCTGTAATTGGTTTTGGTTGTTTACTAAAATAACCGCTTAAGTTGATATAGTTTTTTGCATCCATGTTCTGCAGTTTTTATTGTTAATAATAATAATAATATATTATTATTATTATTATTATTTTTAATTTCAATTGTGTCTTATGATAAGGTTTATGTTTGCCACTTGGTATTTGGAAGCTCACACTGTCTCATTGCATATATAAATGACTCAGTGTGCATAAGGTCTTCCTGGGTTCTTTCTCCACCAGATATCCTGGCTGCCATGTATAGCCTGTCATGTATATCACTATAATACTTAGTTTAATCCCAAAGGAAAATTTGGCAAGTTGTGCATCCAAATTGGATGTCTGGAAAATCTTGTTGTCACTAATCCCCTTGAATAGATGATCATTGTAGAATGGTTCACAGTATGACAGCTAATAATGCTCTGTTGGTCAGAAATGAAAATGGCATCAATCCGATATCCATCATGTCCTCTAAGTTGAAAATTTTGTTATCACTTAAGAATATCTGACATGGTTTCAGCACTTGGCAGTTCAAATAAGAAATGGTCTTATCTTGGAATTTGGGAAATCTTTTTCACTCAGTAGAGCATCTTGTATCAAGGGACTCTTGTTACTTACAGAGGTCTCGCTAGGATTTTAAAACTAGGAGTCCAGGACTCCTATTTAGGTAAAAATAGGAGTCCCACCAGCAAAGTTGCAATCCCCATTAAACCAGAAAGCACATACAGTAGACTCTTGATTATCCGTGGTAATGGTGGGGAGAGCTAGCGCGGATAATGAAAAACAGCGGATAAACCGAAGTGCATATATACAATCCAGATATAGTGGCATTAGTTAATTTTTTTGCTGTAATGTCCTACTTATGTTTACCTTTTGTGAAGCAGGCCAATGTTCTTCTTCACTAATATCCTATTATCTTAACACGAAAATAATTAAATTTAATACAATTATATTGAACATTAAAATAAAGGAAGATGAATAAATGAACAAACAAAAACAATGAATGTTTAAGAAAAAGTAGTCTTTTATTGATTTCTGTTTTAATGACATAACTTCTTTCTTCTTTATGGTTGCTCTCAATCTGCGTAATACCAATTTATCTGAGAGCAGAGAATCACTTTGTTGCTCCAGATACTCTAGCAAACCCTCAGTCCATTGAAGAGCAGATGAATTGTTTATCATTGTTTCAGGAATAATTTCCATGTCTTCATCGTCACTCTCATCAGAATCTGTTGTCTGCCCTTGTGCACTTTTAATGATTTCATTGTCGGACAAAACCTCACACCCTAGATCGTCACAATTAACATTAAACCATTCTAAAATATTTCCATTATCAACTTCCTTACCACCATCTGTACTTTGTAAAATGGCGGCTAATTCAGAAGTCGAAATCTCTTCTTCATAGAAACTATTGCAGTCGAAAGTTTCAACTTCAGGAAATATTTTTTTACATGATTTACTAATTGTGGTTGGCTTTATGGAATCCCAGGCATGTGCAACTTCGTAGACAGCATCCAGCAATGATACAGTTTTTGAAAACGTTTTTAAATCATTGCCTTCTTCCACTAACTTCTGCAGAAATCATCCTCTTTATAGCCTCTTCATAGCAGAAATCAACCCTTGATCCATTGGCTGGATTAGCTAGGTTACATTAGGTGGCAAATAATGTGTTATTATTTTACCGTCAGCAGACTGCAAAACCGCTTCATTTGGATGGCTTAGAGCATTGTCTAATAGAAGAATGGCTTTCTCTGGCAAACCTTTCGATCTCAGATGCTCGCGAACTTGTGGTACAAAGTTTTCATGGAACCATGTTTTAAAAATTGTGGTATCTATCCAGGCTTTCCTTCTGATTAAAATATGTCACAGGCATATTTTTTTTTTAGTTCCCTTGAAACAACGCGGCTTTTTCGCTTTTTCGATTACAGCTAGTTTCACTTTATGAGAACCAGTAGCATTTGCGCAACATAAAGCAGTGATTCTTTCTTTGCTGGATTTATGCCCCGGTGCTCGACTTTCTGATTTATGTGCAAATGTTTTTGTGGGAAGACATTTCCAATTTAGGCCAGTTTCATCAGCATTATAAATTTGTTGCTCTTCTATGAACTTTTGAAAATCCTTTTGGAACTCATTTGCAACTGTTTCATTGTTGCTTAATTTTCCCCATGTATAGAAATCTTACGTATTCCATGCCGCTGTTTGAATCGCATCAGCCATCCCGAGGATGCATTGAAATCACCTTCCATTCCTAATGCATCAAAGTATAGTTTTGCCTGTTTTGCGCAGATAATTCCTGAAACAGGAATGTTTTGTGCCCTTTGTTGGTTAAACCATTGCAACATCGCTTTATCAAGCTCATCATAAGTTGACAGTTTCATTGTTTTTCTGCTTGATAAGCCACTTGATGAATCAGAATTACTGGCCTAGTTAATCAATTTATTTTTATTTTTTTGGAGATCGCGAACTGTTGTTTCACCTATACCATATTGTAAAGCTAAGTTTTTGGTAGACCCGTCTTGCTCAAGGTTCTTAATTATGTCAAGTTTTTGGTTAATTGTTAAAACTACGCACTTCCTTTTCTGCTCCATTATCCTCTTTCCAACACAAAAACTTAAATACAGTATTTTTGGACACAACTGAAATAGCCTACTGTACTCATAACAACTGAAGATTCGTGCTGTTCTTTTAACAGAACTCCTTCCCCCACTACCAAAAAGAAGGCGTTTAACATCCGCAGTTTCCTTGGGACAGGAAATAAAGCCCTATTATAAGATTATATAACAACTCTGGCCGGGAACCAGTGGTTAAACAGGTCGGTCAACTTCCTGTATAAAATTTTTGATTTTGAAATCGTCGCAAAACTCCCCATCTTTTTAAGATATGGAGTAAAAAATTCTTTAAAAATACATTGCCGCAGTTAAGCCACAAAGCGGTTAAACCGCGCGCAGATAATCGAGTCTACTGTACTTTCTAACACTACTGTCCTATCCCTTTTATCAGTTCTAGTAACTTTAGCACAGTTCTGAATCTCATTGAAATCTTCATTTTTCCGTTTAACTACAAAACATTTGTCTAAATTTGCAAACACCATTTTGTCTAAGTCTCTTGATTTCGAGTTCGCATGCAGTATTTATACGGCAACTACCGGAAATAAAATCAATAACAGTGATTGCACTGGGCTTTGCCAATGTTGCAAATTGCAATTATGTTTTATATATTGGCGACAAAATATACCATCAGGCCATATTTTTGGCAACAACAGTTTTGGCTGAAGTTAGCAACAAACTAACACAAAAGCATTGCTTCAGTTTTCATATTGATGAGAACATATTTATTTTGCCGCAAAAGTTTTCTCCTTGTAACAAAAACATGCATACGGAGAACTCCTGTGTGGGTAATTTTCTGCGTCCCAAATAAAAAATTTACATCCAAATACGCATAATTAAGCGTTTCCGAGATCTCTGACATATAAAACAGGATATCCCCTTTTCAGTTTTAGCTCTATTAGTCATAGACCAGAAGAAGATGTGGTATGTCCTGTTGTGTTTCATCAAAATATATCCAACTGTTAGCACAATGTTGTCATCATTTCACCTCAAAACTACACCATTTCCATGATAACTCGCACCCAGACAGCTTATGAACTAGCTTATAACATGGAGTCCGGCATGGATACCATTTTTTAAACTGAAAATACAAAAAAATTGATCACTTTTTATTGCATCAAATTTCCCAGCTGCATTTTCTTCATAAATAACACTCATTATGATGAAATGACAATATTCAACAAGATTCAGATAATTAAGTGTCACTTATGTTATACATAATACCAGTTAAAAAAGTTTTGTTACATTAAATTTTAGTTGTATCTTTTAATTTGGTTTCAACATAATCATAATAAATGCAGTGTACCCGCTTGTGCTCAAATGTGAGAAATGTCAATTAATGTTCACTGCCTAAGTCCTCTAGTGTTTCTTTGAGAAATTAATTAAGTGCTGACCTTTTTTTGAATTGCGGAAGTATTCATTATTATATTACACTAACTTAAGAGTAGACCTGTTTTTATTATCAAATTTATTGTCTTTGCATCAAATCAAAAAAGAGGGGGAATAAAAGAAAAGTTTAAAAGCATTCAAATCCTACTGTGTTAGAGCTTAGCAGTACTGATCATATCTTGAGTAACTCATTCCATCAGTTGAGATTGTAAACATTTTTATAGTTTAACTACATTAAAGTACTTATTCACACCAACAGCAAGGCAACCAAGCAAAATTAGTACTTGGTGAATAAAAAGCTATTGTACAGGTACAATTCAACATGGAGAAACAAGTTCAAGTGTTTGTAGTGAACTTAAAAAATTCCTGAATTGGCACTCTGAGATTTCCTAAAGAATGAGAAGAAGTTTTACTGTTACGTGCAGTGAAATCATGGCATCATTATTTCATTACTAAAATAATGTTTGAAAAAGCAAGTTTATAATCATAACAAATGTGATATGCTGACTGTTGTTGACTGTTATTTCACAAATTGCCACAAGTTTAAAAAATGGCATTTTGTTTTGTTGTAGATCAACAAGAACAAAAGCATTGACGTAATAAAAAAAAATTTCAGGTACACATGGCTGTTGACACATAAAGACTATGTTGTTGACAATCTTTCAGTGGTTAAATGCCTTCAAAATAACAGTAATATAACCAAGCAACTTAATTTATATGATGCCTCTTTATTTACAGTTATTCCTGAAGTGATTATAAAACAAGTAACAGCCATTAAACCACCTGTTCCCTACTCCCTAGCCCCTCCCTTCTTGATTCCAGTGGCATACATGCCAACCATTACGCCTTGTGCAAAAATGTATTGGGATTACGCTTTTTTGTTATATACCTCTCCCAAAAAAAATCAGTAATTTGTTTTTTCATTTTTATTAACATCATTCTACTCACAAGGAACATAATCTAGAAAAGACGACTTCATTGTAATTATGACATGAAAGTACACTTGTCTGTAGACTAGCAGTGACTTTCCTTACAGTGTTATCTTCTATTTATACCAGATGCCCTATTTCCAAGAAACATGGTGGTTTATACTTTCAAACTTTTGACCTCAATTTATATTTATAGCAGCTGTCTGGCTTAGGGGAGAACAGACTGGATTTCTAATTTTTAATCTTTGATAACATGTTCTTTGTTATAAATCATATGAGGTACAGAACCATTATGTAGGTATTTGGTGGTAAAGGTCAAGTCTGATTTATTCTAGTCGATGCGTATGTTACAGCAAAAATGTTTCTCAAATAATTTCACAGATGGATTAGAAAAAAACGGAAATGACTTAGGGATTAATACATGAATTACACAGTACAGTGTTCTTTTCTAGGGTAGTTTCACACTTATTGCAGGCAGTGTAGAAAGGATTTTAATATTAGTCATAGTGTAAAAAAAAGATGCCTTGAATTAGCTCGTTTTGCTAACTCTAATACATAAGTAAATTCTTTTTTACAGAACTAAATTGTGGAAACAAATTTTATAAATGCAGGGGCGTTATTTACATAGTTCTTAATAGAACTCTGATTAGTCCTAGTGGTAGAATGCAACTTTGGCCAAAATTGTGGAAAATATGCATGTGCAAAATCATCTAATACTGTTAAGTGTTTAGCAGAAAGTACATCACTTAAAATTGCAGAAGCCATGAAAATTGGACCCTTTATTTTTGCAGTAGACAGGAGTAATGATTATGATAACAAAGTTGTACCAAGTTGGTGTAAGAGACTTTGACAACAAAAATGGGCAAGGTCAGATTGCTCTTTTTTCATTACCAGAATTTTACAGCAGATTCCAATGGATAAAACATTTTATAATTGACAATATTTTGAATAAAATATAAGTTGGCAGAACTGTCTGGGGTTTTCAGTTGCATTCTAAATTTTAAAAATTGTCTCTATCAATGTACATATCAGGTTGTTTGTTGTTTTTTAAAGATCAAAATATAAAAACTTGAAGCAGTAATTGATGTTAAACACCAGAGGGGTAAATAAATCATTTTGTACATATACACATTGAATCTTATTATGTTATATGTGGATTACTCTTTTTCTGTCCAGATTACTCTTTTTGTCCACTTGGATTACATTTTTTCCTCGTCAGTGGTTGGCATGTATGCGGAAGGGATCATATTCCTTAATTTTGTTTTGGGTTTCTTGGTGACTCGTGATAGTGTGGTCTTTGTTTTTTGGGCCCATTGTAAAAGAAGAGAAATGTGTAATTGGAGGGCTACCATTAAAGTTGACATACAGATTCATCTCAATGAAATGCTTAAATATCCAGTATGTCTAGCAGAGTTGTCCACTCATTATTGTTCATTACTCCTCTGGATACATCATAGAGTTTTCTGTAAAAAAAAATTATTTCTGATTTCATTTTAAAGGAGTTGAGCAGCTTGAATGAACCATTTATTATGCAGTTCAAGTGATACTGATGGTTATTTTCTTTTCAGCCATAAGAACAGATAGAACACGAGGTGGGAGGAGTAGTTATGATGGATGCTCTTCACATGGCAGAACTAAAGCACTGATAGCTGAGAAAAAACATCAACGACCAATTCGCATAGCATGTAAATCAACCATGCCCAACATGAGCCTTCTGTCCACTACAAGTGGAGCTAGTTATGGAGGCAGTCAGCTTGTGGCAATTCTGAACAAAGGAGAGGGAACTGCAACACAAGAACTTGGAAAAGCCTTCGTGCCACAAGTGCTTACGGATGTAATGAATTTGGAATCCTTAATGTGTGAGGAAGACCTTCCTCCAGAGTTGATGGAGGAGAAATTTTCTGAGGATGATCCTAATTTGTTTTTGACGGTACTTCAGTTGACAGAACTGAAACTGTACAAAATCGTAAGATGGGCAAGAAACCTACCTCAGTTTGCTAGCATTGCAGTAAGTTGTTTTAACTTAATGATATTGTCATAAAGTCATAATGCCTCTGCACTTACCTGCATATAAGGCACACCTGTGCATAAACACAGGCATGGAAATCATAAAACTCCTGTGATTGAAATTTGATTTCAAGCTTTTATTTCAGCCTATCACATATGACTTTACTTTTGAAAGGTTACTTCTGATAGGCTGATAGTGGAAACTCAGGTTCCAGTTGTGTTTTATGATCTCAGCTAGGGGTAAATAGTTTATATAAATTTGTCTCCAATAGAAAGCACTTATTCATAAAACTACTTGAGGATCATCTCTGAGCGGTCAGTATCCACAGATCTATGTTTGCAAAAATTGATTTATTATCAGAAATCACTTTTGTTTGAAATCTGCTTTATTAAAAAATGCATAGGTTTTGTGTTCCGTTTTTGTGTAAAAGTTGATGGTTGCATGTGCATGTAATTTAACCAATTCTGTTTGCAGTGTCCAAGGGGCCATTGGAATATTTGGGCTGAAGTTAGTAAGTTATTGGGCTACTAAATTCTATGATAACTTGATACAATGACTTCTCAGTAACCAGAATTTGATGATGGTCATGGTACAAGGTTTTTTTGAATTGTTCAGATTATGCCATTATATCATAAAATTTGGGGGGCCCCGAAAAGGCCGAGTGGTCTAAAGCGCTGTCCGTTACGGATCACTGCCATCTCACCTCTGTCTGCGTGTTCGAGTCTAGGATTCGGCGAATGTGGATATGTGAGAAAGCTTGCCAGTAGCTTCTCGTGGGTCGGTGGTTCTTTCCGGTGATTCCCTGGTTTCTTCCTCCACCATTAATACTGGCCGCCATGAATAGCCTATCGTGTGCTGAAAAATGGTGTTAAGCCCAACAACAACAACAACAATCATAAAATTTGCTGCACAATCTGGTCAATATAGAAACCAATACTAAAAATAGAAAAACTTTTAGCTGGTGACTTCTCAAAAACTGCTTAATAGAATTTTATCAAATTTGACAGTAATCTGGTGGAGATGGCTTTAAGTTTGTGTGCATGATGCTGACTAAAAAAGTAAAAAAAGCCAAAAACTGACTCACATTCCTGAACAAAATTTGATCAAATTCAACAAAAATAATGTTGCTGTTAAGCGCTTTCACATTTCTAAAATGAGGCTGATTCACCTTCACATGTGGTTGCAGTTACTAAAAATAATGTAAACTTTAAATGACAGCTTCTGATTTTGGCTGGCAGTTATTGTATAACTATATCAGAAACTGCTGTTAAATTTGTTGCTGTTTCACCCTCAGATCTGACTGCTGTTAGTAACAGTAGAAAAATATTTACGCAACTATTAAAAACTTGGAGAAATGTGCCATCAACATGTTTGATCAGGGTATATATACTTCAGGAACTTTGGAACAGCTGTTTTTATAATATATGCAATCAACAACTTTGGAATACATTTTAACAGAAAACATACTGCCAGTTTTTTTGTTGAGCAAAGCCAGAGAAGTATTCTTTGGTAGGGACTATTTAAAATCATATGTTTGGAATTATGCAGCAGTTCTAACCTTTGCAGAATTTTTTTGAAACAGATACAAAATTACTTTTAGAATACAAGATGCAGGAATTTCAATAGAGCTATAGAAACTAATACACTTTAGGGCAGTCTCAAACACACAGCCCACCAAGCTTTGGCCAGCAAAGTGATTGGCATCACAAGATGTTGTGACGGATAACAAAGGTGGTGTGACCTTGAGCCATAGAAAATTGCCCCAGGGTGGTTTGAATTTGAGACCTCTGCTTTCAGGATTATAATGAATGAAGTACAGTAAAACCTGTTATGAGAAACAGCCCTTTTGCCAAAAAATGGGGTCTCTCAAGACAGGTGGTCTCTCATAGAAGGCTCATAGAAGAGTTTTCAAGGTCCAGTTTCAGAGCAATTTCAAGAAGATAAACCACAATCACTGTACATGTATTCTATTCTTTATTTCTTTTTCTTGCTAAAATATTGTAGGCATTCCTCTAAAAACAAAATTATATAGCAATAAAGATATCCTTCTGTCCTTGAACATGAAATCACATTTACATTTGAAGATCACAGTTTAGGATATGAAATCATTTCTGAATTCTTTTTCTTTATAACAACCTGAATTTGTTTTACCAACAATTAAACTGCTTTCTTTTGTGAGTGGTCTGCACTTTTCAACTTCTTTCATTTACATTAATTATTTTTTTCAGCCTTAAAAATTTGACTCTTTCTAGTTGGAGGTTCGTCCATTGTCATTAAGGTTCAAGGAGTTAAAATTATTAGTGCTCAGTTGTAATATCGAACATAAAGACAGTTTTGACTGGGCTGTGGGAAAATATGAAAAATTTATACATGTGCATTACATATCTAACAATTAATGAAAAAGAAAGAAATTATCTCATCCAGAAACAGAACCATTTATTCAGAGACAAAAGTTAATGGCTTCATTCAGTAAAAACATACTAGGATTAAATCTATAAGCTTAGTGTGTAACCCGGTCACACCAACTTGAATAGACAACAGCTTAATGATGGCGCTGTAACAAACATCACAAATCTTGAACACTTTCAATTGAATCCTACAAAAGATTCTTGCTGGTTTAATAGGCAATGACCTTATTTACTCTTGGCAATACAGATTAACTCTATGACCACTACATCAACATTAGTACTACAATGGCATTTCATGACATGAACATTAGCCTGGTTTATGGACTGTAGCAACAATCCTTTTTTTAATATTCCTTTTATGCTTGTTATGATCAGAATAATCGTTACTAATCAAGCGGTTGTTTTAACAACATTTGGTTACATATAGGGCATTGGTGTCTGTCTGTGTCTGTGATATGGTCTTTTACATGGATTTCAGGTTCTGCGATTAAGGCCAGGAAGCAAGCTAAGTAAGGGATTAATTAACCTGTCTCTTGTTTTGTATGCTGCTTGCATTGCTCACTCCAATTCGAATAGCAGGGAACAGCGCAGGGAGCATACAAAGCTGGGAAATAATTTATATATAATTTAGTCTGGTTTATGACAGAAATTATAAATCAGTATAAGCATAATTAAAATATACAGACATCAGCTAGCCTATTTTGTTTTTTATTTAGAATGGTATGCGCAATTGTTCTTACAGGGATTAAATAAAGGTTGGTGGAATTGATCCTTATTTTTGTGATGTGGTCGTTAATAGCAGTGTCGAAATGCATATTTTGCCAAGACATCATGGTCGCTGCATTCAACAGGTAGTCACTCATAACAGAGCGTTTATGTAATGGTTTTCACTGAATGAATTGTCCAATCTGCTTTGGGATTTCACTAAATACATGGTCTTAACCAACTTAGGGTTTCCTCTGAATGGATGGTCTTATCAACATCAGGTTTTTACCAAATGGATGGTCTTATTAGCACAGGATTCTTGCTACATCGATGGTCTTTCCAGCTGAGGGTTTTTAAATAAATGGATGGTTATATCAGCAATGGTTATCACTGAATGGATTGTCTTATCAATTCAGGGTTTTTACTGAATGGATGGTCTTATCAATACAGGGTTATCGCTGAATGGATGGTCTTATCAATTCAGGATTTTCACTGAATGGGTGGTCTTATAAGCACAGGATTCTTGCTACATCGATGGTCTTTCCAGCTTAGTGTTTTTGGATAAATGGATGGTCATATCAGCACTGGTTATCAATGAATGGATGGTCTTATCAATTCAGGGTTTTTACTGAATGGATGGTCTTATCAATTCAGGGCTTTCACTGAATGGATGGTCTTATCAATTCAGGGTTTTCACTGAATGGATGGTCTTATCAATTCAGGGCTTTCACTGAATGGATGGTCTTATCAATTCAGGGCTTTCACTGAATGGATGGTCTTATAAGCTCAGGATTCTTGCTACATCCATGGTCTTTCCAGCTTAGGGTTTGGGATGAATTAATGGTCATATCAGCAATGGTTATCGCTGAATGGATTGTCTTATCAATTCAGGGTTTTCACTGAATGGATGGTCTTATCAATTCAGGGCTTTCACTGAATGGATGGTATTATTATTTTCGATGAATGGATGATCTTATAAGCACATGATTCTTGCTACATCCATGGTCTTTCCAGCTTAGGGTTTTTGGCTGAATGGATGGTCATATCAGCAATGGTTATCACTGAATGGATGGTCGTATCAATACAGGGTTATCACTGAATGGATGGTCTTATCAATACAGGGTTATCACTGAATGGATGGCCTTATCAATACAGGGTTATCACTGAATGGATAGTCTTATCAATACAGGGTTATCACTGAATGGATGGTCTTATCAATACAGGGTTATCACTGAATGGATGGTCTTATCAATACAGGGTTATCACTGAATGGATGGTCTTATCAATACAGGGTTATCACTGAATGGATGGTCATATCAATACAGGGTTATCACTGAATGGATAGTCTTATCAATACAGGGTTATCACTGAATGGATGGTCTTATCAATACAGGGTTATCACTGAATGGATAGTCTTATCAATACAGGGTTATCACTGAATGGATGGTCTTATCAATACAGGGTTATCACTGAATGGATGGTCTTATCAATACAGGGTTATCACTGAATGGATGGTCACATCAATACAGGGTTATCACTGAATGGATAGTCTTATCAATACAGGGTTATCACTGAATGGATGGTCTTATCAATACAGGGTTATCACTGAATGGATAGTCTTATCAATACAGGGTTATCACTGAATGGATGGTCTTATCCACTTGGAGTTTTCACACACTGGATCTTATCAACTTTGGGTTTTCAGTGAATGTATTGTCTTATCAAGATGTTTTTTTTTTTTACTGAATGGTCTTATTGAGATGGAGTTATTGCAGAATGGATAGTTTTATAAACTTGGAGTTGTCACAGAATGGATAGTCTTGTCAACCTTGGGTTTTCACTGAATAGATGGTCTTAATAGCATGGTTTTTATAGTGAATGGATGGTCTTATAAAGATTGGGTTTTTACCAAATGGATGGTCTTATTAAGATTGGGTTTTTAGCAAGTGGATAGTCTTATGAAGATTGGGTTTTCACCAAATGAATGGTCTTATAAAGATTGGGTTTTCACCAAGTGGATGGTCTTATGAAGATTGGGTTTTCACCAAATGAATGGTCTTATAAAGATTGGGTTTTCACCAAGTGGATGGTCTTATGAAGATTGGGTTTTCACCAAGTGGATGGTCTTATGAAGATTGGGTTTAAACCAAATGGATGGTCTTATGAAGATTGGGTTTTCACCAAGTGGATGGTCTTATGAAGATTGGGTTTTCTCCATCTTATCAACATGGGGTTTTTGCATAATGGATAGTCTTGTCAACTTGTGATTTTCACTGAATAGATGGTCTTAATAGCATGGCTTTTACAGTGAATGGACGGTCTTATGAAGATTTGGTTTTCACCAAATGGATGATCTTATCAACATGGGGTTTTCACTTAAAGGATGGTAAAACCAAAATATCAGCTTGTATTCACAGAATGGTTGGTCTTATCAACTTGGGGTTTTTGCAGAATGGATGGTCTTGTCAGCATGGAGTTTTCACTGATCGGATGCTCTTACCAACATGGGGTTTTCACTGAAATAATAGTCTTACCAATTTATCACCTAGTCATTTTCACAAAATGGATTTGTCAACTTGGTGTTTTCACTGAATGGATGGTCTTGTCACCTTTGGGTTTTCACTAAATGTATGGTCTTATCAGCTTGATAAATTGTTGTTTTCATTGAATGGATGGTCTTATCAACACAGAGTTCTTGTTGTATAGATGGTATTATTTAATTGGTTCTGACTCAAGATGACCAGCATATCTACACTTCTTTGAAAGGGTCTTGAACATCTCAACTTTGTTTGAGACAAATTCTGTGATCTTCCATCCGTGATATTTATGTCTATATATATATATATATATATATATATATATATATATATATATATATATATATATATATATATATATATCTATATATATATTGCGCTTTATTTTAAAAAATATATTCATGATAATAACAATGCTATTCTCCCGAAGTACTTTTGAAATGACTTGACAAGAGCAAAATAAATCTATGACCTTAAGAGATATTCTGATACATTTGTTTGTTGATCCAGGTGATCAGATGGTGGGACTCGAACCTGCAATCTTCTGGTCACATGTCCAGTGCCTTAACCACTGAGCCAGCACAGCCTGCTTGTGTGCACATCTCAGTGATTTTCAAATTGTGACTCCAGCAGTGGTTTTTTACCAGGTAAAAAGGTGGGGGTCATTTAGATAAAAACTGAAACCATTTATCTTGACTTGTTTCTTTTATTCAAGAAAATCAAACATAATTATCATAGACACTTGCATATTATAATCCAGCTATGATATAGTTCAGGATAAGGTTATTTTAATTGCTTTTTTACATTATCAGTTCTCATCTACCATGTGCTCTCAATTAGTTCATCCAGCTAATGAAATTGAATGTCTTGTGCTTCTTTGACAATGAGCACACAAAGCATAAGTTTAGGATGAACTTAATGCAGTCAGTCTTAAATAAGCTAAAATGATTTTTAATTTGTATTTTCTTGAGTATTTTTTTATGAATTGTGAATAGTTTCTGAGTAGTGAAATTAAGTCAAGTCCATACAGGCTGAAAGAAATCCAGGGGACAATGTTGGTTGAATAATTGGCAACTCTTCTTATGCTAAGAAAATGATCCTATATTTACATCTATCGTCTTGGAAAGGGGGTAAATCACACCAACATTAACATACAATGTGTCATTTATATTTTCCAACCTTTTCTGTCCCATTTACAGTTTGAGTGGGGGGGGGGCCCGAGTGGTTGAGTGATCTAAATCGATGTCCATTACAGATCACTGCCATCTCACCTCTGTCTGTGTGGGTTAGAGTCTGTCTAGGATTCAGTGAATGTGGATAGGTGAGAAATCTTGCCAGTAGCTTGTCGTGGGTCGGTGGTTCTTTCCAGTGATTTCCCGGTTTCTTCCTCCACCATTAATACTGGCCGCCATGAATAGCCTATCGTGTGCTGAAAAATGGTGTTAAGCCCAACAACAACAGTTTGAGACTGTGTGTGTGAATTTGCATTCACAAGCTGACATGTTAACTTTCAAGGCAAAACAAGATCAGATGCACTTCAACTTAGGATGGACTGCTGTGAAAATTGTTGAATAGAATAAAATGATCATTGCATATCATGAAATCATTCTGCTTCCATAATGTTTCTTATTGCTCTTTTATCATTTAGTTTAATGCTAAATGTGACACAGTCTAGTTAGCACAACTAATCCTCGGTGTTTCATGGATTTTCATAAAATTTTGTTGAATTTTATGTTGATCACCTCAAGATGCACATAGCCACAAAAAATGTGTAACAGGTGCTTTGCCTTTTTATTTCATGATCTAATGTAGCGTATGACACATTCCTATTAACACCACTAGTTTCATAATAAAATTATTGATTGCAATGAAAGTTTGTTAATATCATGATCATTACCTGAAAAAATATATAGGAGTCTCAATAACAATTAGTTTTTCCTTGTGTGTAAAATGTTGTGTCACTAATTTTTAATATTTTAGTTTTTCAAAAATGGAAAAATTTGGCAATTGATAAGCATGATAAACAATTGAATAATTGCTTATGATTTTATGATTATACCAATTTTCAATTTCTTTACTTTCACATTCTTTAATTTTGTGCAATTAGAAGAGAATCCTTTTTTATTAATTTGATTAATTAGCATAATCCCATTTTGGATCAGTAAAATTTCTGTATGCCTTTAACTTCTTGTCAGTACTTTCATCTTTAGTCAATACTTTCATCTGTGCTGTAATTATAGGTTACTGCATTTGTATGGGAAAATGTAAACGAGTTTTTTGGATGGATATAGTGCATGACCTTGGGAGAGCAGTATATCCTTCCGACAAAACGAGTTCATATTTCCCCATACAAATACAGTAACCTTTTTATTATATGCTCATTTCTTATTCTTCCCAAGGCTTAAATATATAAACAAAAATACACTGAAAGAAACAAAGTAACTAAATGTATGCCGTATTCTGAACTAAATATACAAGCGTTGATGGATCATTACACAACATTATTAATAAGCGCATGACTCCGCCCAGATAAATATGAAGTTGGTCGCGCGCTAGAAAGAAAATGGCGCTTGCTCTGCTTAAAATTGAAATTTGGAATAATATTGTTGATGAATACGCATTGCAACAACTTTTCCATTTGATCTGGAATGAATACCTTTTGGTATATTTGTCAATTCAACACACACACTCTTTTGATTATGGTCTGGATTTATCTATATGAAGTGACTTGCATCGGTTTCCAGCAGCATCTGCCAATTTAATGTTTTGAATTTTGTTGACATCAGCATGCATGTTTCTTTTCTGTCATTGAATGATTCAGATCACAATGTGGGATAATTATGAACCCTTTCCATTGTAATTATTGACAACACACTATGGAATTTTATGTTTATTTCATTTTGAGTGCAGTAAGGAGGATGTAACTACACTTGGAATATACTCGAAATTACAGTACAATTTCAAAATGTGTAATCAATCTTGAGAACCCATGACATGGCTCATCTAATTCAGATTTATAGACCTACGAAAATATATTTTTTGAGGAAATTCAGGATGTAAAATTGTAAGTATATTTTTGGCCATTTTTGTTAACAGCTAAAGAAGACAGTTTGTGTATAACTTGCATTTTATTGTGAAGAACCTGTATAGCATCAATATATAGTTAAATTTGAAACATTGTATCAAAAAAGTAAATGCGGAATGTGCCAAAGCAGTTTGTATGTGTCAGCCTATGAAACATTTGCTGATATGTGGCCATCTATGAAATATATGCTTTAGTTCATTCATAAAAAAATTGTTTACATTAGAAAATAGTTCCTTTGCACATGGGATACAGTATGAAGGTGTTCAATATCAGTGAATATTGCACGGTTCTGACAATGTAAAATTAACGGAGAAAAAAGATGAGCATATAATAAAATACAAAACATGAATGTTCTGTTAAGTTTCTCATCTATTATCACATTGATTGCATCCAACATTTAGCTTTCCCACAATAGTATATGCTGAATCAGTCTTGAACAGCAGGATATCCATTTTGTTTCTGAAAGAAAATAAATAAATCAGGAATTTTGGTTTATGTCTTTTACTCTCTCACTTCTCATCCTCATGACGAGGGTGGAAAATGCTAAAATTGTGTTGCATGTGTCATTGTGCATTGATTGCATTTTCAAGTTTGGTAAAAATGAAAGAAATATTCTAAAATGTTGTTTTATATGGACAAAACCAAGACAAATTATCTACCCAGTTTTGTATCATAACATAAATAGAACAAAATATTAAATTGCATAATAAAAGACAAAATAAATGTGTGTCAGAAACACAATGATAATATCATGGGGGGGAGCATCTAAGTGATTATAATAATTTTAAAAAATGTGACTTTCAGGAATAAGAAGCTGTTTGAGTTGTGTTATCTACTTCATATATAACAAAATAACATAAGATTTATGTTTTTATGTCAGAGAGAAATATTTTTTTTAGAAAGCATTCAGAACCAGTTCATGTTGTAAAACAATAAAGTTATTGAGACATAAAAGTTTTGCCTGCAGTTAATGTGTGGAGCTTGTTCATTGGCTGGCCTTCTGTACAACAGTTTTGATTTGAGCCCCTTTGCGCTCATCACTCTCTTTAAAAACCATACAACAATAGTTGACATATTTTCTTAACCATAACCTGTATATGTGCTATATTTATTCCAGTCAACATATTAGATTTTGATGGCTATAAGAATAATAAATGGTTTTCTTTTTTCAGACAGATGATCAGATCCTGTTACTTCAAAACTGCTGGTGTGATCTTCTGGCCTTGAACTCTTGTTGGCGATCAGTTCATAGACATGATGAAATTCATATATACAGTTCAAAAGTTATTGATCAGAAGAAAGCCAAATATTTGGGAATTATGGATTTGTTTATGAAACTGATTGAATTGGTTGACCATCTGCGACGTCTTGTGATAGATCAGTACGAATATGTGGCGCTCAAAGTTCTAATTCTGATTGGTCCAGGTAAGAAGGTCTTTACCAAGTAAAATTTGTTAGGAATAACTGTTAAGGAATCAGATATCATTCCAAGTGGTTGTGTTCAATAAACTGGTATCTTTACTGCAGTATAGTTATAGCAGTCTGTAAGAAACTGAAAAAGTGTGTGTGTATGTGTGTTTGATGGTATACACCTTTAATTCCATATTTTTTTAGCTTACATCCCTCTATTAGTCTGCCAACCCGATATGACTTGGGTATGTTCTATGCTTGTTACTAATATAAGATTTGGAGGGGTTTGATGTAGTGCTAGAATTTCTTGCCTAAAAAGATTCAAGAATATGGGGATTTGTCATGCAAGATTGAAGATCTCTTTACTCATTGGACAACTTCAGCAAATGTTTATACATTAGTTGGTGAAATTATGGTAAGGGAGATATTTGTTCCTCTCCAGGTGAGACAAAATATATCCTAAAGAATTTTTAAAAATTATTTTGTGAAGTGAAAAAAAAATTTTTTTCTGTATTATTGAGTTGAAATCTGCTGGACTGTTGGATTGAATGAAAAGGTATAATATTATTGTAGGTTTAACCACACCATTCCCTCGATAACTCGGGCACAACATGGTCCACAAACAAATTGCATTATAAGCAAGGGTGTGAGTTACCAAGGGACCGCCAAATTTAAAAAAAAAAATCCACTTAGACATTGAGAAAACTGCAGGGGGAGATGTGTGGCTGGAAACTGGGATGTTTAATGACTGAATCTTCATTTCACAATCACGTCGATAATAATTGTTAGTAACACTTTTTCTAATGAAGATGTTTATTATTCTGTATAAATAGCAATTATTTTCAAAATGTCCAACATGTGAAAAATCATTCAAACTGGTTTCTATAACCATCAAGTATGCAAGTATGCGCAAAAACATCCATGTGTTATGTCACTGCTTTTTATATTGTTGAATAGTGTGGTTCCTGGAGTGGTATTTAATAATATAGTCCCAATTCAGATTCATACTAGCAGGGAACTAGACTAACAGTTGATACACCTCCAAACAAAATTCTTTTTTTCAAAGACTAGCAACATTTATTTCGTGAGACAGTCATCTGCGTCGAAACTCAGTTTTTTTTTATTGTTCAATTAGTACAGTATTGATGTCATGATTTATTGGAAGTAATAATGAAACTTACTATCATCCTTGAGGATATCTGTATGTACCAGTTCAGGAATTCTCTGAAACTCACTTACACACAATGGTCTGTATCTGTGAAACCAAGCTCTTTATTTCACGAAGTATTCATTTTGCTTGGTTGCCTTGCTATCATTGATCATTTATCATTGAGTTGGTTAATTTAAGGTAGTTTATTTGATCATTTGAAGTGAGTTCATATGACTGGGGTTGCTAGATCTGCGTGCAAGCCTTTTAACTGTTCTTTTATTCTACCTCCTTTATTTGATTCAAAAGACATAATTAACATGATCATACAAAAAAAGGAGACCAGCTTTTAATTCAGTGAAATAACACTGCAAATATTTTCACAAGTCACTTATGAAAACATGTCCGGCACTTAATAAGGTTCTCAGAAAAACACTTGTGGACATAACTGTTACAGGAGATTGACACATTTTAAATACACATGCATTTATGATGATTACACTTAAAAGGAACTAAAAGATAGAATTAAAACACAAATTTCACATAATAAAAATTATTTAATTTGCATTTGAATATTGATGTACTAATTATATGATGTGTAAGTGACATTTTGGTTGATCAAAATTAACATGAATATCTTTAATTACAGTGTACTAAGAATGCTGTTGGAAAGAAAATGTAACCAATTATGTCTTATTAAAAGTTGATAATTTCAAAATGTTGATTAAAATATCCAGGTCCTATCTACCATTTTTGACCATAAATGAGTGATATGTCAATGCTTCTATTCCCAGTTTTGATCATGATTTTCTTCAAGAAATAGGGATACATTTTTTTTATATTTTTATATGATTTTCAAAAATGGGATCCACGCCTAACCCCACCTTAAAAGCAGTTTTGTAAGTTATCAGGGCATGAGTTATAGAAGGAGTGGTGTACATGGGTATAATATTAGGTTTTACTACACAGGTATAATATTGTAGGTTTAACTACATGGGTATAATATTCTTGTAGGTTTGACTACACAGGTATAAATATTCTTGTAGATTTAACTACACAGGTATAATTTCTTGTAGGTTTAACTATACAGGTATAATTTCTTGTAGGTTTAACTACACAGGTATAATTTCTTGTAGGTTTAACTATACAGGTATAATTTCTTGTAGATTTAACTACACAGGTATAATTTCTTGTAGGTTTAACTATACAGGTATAATTTCTTGTAGGTTCAACTTGTAGATTTGACTATATTCTTGTAGAAGTACACTGGTATTGTATTACTGTAGGTGTAACTTCACCAGTTTAAGATTCTTGTAGATTTAACTTCCAGTTTAATATGCTTGTAAGTTTAACACCATGGGTAATATTCATGTAGGTTTGACTGCATGGGTAATATATTCTTGTAAATTAAACTAATTGGGTATAATATTCTTACAAATATATAATATGCCACACCCTCTATAACTCACACCATGATAACTCATGAACCTTTTTATAACACAGAGTCAGGCATGGATCCCTATTTGTTGAACTTGAAGAAAATTGCAATCAAAATTGGTAACGGGAACTTTTAATATATTGCTTGTTTTATCATTGAAAATGGTAGATAGGACCTGGAAATTTAATCAACATTATGAAATAACTTTTAATAAGATGTCATATAATTTGTTCCATTTTCTTTTCATATGACAGTCTTAGCAAACCACAATTAACAATATTTAAAAAATAATTTGGATCAATGAAAGTGTCATGCCAAGTGGAGGGAGTACTTTAATAAATAAATACCAATTAAATAAATTTTTTATCCATTGAAATTTGTGTTCAAGTTCTGTCTTTTAGTCCCTTTTAAGTGTAATCATCATAAATGCAATGTGTCCTGTTTTTATTAAACATAAAATTTGTCAGTCTACTGTAACAGCTATGTCCACAAGCATTTTGCTGAGAACCTAATTAAGTGCCCACTGTGTTTTGATATCGGACTAGCAGAAGCAATTGTTGTATTGTTGCACTAAACAAAGAGCAGGCCTTTGTTTCTATTTTCATGGTAATTATTCTATTAGAATCAAGTAAAAAAGGTGGAATAAAAAGTCAAAAGGCATGCAAATCCTACATGTTTAAGAACCATTGACACTGGTCGTATGTTGGGTAACTCATTTCAGTTGATTAATCCAACACTGATACATTTTATTGTGTACATATCAAATTTAACTACCTTAAATTAACCTACTCAATCATAAATGTGATTAAAGATAGCAGGGCAACAAAAGTGAAATGAGTATATCTTAAAATTAAGAGCTTTGTTTCACAGATATGGACTAATTATGGGAAATACGAGTTTCAGAGAATTCTTGAATTCACATGTAGAGATATCCTCAAGCCTAATATGAAGTTTCACTATTTCTTTTGCAATGAAATTACGGCATCAATATTTTACTAATTTAAAAATTAAAAAATTGAGTTTTAACATTGATTGTCTCACAAAATAAATGTTCCGTGTTTTTTATAAAAAAGAATCTTAATTGGTAGTGTATCAACAGTTAGTCTGGTTCTCTGCTTCATAGACTCCTAGTTTCATGAAAACTGAACATCACTCAAGGAACCAGACTAAGCAATAAAACAAGAATCTGTGACATAATACACAAATGTTTTCACCTACCATGTCTGGTTGTTGAAACCAGTTGCAATCATGTTACCAATCTTTTTGGATGTTGGACATTTTGAAAATGAATGTGATATATAGATAATAGTGAACAACTTCATCAGAAAGAGCGTTTTATTGACAATTTTTCTTTGCTCAATTATAAAACGAGGATTAAGCCATTAAACTCCCCAGCCACCCCCCCCCCAACTCTGCAGTTTTCTGGGTGTCTAGCATGTGTTTTGGAGGTTCCAAAGTAACTTGCACCCACCCTTGCTTATAGTGCAGTCTGTGTTTTTGGACCCAGATGTGCGCTAGTTATCGAAGGAGAGGTGTGCATGTGTATAATATTGGTGTAGGCTTAATACACAGGTATAATATTATTGTAGTTTTCACCACACAGATATAATCTTGTAGGTTTAACTACACAGGTATAATATTATTGTAGGTTTAACTACACAGATATAATATTCTGTTGGTTTAGCTACAGAGATAAAATAATATTGTATGTTTAACTACATAGATATAATATTGTAGGTTTAACTACACAGATATAATATTCTTGTAGGTTTAACTACATGGGTATAATATTATTGTAAGTCTAACTACACTGGTATAATATTATTGTAGGTTTAACTACACATGTATAACATTCTTTTAAGTACACTCTTTCCATAATTGTAGTTGGGTTTGTGATACAGTAACTCTTTCCCATTGCCAAACCACTATTCTCTTACCAAGTAAACCTCATGTTAAACATTCCAGCAAAAAGATGTAGGAATGGAGTAAAGACTAGAAATCATTAAATAGAGCTAAACAAGCTGAAGAGATGGCGGCCAGGGAAGAGGATGGATAATTCTTGTTAGTTGAATTATACTTCCTTTGCCTCTAATAATCTGTTGGTAAAGATCTAATATAAACTTTGTTTTCAATGGTTCTTCCACCATCAGATTTACTAGACGCCTTGTACTGAAAACTATCATTAAACCATTACCTGCACCAACAAACTCTTATATATGTACATTTTTGTTTTGTGTTTCCACATAATAACTTTAATTTTACACCATGATTCTTTACCACACATTATGTAAAGAGTTCTTGCTTCTCATCTGTAATAAATTGTTTCAGTTTTGTTTGAATGCAGTTACATGGACAAGTTCACTTCCATCAGTTATGAATAGGTAGCAAGTACTGCTGAAAACACTGAAGCTTGCTTAGCAAGAAGTATTTAATCTGATTAAGAACCTAGGATTAATTAAAGTTATTATAAATTTATTGTGTGCTTTGCAAGAGAAGATTTGTCTAATTGTCTTTTTGTTTTGTCTGTTATTTTGTGCAGGCCACATGACATGTCTCTGACATAAATTTGGGCTTTGATGGTAGTGATTTATATTGAGTGCAGTTGATTTGTTATCTTTACTTTTTAAAAATTAAAGTTCAGTGATTATTAATCATTTCTTATACAGTTAATTAACTAGTTCATTATTTGACAAACAAGAACAAAGGAAAAAAGAAAGAAAAGAATGATAATTTCGGGTGTTTTCTGGTGTTTATAATTTGCTTCATTTTCGTGCAGGTTCAGACTTTCCATAATTGTATTACATTCCTGTGTAAACTCTAAAGCAATAAAGGTCTTGAGTAAATTTGTCTTTGCTTTCTTTCATAACCCATATGTATATTACATGTAACACTTCATGAATGAGGCATGTTGGACCTAAAGCCTTAGTTTATAAGGCATCACTCTCTTTTAATAGCTGACAACTTGGATTGGGTCTTTGGATTTGACATATTTGGAACCCTAGTTAAATAACACATTCCATTAACTGTGGGTATGTGTTTCATCCTTCATCCAACTGTAAACTCTGAGATCATGTCACACACGTGTCACCTAATTAGTTGTCAGCGGCCTCTAATGAGATTTCACAAACTGTATGATTGATGTGTCAGCAGCCTCAAATGAGATTTCACAAACTGTATGATTGAGGTGTCAGCAGCCTCAAATGAGATTTCACAAACTGTATGATTGATGTGTCAGCAGCCTCAAATGAGATTTCACAAACTGTATGATTGAGGTGTCAGCAGCCTCAAATGAGATTTCACAAACTGTATGATTGACGTGTCAGCAGCCTCTAATGAGATTTCACAAACTGTATGATTGACGTGTCAGCTGTAAAAGCCCAAGTTTACTTGTGTGTCTGAATTGTCCTTGTTTCTGTCAGATAACTTGAGACTTCAGTATCATACTTTTGTGAGTTGATAAACTTCAGCAATGTTATAACTACATTTACAGAATAATGCAATTAAAAAATATTTAACTAAACATTTTTTAACACTGATGAAATTTTTTACATTTGTAGGTTTTCAGGAGTACAGATTACATAGCTGGCAGTGAGAGATAACAAACATGGTAGTTCTCTTGGAAAGCACACAAACTTGTGGCATTGATTCATGTATGATTGTATTTTCAGGTGTTTGATTACACTTTTATATCAAATACAATAACTGGGGAAGTAATACACTTGACCAGAGAAGTCAATGCAGTTAATAGTAGAAGTTGATGCTCCTCAACCCCAAATTTATACCTGAAATTTTCATGTCTGAAGGTCATTTTTGACACCATGTGATGCTCACCGTGCTGTCAAAAGCCCTTTTCCTTGATGACAATTCTGCAAACCAGTGAATACTAAACAAGCTGATGCAATTGAAAATAGTTGTCATCCAAGCTGAACACAAGCCCAAAACACTTTGTTCACAAATATATCCATATCTTTAATGAATTAGTTAACAATAATAGCTGAAAAAGTCACATCATAGCCGTAAGTTAAGAAATTTGCCAATGGCCAACTGATGAAACTGTACCCTGACACCTAACCTTTTAAATGGTCTGTTTACGTGGCCAGGCAGCTATCTGGACAACCATTTGATGTATTTGAGCCAAGCAAAGGTCTGAGATTTTAGTTTTTAGAATTATTGACAAATATAATTGAGCCTATGCAGCATGAATTATTACCTTGCAGTTTGTGTAAAGGGGTGCCAGCTGAAATTTTTGGCACATCAATACTTTGTATTTGCCCGATTCCGAGGTTTGGACTAGCTGTCAGTGTTAGGATTGCAAACTATACACAGGTAGACCTCTGGGTAAACAAGTCTGGATAAAACGATACTATGCTATCTGAGATAATTTATAAACAAGTTGATGGTATCTAGTACATGTATGCAAAATCACTTTACAAGATCATAAATTAATTCCTGTACTAAATGCACCCAAAACAATTTGATCTGTGAACTTAATTGTGCAAATATTGCATACACTATACTGGAGTACTTTATAATGAGGGAAAATGATACTAAATGGGTCACAGCATAATTAAAATTTGTATATCACCACCATTTCAGTATCAACCAACTGCTAGCTAAATTGCAGTCCACTTTTTCAGCTAGTTGATGTTATTCTGTTATTTCTAAGACCATTATTTTGTTGCACTGTGGTTAACCTACTTAAAATTATCAGTATGATTCTGTACAAAGATATTGAGAATCTAGTTTATGGTTATGTTTTGTTATTCTATAGTTTTATTTTTATATGTGAACTACATCAGTAGCAGGGAGGGTGAACAGATCAAATTTATTTTTGAAAATAAAGCTTCCTATGGAGGGGTGAACAGACTTAAGTTTATTTTTAAAAACTAAAACTTCTGAAAATGAAATTACAAGTGTCAGTAATGCTAAACTGAAACCTCTAACTGGTTTGCACTAAACCGAGGCCTCTACAGGTAGCGACATAGTTAAGTTGGAGGTCTCTCAACCCAAAATTTTATCGTGACCTATGTGATATCATGACTTAGGATCATGTAAATTTATTGTGATAAATCTATGGGGAGTCACTTGTGCTTTTGAGAAAAAGTTTCTGAATTTAATCATATCCATGTCCCCTTAACACCAGACCTGATGGATGTTTCTTCGTGTGTGGGTATCAACACCATTAAAGATGACCAGAAGATTGCGGTTATCTATGAACACTTTAGGTATTTGTGTATATCACTGAGTGACTGATAAAATTTCGGTGTATTTTGTGTCTGTCTTGGGAAAATATCAAAGGTGGATTTAATTATTGACCTCGCATCACATTATTTCATACTACGAGATTATTAATAGATCCATCAAGATCATCCACAGATGGAGTACCATTAATATCAGTGATAAAATTAATATTATCATTATTGTCCTTGTCCAGCAATTTTGCATTTTCATTAAAATCTTTTAAGAACGTCGTAGCATCACTGATCATCTTAAGATGGTGCCACTAAATACAACTTATCGCACTTGAGCCATCTCATTTTCAGGTTAAACAACAATTTTGTCTTATCAGACCCAGATGGACCTGTGATAATTGATCTGATAGAATTTGGTAGTGCTGGATGATGATTGATTGGCTCTTGCTTTCATGTCACTGAGAAATCAATGACATTCATATTGTAGAAATATAATAAATAATATGGATTTATATTGCGTTCAGTGTAGATCACCCCCCACCATTGGATTAAAAACGAATAAAAAGCGTGGACATACAGGCATGTGTGTGTGTGTGTGTGTGTGTGTGTGTGTGTGTGTGTAATGTGGTAAAAAAAAAATACAGATTTAACTCTCATGAAACGGGCATAGATACACTGCTTCAAAGGGAAAATTACCAGGAGCTCCATGGCTAAGTATCCTGGCAAGAACCATCTTCCTGGACATAATTATTGTAGTCCTGGAACCTGAATTCATAAGATCAACCAAGACCTTTAGAGTATCTGATAATTGGGATTGTTCATGATGTATATAAAAATCCAAATTACGACAATGATGTATTGCAGATGTTAAGTTGATTCACACATTCTAAAGTCTGTAAAAACTAAATCTCTCAGAGAATCACTTGCTTATTTTTTGATAAGATCTGCAATGAAAGGTAACTAGTGCTAGGGGCTGGTAATTAGCTCACTGATTATTATAATGAATATTTTTGTCCAAGAGGATATTGGATATGTAGAGGAGCGATTAATAAACTTGCTGATGCAGCAGGTGTCAAACATTCTTTTGCTGCAAATTGGTTAGCATGACGGGCAATATGGCAAATTTATTTACCACTACCTAAAAAAATTCAGTATTTTGATGTCAGTACTCCCAATGAAGTTCATCAGGGAGATATTTTGTTTTTACTGCATGATACTATTAAAACTGGTAGATGCCAATAGTGCACATGCAAATAGGCATTGACTATTGTTGACATTGCAAGTAAAGAAGCAGAACCACTATCAACAAAGACAGCAACTGAAGTTGCATCAGCATTTGAGTGTATTTATCAGAGATCTCATGAATGGGTTGCAAGACTACCAAGTGCATTAAATAATGAAATTATTTATGGAATTTCTATGACCCCCATTAATGCAATCTTGAAGAAACATGTGCCATTTAAGTGATGTGACTCTCTCTCAAAACCACCATTACTTGGTAATGTGACCATCAGATATTTATGTGAGCCTAGGAAGGGGAGGGAGGGGTATAAAAAGAGTGATCCAGTCTGGAGTGTAACCACACATAAAATTTCCAGCTTGGCAAGATCCACGAGTAGACCTGCAATTTACAAACTAAATTCAACTTCCCTTCAATGTGGATTTTGTCAATTAACAATTACAAGTAATTCCTGGTGAAACACAAATACCACTGCCTTCACTTTGTAAATATGATATGTTAGCAGGACTTCAGCTGCTTGACATTGATTACACTCAAGACGGGTCAGCATCACATTTTCGTGTATATGGCCAAGATTGCAATTAATTCTATCCATGGTAAATTATCATTGGTCATCAGGAGAATACTGCCACAACATTACTGTGTTACAGCAAGCATAGTGATTATTTTATTGTAGTTTCAATGTCATGATAAACATAATAAGATCAAAGTCACGCTTTTTTTTTGTCACACTTCTGATAACCAGTTAATTTTTTGTCATTTAAATGTGCATTGATTTGAGTTTTATTTTTATTCATTGCAGTCTGTGATAACCATCCATAGCTGAGATATTCTTCTGTCGACAATAAACTAAATTTGACCATTCAATATGATCATCAACAATTCAAATATTAGTATCAGCAATAGTTAATCCCTGTGATGAATGAATAGTTATAGCATATCCAAGAGTCCATCCATCATTAATGTGTTCTTAACAACATCCACAGGAACAAAAACAATATCATTAAGAACGAGTTTTTGTTTCCTTGGTTCTATCAAGTGTTGTTCTTTTTTGATACCAATATTTTGTTTACTTGTTGTATCTGCTTGGTGATTACACAATGGCACAGGTAGATCTGAAAAAAAATTTTATGTAACAGAAGTAATTATTGCTGTAGCATATAATGAACTATCTTCCGACTTGCAACTATCAAATCAGCAGGCCTCCACAAATTCCAAAAATCGTCGTTTGTTATTTCTGGAATTATTTCACATTGAATCTTATCTGGCTGCAGTTTTTAAATTCCTTCAGCGATTCATCAATAGCTCTATGATCATCAAGTATTTCCTCATACTAATCTTCACATCTTTTTAATGTGGAGATGAACTGAAAAAAGGTCATGATTGCCACACATGTTAACAGCATTATTCTAAGTCAATAACCAGTCAATATTTAATATGTCAATGGATACCATGCATATTTTATCCCAGATAATAATCTTAGGAATATATTTTTCACCCATTCATTCAGGTATCCACACCTCTCCATTCCATTGAAAGAAACTATGATAACACTGAGACTTAACCCCTCTTTCTTTCAAATCTAGCAAGCCGTTGAGTTGGAGTTAGTACAATCATGTCAAGATTCTGAAATAATTCAATTGCACATGTTGTTTTACCAGAACCATCAGTTCCATTGAGATAAATGGTTTTGTGTCCATTGAGATAAATGGTTTTGTCTGGCCACAGAATGATATAATAATGGTGCTGGTGATGGCTGTGACATTTGACTGTTTTTATAATATATCTCCCTAGATCCATCTGTGGATCTATAATCAGTGGATTCAGAATAACAGAGCATTTCTTTCTCTTTTTATTTGCCCCATGATGCATCAACGCCGACATGTAATTCATTTAGCGGTCCTGAACATTTTTGTTACTGATATAAAATTAATCTGTAACAAGTCTGTGGTATCAGGAAATCTTTTTATCATCATTAAGTTTATTGAAACATATGCTAATGTCAAAGATCTTAAATGAGTACACTGTGTTGAGTCACCATCCGCATCCGCAAAGTTCACAATTGTTCTTAATTTGGCTCCATCTGATAAGTTAATATCATTTCAATTTATATTTTACAATTTTATATTTTCTCTGTTGCATTAGCAGTTATGAAATTGAGCTCATTATTGTTGATAATTAATCTTGTACAATATCATTAATGATCATACGATCATCCCTGCTTAAATTTCCCAATTATTTTCTGCCAAGATAGTTTGCAATTTTGATTTCAAATTCAGTCAGCATTGGGTTTAAGCTTAAAGATCATGTCAAGAACAGATCTCTCAAAGACTGCAGGTTTTGGTAGCAAGACTTGTTTTTGTGGATGATATGGTATTATTGCTCAATGGTTAACAATATCAATATTTTTGCATCAAACTATTGGAGTCTAACCAGATTTATTAAAATGATGACCAAGCCAAAGAGCGAAAACTAGATGAAGATTTTCCAATGAAAACTCAAATGACTTAATACCTGTAAATCAGGTTAAAATCTGTCAAGGGTCTATTTGTCGTGGCTCTGGTCATCTCTTGTGTTGGATGTCCAAATCTTTTAAAATACTTAGAACACTCTTCTATTCCAAGCAAACCCCCAGGATAACATGCAACCATATCAACTGAGATAACATCCTTATAATCATATTTAGTATTCCACAACTTGACATAATTGTGTTGAATATATGCAAGAAATACTGTGTTGTCCTTCATGAATTTTCATCCTGAGCAAAGTGAGCAGCAACTGATGGAACAGTGAAGCAATTACTGAGTAATTGTTTGATAACATCAGTATTCTTTGTGTATTTCAAAGCAATTTTTGTCATCTCGACATGAAGAGATTCTGTAAGGTCTCCATTAGGCTGTACAAACTGATGATAAATTTTTATTCAGAACTCAGAAGCAACCACTTGGATAGAGGGTCACTCTTACTGATATTATTGATAAAATCAAACATATAATCATCATAAAATTTAATAGTTTGCATTCATGGAAATATACCGTTCCGGTGGCCTAGTGGTTAGAACATCTGCCTCGGACTCAGGAAGTTGCAGGTTTGAACCCAGGCCGAGTCATACCAAAGACGTTAAAAATTGATACTAACAGCTGCTTTGCTTGGCGCTCAGCATTAAGAGGTTAGTGTTAGGACTGGTTGGCCTGGTGTCAGGATACTGTGACTGGGTGGGACATCATGCTACATGTCTGCAGCATGATGCCCCAGTGCTAGACATAACTAAAAACTGCCACACTGCTACTTTAAAGCTTACATGGAGGATTGCTTTAAATTGTACACATGCATCCTAATTGAGAATGGGAACATTAAGTATAGCCATCCATGGTAGTCATCTTGAAATACTTGTATTGCTACTTAACATTGCACTAAAAGACCATTATGACATCAAGGTGTTTCTGGACATCCATTATGACCACTATGGTGGCCATCTTAAGTGTCTTGTTTTTATCGCTGAATGAATGGTCTTATTGAGATGGAGTGTTTGCTGAAAGATTTCTTGTGATGGTTTCAATGAAGATTGCACCCCTTTTACATCTAGTATGGCTGCACTGTCAGCCATTCTAACATTCCTTGTTTCCACTGTTCCTATGTAGTCTTTTAACATGGGAGTTTTGTTAAAAGACTCCAATGGTATCTAGTTTATCCAAAATGAAACCTGTGCCATCACAACATCAGTCTTATTAATGCTTATCCAAGATGGATGATCAGACCAACATTAGGTTTTCATGACAAACTTGCTTTTGGTTGGTCCAAGATGAAAATTATGTCCTTATTACATTCAGTGAAACTTGTTACGTATAATTGAATGTCAATACAAATTTTAAAAGACCACTCAGGTGTCCTAGTAGGGCCCGGAATGGCCAAGTGGTTTAAAGTGATGACCGTTATGGATCGCTGCCATCTCACCTCTGTCTGCTTATGTTCGAGTCCAGACTAACATAGGTAAGTGAGAAAGCATGCCAATAGCTTCTCATGGGTTGGTGGTTCTTCCCTGTTTTCCAGGGTTCTTCCTCCACTATTAATACTGACAGCCATGTATAGCCTATCTTGTGCTGAAAAATGGCATTAAACCCTACAACAACAACAACAACAACAACAACAGGTGTCCTTGTGGTTAGAGCATGCGCCTCAGATGGAGGAGGTTATGGGTTTGAATCCTGACTTAGTCATACCAAAGACTTTGAATAATAAATGCTCCCATGCTTGGTGCTCAGCATTAAGAGGCTAGTGTTAGGACTGATCGGCCTGGTGTCAGGATAATGTGACTTGGTGGAACATCATGCTCATGTCTGCGGCATGATGCTCTAGTGCTAGACATCACTTTATACTGCCACAATGCAGATGTGTAGTAGTATCTGTTGGATATAAATGCACTATGGATAATTACTCATAAGAGGGTTTTTCTTTTCTACATTTAATGGAATTTTGATACCTTTAGTTCTTTATGCTGACCTGCAATGTAAACTATTTTTTATGAATGAACTAAAGCATATATTTCATAGACGGCCACATACCAGCGAATGTTTCATAGACTGACACATACAAACTGCTTTGACACATTCCGCGTTTACTTTTTTGATACAATGTTTCAGATTTAACTATATATTGATGCTATACGGGTTCCTCACAATAAAACGCAAGTTATACACATAAACTGTCTTCTTTAGTTGTTAATATAAATGGCCAAAAATATACTTACAATTTTACATCCTGAATTTCTTCAAACAAATATATTTTTGTAGGTCTGTAAATCTGAATTAGATGAGCCATGTCATGGGTTCTCAAGATTGATTACACATTTTGAAATTGTACTGTAATTTCGAGTATATTCCAAGTGTAGCTACATCCTCCTTACGGCACTCAAAATGAAATAAACATTAAATTCCTCAGCATCTTTTCGATAATTGCAATGGAAAAACTTCATAATGTTCCCACATTATGATCTGATAATCATTCAATGACAGAAAAGAAACATGCATGCCAATGTCAACACAATTCAAAACATTAAATTGGCAGATGCTGCTGGAAACCGATGTAAGTCACTTCATGTAGATAAATCCAGACCAAAATCAAAAGATTGCATTGAATCGACAAAAATACCAAAAGGTATTCATTCCAGATCAAATGGAAAAGTTGTTGCAATATATATTCATCAACAATAAAACTCCAAATTTCAATTTTAAGTAGATCAAGCTCCATTTTTGTTCAAAACTTATGTCTAGCGCGCGACCAACTTCATATTTATCTGGGCGGAATTATGCGCTCATTAATAATGTTGTGTAATGATCCATCAACGCATATATATTTAGTTCAGAATATGGTGTACATTTAGTTTATTTCATTCAGTGTATTTTTGTTTATATATTTAAGCCTTGGGAAGAATAAGAAATGAGCATATAATAAAAGGGTTACTGTATTGGTATGGGAAAATATGAACTCGTTTTGTCAGAAGGATATACTGCACTTCCAAGGTCGTGCATTATATCCATCTGAAAAACTCATTCATATTTTCCCATACAAATGCAGTAACCTATAATTTTCTATGATTTATGGCAGTAGCAAAAAAGCTTTTTTGGTAAAAGACTTTTTACGGTATGTAATTGGTACTGATTGAAAATTATGGCGTTCTGACCTAAATAGCAAGAATATGAATGTAACCTCCCAAAATATTGCATCAGCAACTTTTCATGAACAGGCAGTTATTCCAACATTTAAAAAATACTTCTTTCATGCAGTATATAGCTGTTTCTGCATCAAACTGTCTGCCTTGATGACCATCCTGGAAATCTTCTCTTGAATGGATGGTTATTATCATCATGGGCTTTCACTTTCACATGGTTCTGAATGAAAGATTGTACTTATCAGACCTCCAACATGTCACCGTAGTGTAAGTCTAAAATTGTACTTATCAGACCTCCAACATGTCACTATAGTGTAGGCCTAAAAATTGTACTTATCAGACCTCCAACATGTCACCATAGTGTAGGCCTAAAAATTGTACTTATCAGACCTCCAACATGTCACCATAGTGTAAGCCTAAAAAATTGTACTTATCAGATATCAAACATGTCACCATAGTGTAGGCCTAAAAATTGTACTTATCAGACCTCCAACATGTCACCATAGTGTAGGTCTAAAATTGTACTTATCATACCTCCAACATGTCACCATAGTGTAGACCTAAAAATTGTACTTATCAGACCAACATGTCACCATAGTGTAGACCTAAAAATTGTACTTGTCAGACCTCCAACATTTCACCATAGTGTTAGCCTAAAAATTGTACTTATCAGACCTCCAATATATCACCATAGTGTGGTCTAAAAATCTTTTATAAATGCTTTCTTTGCATGGATGGTGACATTGACAAGGAGTTTTCACAGAAAACATCTTGCAATAATGAATTGGTTCCAAATGAAGTGATGCAGATTTGACCATAAAAAGATGTCCACTATATTATGGAGTTTTGAAAGCCAGACCTAACTGACCTAGTCAAGTTAAAGGTCATTGCTTTCAATTATGTCCTTTATTCATCGTATGAATACAGTGATTTATACATATTTATTTGTACATATACAAATAAATTTTGACCAGTCTTTGTATTTAGTTGTATACAAATAAATTTTGACCAGACTTTGCACTTAGATATTTCAGTCATCAAATGACAGTCAGCTTTTGGACAATGACTTAAATGTTCAGGGTCGTGTCATTTCTGGGATTTTAGATGTGTGCATGACAACACCAACATATAAAAATGAACCTTTATCAAACCGATTTATTGTATATATCTGAATAATACTTTAAATGTTACAATTTCAAAAACTTCATTTTTTTCCATCAAAATACATATTATAGATTTAACAAGACATAGTATGTGGTTACATCTTGACATTGTGAAAGACAAGGTTTAAGGTCAAAGGTCATGACATCACATGCACCTACAAAAAGGTTTGTGATGAGTATGTTAAATCTGAAATGTCATAGTATTGTTGCTAATACATTTGGTATATTGACATTTATAAAGTATATCATTTGGTATATTCACATTTATAAAGTATATCATTTGGTATATTCACATTTATGAAGTATTTCTTTTGGTATATTGACATTTATAAAGTATTTCTTTTGGTATATTGACATTATTAAGTATTTCATTTGGTATATTGACATTATAAAGTATTTCTTTTGGTATATTGACATTTATCAAGTATTTCTTTTGGTATATTGACATTATAAAGTATTTCATTTGGTATATTGACATTTATAAAGTATTTCAGAAATGATTTTAGTACTCAGCAGTTAAAAAGAGAAGGACAGACAAAAGAACTAAGTTGTGGATGATTCCTGGAAATTCTTATCAGCCAGCAGAGGCCCATATATACGACATGTGCTGTAAATTGTAGTTTGTTTGGAAAAAATTTGTTGGTATACTATATGTTTGTTCTTTTGTGTTTTGTAAAAATGCTACATTATGTTGTGATATAAGTGCATATCTCTGTTGTCATTTTTGTTCTGTATAGTGTCTAAAATCTGCAGTAAACACATTTTGTGTATGGAATACACTTTGGTTTGTGGAAGAAGCTTATTCATTTGGGGTCAAAAGATTAAAGGTCAAGGTTGCTATGCCTAAAAGAAGGAAAATGGTTAAGGTGTAAGAAAAAGGTGAAAAGTGAAGTGTCACAGTCACTGTGATAAACACAGAAACTACAACTAGAGTTATCTACATTGAGGACTATTAAACAATGGACAGGGGTAGAATGTGCCAATCCAGCATATTAATTATCTTTTGACACATCTTGCTGATAATGCAGGTACATCTAAAACATCTACGTGCTAACCCTTCCTGTGATCAGTGCACTAATTGGGTGCACTGAAACAATTATATGCTGCCACTTTAATGTGAAATTAGGGTTCAGACATCAGTTTCTTTATTACCTAATTGACAAATCATATTGCATTAGAAGTGAATTGCAGTTTGGAAATTAGGGATATATAGTGTGCTGAGTGAACAGTGCTTAGTGTTCCATTTGGCTTAGTGCTTATTCCATTTGGCTTAGTGCTTTATATGAACAGTTGTGCTTGTTTTTGGTTTCATTGGATTTTGAATGGATTACTTGCATACAAGTTTGTTATTTCTGTTATTTTATTCTGTAGAATTGCAAAATCATTTTTGCATGCTGTGATCTCATTCATTCTCTAATCATATGAACTGTAGACAAAATGATTAAATGACAAAAAAGGACATTACTCATTTCACATTTACTTGTTATAGATCAAGTGATTAATTAAGATAGTGCTTGTATCCATAGCAAGAGGTGAATTTTGTCTTCAGTTTTAATGGAAATGAATGGCAACTGCCATCATAAATAAATGGGAGACAGTATTCCAGCAGTACATGTATACTAATTGGTGTAGTCATCCATTGTATCAAAGACTGTCATGGAAGCAAAACATTGAGATCACAAAGCAATGCAGTGTCATTGAAGCATAACATTGCAGACACAAAATATTAGTGTCTTGAAAGCATAACACTGAGATCATAAAGCATGACAATGTTAAGGAATCATAACCTTGAGTTCACAAAGCATGACAATGTCATGGAATCATAACATTGAGTTCACAAAGCATTATAGTGTCATGAAAAAAGCATAACATTGAGATCATAAAGCATGACAATGTCATGGAATCATAACATTGAGTTCACAAAGCATTATAGTGTCATGGAAAAAGCATAACATTGAGATCACAAGCATTACAGTGTCATGGAAAAAGCATATAATTGAAATCACAAGCATTATAGTGTCATGGAAGAAGCATATAATTGAGATCACAAGCATTATAGTGTCATGGAAAAAGCATAACATTGGGATCACAAGCATTATAGTGTCATGGAAGAAGCATAACATTGAGATCATAAAGTATTACATTGTCATGGAAACATAGCACTGAGATCACAACATTGCAGTATCGGGAAAGCATAATATTGAGTTTATCTGCCAAGTGTTCAATTTTTCCTGTATTTGTCATGTATTTTGAAATTTAATATGGGTGTATGTTTTCGTAATAAAGATCTTTTTTTTATGAACAAAATGAAATTTCCTTGCAGTTTTCTGTTTAGAAAGGCCCCTGGTTTAAAATGGGCACCTGGTTACATTCTTAGAGTAGGGATATAGTTTTCTAAAATAGGATTGGTTGATTCAAAATTTAGGCTGCCTTGCCAGTCTTCAGTCAGTATTTTGGATTGCTCAGAGTATTTGATGCTATCACTGTATCTCAACTTTGTATTATTCAACTTATAGTCATTGCAAAAATAAAAGTAGATTTAGAATTTTCTCCAGCAAAAAAAAAAATAGAACTGGAAGGATATTTATGCCATCATGTTGAAATTTGTGACACCATCTTTTAAAGGATTAAACTTTGTGTTTTGCAAATTGTATAATTATGATTCAGCTATTGAGCATAGAGGGACTTTTGACCTAAAATGGCATTAAAAGCTAACAAACATCAGCTTGCTGCTTCATCAACAGCACAGTCTGAACCTACATTTATAAGCACCAGATAACCTTGATGTAATTTCATCGGAAGTTCAGAAGTTCCTTTTACTCAATTTCTTATAGAAAGGAACATTCCTCTTTCACTTGCTGATGATGATCAGGATTTATTTCACACACTTTTCCAGACACCAAGATTACTTATGTGCTACAGCAGAAATATTTTGTACATAGATTTGATTTGATGTTTACCTGTGTATACATGACACTTTTAACATTAGGACTTTATGCACAGGTTTGACTAGATAATTTACCGGTGGTACATTTAACACTAGGACTTTGTACACAGGATTGACTAGATATTTACCTTAAGTACACATGGGACCATCTTTATATACTGGTTTGATTAATTATTTAGCCATGTACACATGAGAACCTTTATATACAAGTGGTCCTTATATAATGGTGGTTGCTGCAACAGTTTTTACATTGTGTTCAATCATTTACAGATGTCAGAGGCTTAAGAGAACAGAAGAAACTTGAAGAACTACAGGAAAAGATTTGCGAGGCTTTACAGATATACACAAGCAGCCACTATGTACAATCTCCGAATAAGTTTGGTGAGATGTTACTGCGATTGTCAGAGCTCTCTCGGATAAGTCTAATGCTGAAAGATCACTTGAAGAGCTGGATGCCGTCAAATTCTCAGACCTGTGGACTTCTCTTTGAGCTTCTAAAAGGAGAAAATGTGAAGGACCTTGGATGAAATAATGTAGGGTCAGCATCAGGTCAGAGAGGCAGCAGATAAATCTGATTGCTCCTGAACACTTCCCAGATATGGAATGCTTCTAATGACAGACTTTGGCAGCAGTCTCCAAAGCTTCCTGCATGGCTTATCTTCTATTACTTTAGTGCATACGTACTAAGTTATTTCACTTCTTTCCAAATTATAACATTGTTATCTGTATCAGAATCAAGAAAACATATTGGACTTGTTCAAATTTCTATTTTGAAAAGAGCCACATTTTCACTAATTTTTTTTGTATATATGACTTTAGCAGGCGCATTTGACGTGCTGGGCCTGTATCTCTCAGGCCTTTGTTTTAAAAAGTATAAATGCATTTTTCTAGCTCATTACTGATAAGAGGTCAATAGGAAATGGTGGCTCATTTAACTCAATCTGTCCATCAGTATTGAGTCCAGAGTAGACTTAAGTAGTCTTTAAACTTCATAAAAATATGATCCCTGTGTCTTGGGTTCATGTCTTTTAGGTCATGAGCCAGGTCAGCATATTGAAAAGAATGTTATCTCTGTTCTCATTCTATATGATAGTACATTTTATGTTAATCAAAAACCAGACAATCAAGATGTGATATTTACAGTGTTCCTGATGCTTGTTAATTATCAAGATTAAGATGTGGGACTATAACCTAAGAAAAAATGCTGATTCCCAGCTTGGTTTTTATGGATGTTAAACATTGGAATAAGACTCCCTTCAACTGATAAATGTGTATTGCTGAATCAGCTCATTTTATGTATGTGTATGTATTAGAAATCCATGTATAACACTGAGAAAAGGGAAGTAAAAAAAAAACTTTGTCACGTTGATAGTAAAGTTGAAATAACTACAGCACACTTGCTAAATACCTTGTTCTGAATGGTTTTTAACATTTAAAAACAAATGTTAGGACAATGAAAAATAAAGTCGTTATAATACAGTTTATTGGTTTATTCAGACTAGAAAAGACCACATCATGAAATACATATTGTCAGTCATATTTTAATGGCAGGTAGTCATTTCAGTTATCTTTAAGTTTCGTACAAAGTATAAAAGCCTAGAAACAGATGTCTGTAAATGTTGTATTATCTTTTCTTATTTGTGTTGTCATATTTCAAATGAGTATTTGCAAATTAAATTGATAAATATGCAGCTAAGACTTTATATTAGTGTTCCAAGAACAAAACATGTGTTGTATTTAAATAGTTTGCTGTCTAAAGCTCTTGTAATTGAATCTAATGCCTAATGTGTATCTACCATTGTTAGTTAATAGTGAACTGCAAATAGTACTATTTTATTAGTATGTTTGTGACCTAGAATAGAATAATATCCAATCAGTTAGAAACCATGTAGTATATTTACCGCACCTACATTACCTGCCACTTTTCACAGTATTTTCATGTATGTAATTTTTCCATGATGAGTCCTAAAGATAGCATAATTATTCTTGCGCTGTTAAAGAAAATGTTGGTGATTATGTAAATATGGAGCAGCAAGCTTGCATAATGTTATTCAACATTTCTTTCACCAGTTCATAAAGAGACTAAAAACCCTTTACCTAAAATAAGCGACTTTTGGCAATTCACCCTATGTAAACAACAGCTATTTTGAGCAGGTTTTTGTAGTGCCAGCTTAGATACTACATTCATTGGTGAGAATGACCAAAAATGTAAAATGGTTAAAATTGCTGTTAACCCTTTCATCACTAAGTAACTTTGTAGGCATAGAGTCCTCAACACTAAGTAACTTTGGAGTTGTAAAGCAAAATGACTAATGGACTTTGAAACAACATAACTTGGCCAATGTTAAAGATATCTGGCTGGAGGATTAGGTGTCAAAATCATGGTAAGAAATCAAATTTTGTGACTAAGTCACTAAAATGTGCATATCTATTACAACTGTTAAAATGCAGGTACAAACAGGTAACAACAGGTAAAATACAATTATTTTATTACCTCTTAGAAAACTTAAAATGTTCTCAAAACTTGTTTAATTGACCCTAGATGTACTAGTGAATAATCACAGTAGCAACACAAGTCTTTCTTTCATGGTGTCCATAATATATAAAATTCTATAAAATGAACCAAAATGATCTCCAAGGTGAGATCTGTCCACACACGTAAGTGACCTATATCGCCTCTGCCACGTTTAATGGTCGCATTGAAGTTCGTCGCATTGAAGTTAAACAGACAATTTTTCCAAACACTTCATCTGAATAGAATATTTGAAAATAATCGGAAGCTTTCCTGGAGCCATATAACTCTCGGGTGTGCCCAACTCTGTCAGAAAACTGAAATAAATCTCTTTGGTTTTTGGGCTTCGTCCAAAAAAAACAAAAACACATGGAGCGTACAATTCCTCTGGTTCAAACCTTCAAAGTCATCTTCATTGTCATCCCTGTCACCCACAAGTGCATTCCATTGTCTCTCCATAATCTTCTCTCATTGTCAAACAAATTTATCAGGTCAGAATTATTTAAATCCTCCGAAAACTCTCCTCTAAAAATCCTTCAGACACCGCCATTTTGAATACAAATTTCAGCATTCGGAAAACACGTTAAAAGTTCCTACTTTGTTCATTATTTCTAGTTGTATACAAGCTAAACTCACGAGATAATCCAAATATAACATCTACATTATCAGATGGAAGTTATTAGAGGTACCCCGAAAGATATGTAGTCGGGTACTATAACGTTAAAAAGAAACACTGCCCTAGACCGAAAATTCGGTCCATAGTGTTGATGCAGTAAATTCCCCTGACCGCATATGTGGTCTGCCGTGATAAAAGGGTTAAACGTAACATACACTTCACTGCTTTAACAGGCCTATGCGTAGTGGACTGCACTGTGTAACTTTGCTACATGCGTATCGAAGGGCTAAAAAGCTATACACTCTATGAGGGAAAGGGTTAAAACCCTTGTGACCTGATTGGGGATGATTTGTAGACATACAGTGGACTGTTACAGAGGTTATTGCTGACTGTCCTATTTCCAAAGATGTCCTTTAAGACAAAATGTATGTACCAGTCAGTGCCCACAATCTTTAAAAGAAGCAAGAATTTAACTCACAGAACCACAAGGCCAATGGAATGTGTGGTATGGCCCTGTGTCTGTGTGCATTTGTCCTTCAGTATTTGTGTGTTACCACACGATTCCATATTTTTGTTTCAAGAGCAAGAACCATGCATAATAATGTGATGGTCTTGCATCTGATGCGGACAGATTTTTGATCCAACTTCGATAAAACTTACAAGATATCCTAATTTCATTCAAATCGGAGATGATCACAGGAATTAAGCAAAATACACAAATAATGACTAGCTTATCCTGCTTCTAATTGGCTAAGCTTGTCATCAATCTGGCAGCTGTTCTTGAGATCCAGTTTGATGAACCAGGAATATATGCATATATCATTAAGATCTGAAATGATTTTGCTAATCAGAGTGAGAGTCATGCATACTAATTTGGTAACCTTGCATCTTATTGTCTGAGCCTGTAAAGCCACTGGATGCTGTATTTCTGATCTGATTTTGATAAGACTTGCAATATTGGTTTATATTTTTAAAGAATCTTGGATTTAATAATTAGTGAGATCCTTGCATATTATTGAGATAATTTTAATCTGATTGACTGACCTTGTTAACTCAGAAGCTAGATTTCTGATCTGAGTTTGATCAAACATGGAATATATGCTAATATCAAAATCTTGATGGGTTTTGTAATGAAAGAGATCCACACTTATTCATGAGGTGATCTGGCTTCTTATTGGTTGAACTTGTTACCGCTGTGAAGGCTGATTCTCAGACCAAGTTTTCATCAGACACGAAATACAGTATGCTTATTTCATCAAATTCTTGTACAGGCTCAGTAAGATGTTTGCATATTAATTAGTTGATCTTGCATCTAATTGGTAGAGCTTTTACCAATCTGGAAGCCATGTTCCTGATATGATTTTTATTAAACTTACAACATTAGGATTATTGGGATTGATAATGAGCACGATCCATGCCTATAAATAATGTACTTTTGTGTCTGATTGGCTGGTCTTGTTACTAGTGTGGAAGCCATGTTGGTCATCTGACTTGGAATATATGTTTCTATTTGCAGGATCTTGGAGGGCTTTAAAAATGGGCATAATTGATGCATAGAAATGAAATGATCTTACATTGGCGTGTTTCAATCTGCAGGGTTTACAATCACCAAGATTTTGGATGAGCAGGATACTGCATATTAATTATACCTTCATGTTTGAAGTAAGAGACTTAGTAGAATAGGTAAACAAAGCATGATACAATGTGAGGGGGATTACAGAGTATGTGTGTACTACTACAAAATACTGCAAAGTCAGCTGTTACATGTACCACTTGTTTCATGATTTAGTAAAATAGGTAAACAAAGCATGATACAATGTGAGGGGGATTACAGAGTATGTGTGTACTACTACAAAATACTGCAAAGTCAGCTGTTACATGTGCCACTTGTTTCATGATTTAGTAAAATAGGTAAACAAAGCATGATACAATGTGAGGGGATTAGAGTATGTGTGTACTACTACAAAATACTGCAAAGTCAGCTGTTACATGTGCCACTTGTTTCATGATTTAGTAAAATAGGTAAACAAAGCATGATACAATGTGAGGGGGATTACAGAGTATATGTGTACTACTACAAAATACTGCAAAGTTAGCTGTTACATGTGCCACTTGTTTCATGATTTTTCAGAGTTCCAGAACATGTCTTACATTTTGTGATATGTTCAAATGTAGCATTTGAAAATATTTAATGAAGCATTTTTCTTTGGTATTAAATGGTTTTAGATTTATTTTGAGCTAGTCATTCTCTTATAATTCTGCAACCATTTATGTAGCATCTTCTTTCTATGTAAGTTGTGATTTTTGACTTGGAGGCAATTTCAGCGCTGCCATGTGTTAAGGTTCAGTCCTCTTCACCAGCTGAAATTTTTATAACAATACTAAAACTGCATGGTGTAACAAAAATTAGAAATAAAGCACAGACATTTCATGTCATTTTATCTGTCAAGGGAGGCAAGTCATATTCAAGTAAATGACTATACCATGCATTAGTTATTTTTTCCATCTTGTGTAAATTAGTATAACTTAAACTGTTAAAGCCATCCATAACTTTTGTTACTATGATTAAAATGATGTCATGCAAATTTAGTACTGCATGTGTTAATAATTGGACATGTGCAACAAGAATCATTTCTTCAACAATGATTAAGTACTAAGTTTATAGTTTTTTTAAATAATTTTGTCTTACAAATTGCACAAGCTGTTGAAAGATGCACATATTTAGTTCTGTGGAATTGTTTTCATGTAGATATTATTTATAACTTTTTTGTATGCTAATTGGGAAGAATAGATTCTTTTTAAAGTAAATTATGTCTTGTCTCTCAGAGATTTGAAAAGTTTTGATGTATGTAATGTAGTTTTTATTGCTGTAAACATTTTAAACACATATATTTTTTAAATTTATTTCTTACACACAGTGTTTGAAGTTACCATATGTAATACTAATGTATATGTCTTAAAATCATGCATTTGTAGAATGTCAGTCCTTCTGGCTAATGGCTAAATGTGTGTTTAAACACAATTTAACTAACAGCATGTATGCAGCAGAAGCCTCCATGTAAATTAAATTTTAAAAAGTGTTTGTTTGCCTTTTATGATTTCATTTTTGGTGTTGGAAAGTACAAGCAATATATCAGAAGTGAAAGTTGAGATGTCCATAGTTTGTGCTAAAACTTTATGATCTTACATGCATTTTAGTCAAAGATTGGCTGAAAATGGATTATTCCTTTAAATGAAGTAAGTATTGCCCACTAAAGATGATTGATAAAACATGTTTCTTCCATGTCAGCTAATAATCAACAATTGAAATCTTTTTTCTATCCTGATTTTTTTTGTTTATGGCAGGGCTTGCTTGAAAAGTACTTTTGGCTCACATACTTTGAATCAGTGTACAGACACTGCTTACACCATTAGACTAGTTTTACAATGTAGCTGGTTTGATGCATTTGGATGTCTTCTGACAGTTGTACTCAGACATCAGAATTGCTACTGCTTCAGTACAGTGGTCCCTATCGTACAAGATAACAACCACTTCTGCAGTAAAAAGGTGGCCTTGTAAAAGGGTTGGCCACTCCTAATTGAAAATAAATGTATTAAAATGTACTATATTGGTGTCAAGCAAGGTGCTTTCGGATCAGGTAAAGGAGGCATTTCTTTATAAGGATCATACAAGAGGGATCAATTGTAGTACAGATTTCTTTCAATTTAAAAGCTCATTTTTCTTTTTGTTTTACATTGGTCCAGAATCTTGAGAATGATGATCGTACTAAATTTGTTTCTTGAAAACCTTTGTCAGAGCACAAAGGAAATAATATGAACTCTCATGTTGTAGCAACTTGGTATTTATCCATATATTCATCTTAAGTTGATGTTTGTAGGGATTTGAGTTTCTCAGTGCTTATGCTACAGTGTCCATTTTGTATTACTAAAAACAATAATAGATATGATCTTGCTAAAATTAGTAACAAAGTAAATATTCACAGGCTTTTCATGTCAGTGTTGATAAGGTAGAACTATACTTGAGTAAATGATTAGACCTGATAATAGTTTTCTTGCTTGGGTATCTCACCCATGGTAATGATTCAAAACAATATAAAATGCTTTTTTTAAGGAAATTGCTATAATTATTAAATAATGTTTAAAATGTTGATATAAATTCTTGTGTGATATATGAAAAAGAAACTGTTGACAAATATCATTAAAATTATTTAAAGCATCTGTACAGTAGTAAAAATGGACAATTAATAACAATATCTCTTGGGTTCTTTTATCCAATCTTAAAATAAAATTGTATTGGCTAAGTTATCTGTGCTTGCATTTTTTTGTTATCATTTATTTAGATAGGTCTCAATTTTTGTGGTTTTGTACAGTCCTACCCACTTATGTCGACAAGCCACCTATCTTGACAAAAAAGCAAAGTCCTGGTCCCTTGGTCTACTATTACTACCAAACTTGTCATGCTTATGTCAGCATCGAGATAAAAAAAATAAACCTATATGTCAACAGAATCCCTTGCTCTCAGCTTGAAGAAATCCTTTGTTGTCTTATCATTTATGTTGACAAGCTGCCAGTTCCTACCCATTCTTTGTTCAACAATTGATCTTGCCACCAGGTTTTAATTTTACCACCTTATCATTTATGTCAGCAAGCCGACAGTTGAATTGGTCAGTTCAGACATGTACTTTATTCAACAATTAGTTGATCTTGCCAGCAGGCTTTAATGTCGAGGTTAGATTTTAAAAAAACCACAACAAAAAAAACAGGCTTTTGTTTGTTCCTATAAAGTTGGCCTCTTGCGGTGACTTAAAAAAATGCAGTGAAATCTGATCTGAATCTTACATTATCCAAAGTGATCGGTGATTAAAACAGGTTTATTGTGCTGTGAAAGCTTCCTTTTTAACTTTATTTTATTTACAATGACTACCAATGGCAGTGTAAATGCACATTAAATTTAGTCTCTAGAAACTAAATATCTGGCTGTTAAGGGAAGTTGAGGGTGAAACATCTCTCAAAGATGTCTTTGAAAAATTTTATATGTATTGAGCTGACATTGTTACAATATTGTATCGTAAGAATTATTTTCTTTTAGTGCCTCATTAGCACATGTCAATGTATACAATATTATGCCTTCATTAATCATTCCAGCTGCATATCTCTTGTTCGCTTTTATGTACTTTTCACGATGACTTCTGTTACTAAATACAAGAACTGCTTAAATCAACTTGTTGACAGGTTTTCATTTCCCCATGAATAGCCCCAACCCCTTGGTAGCTTCAATAAGATGGGAACAGAAGGACCAAAATCTAGGCCAATTTAAGTACAAGTACATGTACTTGAAGCATGTAAATAACTGTGATAATGAAAATGCTGACATTGAATACTTTTCATATCAGATGTGACCAATGCAAATATTTTATTGTTTTTTATTACACAAAGGTAACCAAAATGTAATTTGCCAATATACAAGTGTCTTTCATACTAGTTTTGTCATTATGTACAGTGGCAGAGTGGTCTAGGGCGCTCATGGTTACAGATCACTGCCATCTAACCTGTGTGAGTTTAACAACAGGAGTCTGCAGTTTTATCAATAAAGCACGACAAAATTTCTGACATGAAATCACATTAACAGTATTATAAATTATTGTTAATTTATAAAACCATTAGTTCTTTCATGTTGTCAAAAATTTCATTGTGCTTTAGTGATAAAACTAGACTTGTGTAGTTTAACTTGTATCTTTTTTCTGACACCCCCCCAACACTTGTCTCGACATCTGCCTATGTCGACAATATTTCCTTGGGCCTGAGCATGTCAACATAATCCGGTAGGACTGTAGAAAGAAAAGACATGCAGGTACTTAAATATGTGGTTTTGCCAAAGTTTGTATATCCTCTGCTTTCTTCTTTCTCTTTCTGTCGTTATGTCACATCATATCGATTTAAATCAGTGGATGGAAATTGGAGATAATGGCTACCCTATAGATACATGTGAATGGAAACTATATCAATGGCTCCGTAAAAAAAAGTGCAATTCTAAACAACCCCAACAAAAGTGCGAGCAACAAAACTGTGTAGGTATAAAGTAAGTTAAAGTAAACAATGTTCCAACCTATGGAACTGTTCCATTGGTTGAATACTTACAAGAGATCGCATAAAACATTAGCATTTAGAGTAATCAGTAAATGTTAGTTGAAACATTTGAACATGTTAAAACTATAACTATTATTTTTTGCAATACATAGAACTATAGGCTTAGTACTCAGAATACTATTTTAAGTGATGTTCTTTATATTAAATCGGGGTTTTAATTTTTCAAGCTGAAGAGAGCATCATACCAATATTGTACTAAACAAATAAATTATATAAATGTTAAAATAAATAGTATTTGCAATTTTTCATACCAATATTATACAGCAGAACCTGTCTTGAAAGACCATCCCTTCTCCCAAAAACTAATGGACTTACAAGACAGGTGGTCTCTCATGACAGGTCATAACACTTTATAATCAATAAATCTGTACATGGAGAACCTGGTCTCTCAAGACAAGTTGTATTTCATAGTAGTAGTCTCTCAAGACTGGTTTTACTGTACTAAATAAATTAATTATATAAATGTTATAATAAATAGTATTTACTTTTATGTCAGAACAATATTAGGTTTTTTTGCTATTTGCATCTTTTGCAGAGTGCATGTCAATGCACTTTTGTCCATGCGTTTTTGTCCTGGCATATAAATATAAAAATAAATTATATATATATATATATATATATATATATATATATATATATATATATATATATATATATATATATATATATATGCATTATATTTGCATTTAAAGGGATAAAATATACCAAATATAAGAATGTAATTTTTACTACCAGATTAAAAAAATAGCTTTGGTGATCATTAGAAATTAAATAAAGTGAGAAAGTGCTCTTTTATCATTTATGGACAGTTGTTCATTGGGTCTTTGATTTGTGGTTCAGGGCAACAAAAAATTTCACAAAAATAAATACCCCATGAAAATTAGAGATACTATAATGCTTTGATTCATTTTTATGTATATAGACAAATGTCAATTTTTTCGTTACTGTTCTTATACAAAAGTTGTGTCATTTATTTGCCTGCAATGTATTTCTGCTAATTATGGGCTGCTATAAGGAGTGTTGTTGTATTTGTTGATGAAAAACTGCTTTTTAATTATGGATTGATGAGGTCACTGGGCGTTCATTTGTGTGTTCACAGTGTTCATTTTCCACATGTTCAATGTCAACACTGGTTAACATTAAGGTTAGCCATAATTTCTTCGACACTTTCTCCAACAGTAATAAAAACAAATGTCATTTGTCATTAGCTTGTGCAATTTTATTAAAAACACTAATGCATGTTGAGACTTGTAGATGGGTCACTTTATCATATGGACAAAACTCTGCACAATCTTGAAAAGTGTTTAAATTTGGGTGATTAAATTAAAAATGCTTGAATTTGGGTGAGTGCAATGAAAAGTGCTTGAATTTGGGTGATTACATTGAAAAGTGCATAAAATAAGTTTGATGACTTCCTTCAGAAGTGCTTCAGTTCGATGTCAGGTTGAAAAAGTGCTTGAATTTGAGTCATTCCCTTTAAAGGTGCTTGGATCTGGGTGATTACCTTGAAAAGCACATGATTTTGAGGTCAGGTCAAAAAGTGCTTGAAAATGCTCAGTAGTACTTGAAAAGTACCTGGATTTCAAACCAAACTCATTTCATTGGAAAACAACAATTTGCTCAGTTATCAACAAAAAAATTAAATATCCTATAAAAAAGTGAGAAACTCAATCTTCATGGAAATTTATTTACTTCATTGTTGAGACCTTAACAACAATACTCTGTTCCATACACTTCTATATCTGCATACAATTATTTGATAAGTTCTTAACTAAACATTTTTTGAAGATTAAACCATCTCAATCAACTCATTGTACCTTTCCCTTTAAGATGACTCTTGTAGTGCTACTTTTATACTGTATGTGTAATCCACATCCTACCACATAATAATTCAGCCATTAGCTTGGGCTCAAAATCATTCAGTTATAGAATTTAGTCGTCCTGTTTCAGCCATTCTTGGTATGGTGTTATGGCATATAAGAATGCATTGCATTTAACAAAACCATTTACATTCAGCATCTGTCATAGCAATCCATGTATTATATGTAACTCAACAGATGCTTCAGCATCTGTCCTTCATAGCAATCCATGTATTATAGGTAACTCAACAGATGCTTCAGCATCTGTCCTTCATAGCAATCCATGTATTATAGGTAACTCAACAGATGCTTCAGCATCTGTCCTTCATAGCAATCCATGTATTATAGGTAACTCAACAGATGCTTTAGCATCTGTCCTTCATAGCAATCCATGTATTATAGGTAACTCAACAGATGCTTCAGCATCTGTCCTTCATACCAATCCATCTATTATAGGTAACTCAACAGATGCTTCAGTTGGCCATGGGATTCATTAGCCCAAGTAATGCCTTGATGTTGTCAGATAACTTGTGTAGAGCAGGGCAAGAGATTTAAGGTATACAACACTTATTTTTATCAGCTACATAGGTGTCAGCAAACATTAAATTTTTATATTGAATTCAGCTTTTAAAGTTTATGATGTTTAAATTTATATTTTTATGGGGATGTTTACATGCTATTTAATTTTTTTAATTTTCAAGACCTAAGTCATATGGTAAAAAGTTAATCTTGTGGTGTCACTATGTGGAATAAAGCTATTTCAAAGTTAGAAATGCAAATCTTCCAAGTTTGGAAATTGTTTTGCCAGTATTCATCCTGTGCACTGTATTTATTTCAGAGTAAACTAATATTATTGGGTCTCAATGGGATTGAGGCAGTTTTGTTTATTAAATAATACAAATGTTTTAAAATTGTCACTAATTCAGCACACAAATCTGTATTATTAATGAATTTCAGTTCATTTGGCATCTACCTGGTACTTGAAAAATTTCTTTTTGGTTGTGAAGAATTTTTTTTATTGGATTTATAGTTAGGCATTTGATACCTAAATGTTTTGCAATAAATTAAAACTATATTAAACAATTTTTCTGTCACTGGTTGGTAATGGGTAAACCAAGTAGTTGATATACCTTTTATTGATATGTTGCACTTTATAAAATTCAGCATATACCAGGTTATGATAATCATTCACTCAGCATACATTATATATGATAGTCATTCATTCAGCAAACACTGGGTTATGATAGTCATTCATTCAGCATACACTGGGTTATGAGAGTCATTCATTCAGCATACACTGGGTTATGATAGTCATTCATTCAGCATACACTGGGTTATAGTCATTCATTCAGCATACAATAGGTTATGATAGTCATTCATTCACTGTACACTGGGTTATAGTCATTCATTCAGCATACACTGGGTTAAGATAGTCATTCATTCAGCATACACTGGGTTATAGTCATTCATTCAGCATACACTGGGTTATGATAGTCATTCATTCAGTGTACACTGGGTTAGTCATTCATTCAGCATACACTGGGTTATGATAGTCATTCATTCAGCATACACTGGGTTATGATAGTCATTCATTCAGCATACACTGGGTTATAGTCATTCATTCAGCATACACTGGGTTATGATAGTCATTCATTCAGCATACACTGGGTTATGATAGTCATTCATTCATCATGCACTGGGTTATAGTCATTCATTCAGCATACACTGGGTTGTGATAGTCATTCATTCAGCATACACTGGGTTATAGTCATTCATTCAGCATACACTAGGCTATGATAGTCATTCATTCAGCATACACTGGGTTATAATAGTCATTCATTCAGCATACATTGGGATATGATAGTCATTCATTCAGCATACACTGGGTTATGATAGTCATTCATTCATCATACACTGGGTTATAATAGTCATTCATTCAGCATAGACTGTGATAGTCATTCATTTAGCATGATAGTCATTCATTCAGTGTACACTGGGTTATAGTCATTCATTCAGCATACACTGGGTTACAATAGTCATTCATTCAGCATGCACTAGGTTATGATAATCATTCATTCTGCATGTACTGGGTTATGATAGTCATTCATTCATCATACACTGGGTTATGATAGTCATTCATTCAGCATATACTGGGTAATGATAGTCATTCATTCAGCATACACTGGGTTATGATAGTCATTCATTTAGCATACACTGGGTTATAGTCATTCATTCAGCATACACTGGGTTATGATAGTCATTCATTCAGCATACACTGGGTTATAATAGTCATTCATTCAGCATACACTGCGTTATGATAATCATTCATTCAGCATACACTGGGTTATGATAGTAATTCATTCAGCACACACTGGGTTATAGTCATTCATTCAGCATACACTGGGTTATAATAGTCATTCATTCAGCATGCACTAGGTTATGATAATCATTCATTCTGCATGTACTGGGTTATGATAGTCATTCATTCATCATACACTGGGTTATGATAGTCATTCATTCAGCATATACTGGGTAATGATAGTCATTCATTCAGCATACACTGGGTTATGATAGTCATTCATTTAGCATACACTGGGTTATAGTCATTCATTCAGCATACACTGGGTTATGATAGTCATTCATTCAGCATACACTGGGTTATAATAGTCATTCATTCAGCATACACTGCGTTATGATAATCATTCATTCAGCATACACTGGGTTATGATAGTAATTCATTCAGCACACACTGGGTTATAGTCATTCATTCAGCATACACTAGGTTATAATAGTCATTCATTCAGCATACGCTGGGTTATGATAATTATTCATACAGTGTACACTGGGTTATGATAGTCATTTATTCAGCATACACTGGGTTATGATAGTCATTCATTCAGCATTTACTGGGTAATGATAGTCATTCATTCAGCATACACTGGGTTATGATAGTCATTCATTCAGCATACACTGGGTTATGATAGTCATTCATTCAGCATACACTATGTTATGATAGTCATTCATTCTGCATATACTATGTTATAATAGTCATTCATTCAGCATACACTGGTTTATGATAGTCATTCATTCTGCATATTCTGGCTTATGAGTCATTCATTCAGCATACACTGGGTTATGATAGTCATTCATTCAGCATACACTAGGTTATGATAGTCATTCATTCTGCATATACTGGGTTATGATAGTCATTCATTTGGCATATAGTCATTCATTCTGCATACACTGGGTTATGATAGTCATTCAGTGTACAATGGGTTGGTTATGATAGTCATTCAGTGTACAATGGGTTATGGTCATTCATTCAGCATGATAGTCATTCATTCAGTGTACACTTGGTTATAGTCATTCATTCAGCATACACTGGGTTATGATAGCCATTTATTCAGCATACACTGGGTTATGATAGTCATTCATTCAGAATACACTGGGTTATGATATTCATTCTGCATGTAATAGGTTATAATAGTCATTCATTCAGCATACACTGGGTTATAATAGTCATTCATTCTGCATATACTAGGTTATAATAGTCATTCATTCAGCATGCACTGGGTTATGATAGTCATTCATTCAGCATACACAGGGTTATGATAGTCATTCATTCAGCATACACTGGGTTATAATAGTCATTCATTCAGCATACACTATGTTATGATAGTCATTCATTCAGCATAAACTGCGTTATGATAGTCATTCATTCAGCATACACTGGGTTATGATAGTCATTAATTCAGCATACACTAGGTTATGATATTCATTCAGCATACACTGGGTTATGATAGTCATTCATTCAGCATACACTGTGATAGTTATTCATTCAGCATACACTAGGTTATGATAGTCATTCATTCAGCATACACTAGGTTATGATAGTCATTCATTCAGTGTACACTGGGTTATAGTCATTCTTTCAGCATACACTGGGTTATAATATTCATTCAGCATACACTGGATTATGATAGTCATTCATTCTGCATATACTAGGTTATGATAGTTATTCATTCAGGGTATCTCACCCCTGTCTGCGTTGATTTGAGTCTCAGATTCAGCCAATGTGGGTTATTGAGAAAACTTGCCAGTAGCTTCTTGTGAGTCAATGGTTCTTTCCTGGGTTTTCCAGGTTATTCCTCCACCATTAATACTGGCTACCATATATAGCCTATTGTGTGCTGAAAAGTACCATTAAACACTACAACAACAACATTCAGGTTACATTGGTTATGATAGTCATTCATTCAGTTTAGACTGGGTTATTATAGTCATTCATTCAGGGTACACTGGGTTATGATTGTCATTCATTCAGTGTAAAAACAGTAAGAAAAGAGAAAACAAATAACATTTCTTTTTTTTCCAAAACTGCTCAAGAACTTTTAACCAACTGATAGAAAACATACTGGCATATAGATTTTTTAATATTGGATACTTGATGCATATAAGCTAAAAATTTTAAAAAAGACCCAAGTGCCCAATAACTCGAGAGAAAACAAAATCATGCATGCATTCAAATTGAAGCAAACAGAAAACAAATTGGAGTACACAGTTGCTACATCATATTTAGTCCCAAAAAAATAATAACAGCAATTATTGATCTTGTCAGTCTGATTTCTGATTTTACCCAATCCATTTACTGAAAGTAGATTATGTTTGCATCTAATTTTTTTCCTTTGAGAAACAATGTGGTGTTATGTGAGGTGCACTTGATACATAAATACTTGAATAATTTGCACTTGATGTAACTGGCTGTAAACTTCAATAAACCAATATCAGCAAATAGCATGCAAAGGTAGTAACTTAATCATACTTATACATGTCCAGAAGATGGGAAAATATTAGGATAAACATTCTCATTGTTAGCAATTTCTTGTACTGTTATCTATATATTACGCATCATGTGACTGTCAAGAAATGTGGGATTCATTTATGTTTGTGTTTGGGTCATTTATTATTTCTTTTACAGACAGATTTCTATAGTCGACACTTGGAAAATTAAAGGGTCTGAATATATATTAAAATAGTAGTTAAATTTGGAAACAGTTCAGGAGAAAATCATTTACTTTTTGCTAAAATCAAACAATGCAAAATATAAATTTAAAATAATTTAATGGCTTTTAATTTATGATATGACATGCCATAATGCATATAAAATGATGTAAGATAAAAACAACAAATCTTTGAGACCTTTTAATGTGACTTGAGAGTTTAGGTTTTGGTCGGCGGAATTTTTACTGGACAATGAGAATAGGAAGTTATATCAAAGGACACAAATCTACTCTCTAGACTGTATACACTTTGTTATATTTAAAGTTAAAAATATCATCCACGATTTAATTCTCATCTACTTATAATGCGGCAGAATGTCAGTTATATGAACTTGGAAGCCCTCTGTCCCAGGATGCTTTCCATCCAATGATGTAAAATTCTGGTGATTTGTGAAACACAGCTATTTAAAATCTTTTTCCATTATTATTATTATTATTATTATTATTATTATTATTATTATTATTATGTGTCATATCATTTGTTTAAACTTAACATGACTTTATGCCAGGAAGCTTGGTCAACTTTCGTCAAATTCTAATCTGCATCTTTAAAGAAGGGGTAGTTTCAAGGTTTATCTACTTTTTATAACATTGGCTTGTCTGCTTTTAGCAACAGTGACCAAATTTGATACGACTTTTTGTTGTTAATATTTGAAAAGGGTTTCATACCAGGGTGCTATCAATCAAATTTAATAATTTAATAAATTCTGCTAAGTTTTTTTTTGTTTTTGAGAGCAAGTCATTTAAAGGCTTTTGCTATTTTTATTAATGACTGCCATATTTTTGACTGTGGATTGGGATACTTTATATAAATTGAAAGCACTTTATGCACTGAATTGTGCCACATTTGGTCAAAATTGGTCCAGTGCTTTTTGAGATGTTTAAAATAGTAATTGTCAATGATAGAACAACAGATGATGTAAACTCAACCATATAGCAATCTCACTGCTTTAGGATCAGGTAAGCTAAAAATATAGAACCCTTGAAACAATCATTTTTAAAATACATGCAATCAACATCATTTAAGAAATTCTGCAGAAAGCATTTTGCTTACCCAGATTTCTTGGGCAACCATTCTTGCATTTGGCAGTTAGGTAAGTGTCAGACACTTGAGTAATTTCATAGTGATTTGGGCTTCTTGTTTTCTTATTGTCTTTCTTAATATAACCTACAGCAGGTCCATGCTGGCTTAACCCTGTCAATCCATGCCCTAGGATTCTTAATGTGATTAAGATAAAAACCACTAGATATTGGCATTATTGTAGACATTTCCTGCATGCATATTTATATAAATTTCAGTACCTACATTAAATTGTTTCTGGTGATACATCCTGTTGTTTAGTACATAGTTATGTCTGATTTTGATTTAATGGGGAGTTTCAAAATAGAATTTTTTTAAAATTTGAAACCATCTTTTTTTCAGGTCAAAATGTTCTTCAATTCCATTCAGTAAGGGCCATAGGTGAACCCTAATAAAATAATCATTTCATTCTGGTAAAAAAGTGGACAAGACTTGATAATTTTTGTTTTAAAATGGGTGAGAACCCTGCAAAGGGGAACTTGATTGTCCCTAACCATGCAGACCTATGACACCCAACAGTATTCTCCAGGTCCAGGTTCCACTGACATCACCTCATCCAAGACCAACTTTTTAAGTATCCTCTAACAAATTCACCACCTTGCATGGCTACTTGTGACAACCTCTGGCCAAATCACCACCTTGGATGGCTACTTGGTACAGCCTCTGGCCAAGTCACCACCTTACATGACCATCCATGATCACCTTTCTTCCCATCCTTTAGCCAATCAGCCACCCATCATTGTTATCCCAGACCACATATCTTCACCTCCTTCATTCAATCCACTATCCTACTATGCAGGACCACTTTTTGCCACCTCCTCCATTCAATCCACTACCCTACTATGCAGAACCACATTTCTTCACATCCTCCATTCAATCCACTACCCTACTATGCCCTACTATGCAGGACCATATTTTGTCACCTCCATTCAATTCAATACCCTACTATGCAGGACCACATTTCTTCAAATCCTCCATTCAATCCACTAACCTACTATGCAGGACAACATTTTGTCACCTCCTCCATTCAATTCAATACCCTACTATGCAGGACCACATTTCTTCAAATCCTCCATTCAATCCACTACCCTACTATGCAGGACCACCTATCATCAAATACTCCATTCAATCCACTACCATACTATGCAGGACCACCTATCATCAAATCCTCCATTCAATCCACTACCCTACTATGCAGGACCACATTTCTTCAAATCCTGTAGCAAATTCACCACTCTCACTAGCTACTCTGGTCCTAATCAGACCTTTGTTACACATGTATCAATCAATCTTTATCAACTGACAGGATAACCATGCTACTGGGAAATGGGGATACATTTAAAAGAAAGAAGAATTTTTAACTGATTAGGATAAACCCTTAATTTTGCAAATCCTGACCAAAGTCTGTAAAATCCAAGAATCTGCAGCCACCACTTGATGACTATTGATAGAAAAAAAATATTGATGAGTCATAATTTAATTGATCAGGAGTTACATTTATTCTTTTAAATTTCAGGTTTCAGAACACTTTAGTCAGATGAGATAAAATTCCTATATCAATCATTTGCGTATTTGCCCTAACATATTTGTACAGCCAATCTAAATGCTCATGCAATGAGGTTAGTCAAGTAGACTGGTTACCCCACTGTCTGTTCCATATCCTATTTTTTCTATACAAAGTATCCAAAGACCAGTCTAATATGTCTAATATGCCACTGTGCCAACATGTCTGTAATAGAGTTCAAAAAATGTTAGTGAAGAATAAAGCTGATCTCCACCAGTAGCCCTTTAGGTATGCAAAGTTAATGAAAGTGTATTGTTATAAATCTTTGTTGATTATTTGGTAGTTCATAATGGGAACTCGGAGTTAAACACTATTGTCAATAGTAACCTTTGACACCCCTTTGAAGTTCATTTTCTTCATCTGTATCTTATGCTTCTTGTTGTTGATCTTCTGTTTCTCTTTAATCTTTTTCCTCCTTCACACCTTCAGAATTTCAAAGCTTTATTGAAGTTTCAATCTACACGACTACAATCTGGGCGTTCACAAGTCTATATTACATTGTCATTTTATAAAGCCTACAATTATAACTTCCAAAATATCATGGTTGATACTGCATATCTTCATGAGAAAAATGCACTTCTTTAAATTTAGCATGTATACTCCATGTTTGGTCAGACACCATAATATAGGATGTTTCCCTGGTCAGACAACATTACATATATTGTTTCCCTGGCCAGGCACCATAATATAAGATAATACTGTTTCCCTGGCCAGTCACCATAATATAAGATCATACTGTTTCCATGGCCAGATGATCATACTGTTTACATGGCCAGACACCGTAATATAAGATTGGCCAGATGATCATACTGTTTACATGGCCAGACAACGTAATATAAGATTGGCCAGATGATCATACTGTTTACATGGCCAGACACCGTAATATAAGATCACACTATATCCATGGCCAGGCACCATAATATAAGATCATACTGTTTCCATGGCCAGACACCATAATATAAGATCACACTTTCTCCTTGGCCAGGCACCATAATATAAGATCATACTGTTTCCATGGTCAGATGATCATACTGTTTCCATGGCCAGACACCATAATATAAGATCATACTGTTTCCATGGCCAGACACCATAATATAAGATCACACTTTCTCCTTGGCCAGGCACCATAATATACATAATATAAGATCATACTGTTTCAATGGCCAGATGATCATACGGTTTGCATGACCAGACACCGTAATATAAGATCACACTATATCCATGGCCAGGCTCCATAATATAAGATAATAATGCTTCCCTGGCCAGGCACCATAATATAAGATCATACTGTTTCCATGGCCAGATGATCATACTGTTTCCATGGCCAGACACCATAATATACGATCATACTGTTTCCATGGCCAGACACCATAATATAAGATCACACTTTCTTCTTGGCCAGGCTCCATAATATAAGATCATACTGTTTACATAGCCAAGCAAGATAATATATGATCATACTATTTTCATGGCCAAAGACCATAATATAAGATCATACTGTTTCCATGGCCAGGCACCATAATACTGTTTCCATGGCCAGGCACCATAATATGAGATCATACTGTTTCTATGGCCAGATGATCAAACATCATGCCAACAACAATATGCCAATAACAAATTACAACTTCCTCATATAGTTTATAAGACTCTTTTCAAAGAAAGTTCAAATTTAAAATGGAATTACAAGCTTTTCACATCAACTAATCATCTGATGGTCTAAGTCAAAACTGGTGTGCAGAAACCAAACAAATATTTATTTCCAAGCTTTTCGAATAAACAATTTGGACAAATTTTTTTTTCTTCATACAGATAAGCAACAAACAAAGAAAAAAATGCACAAGTTTTATAGAAAATGCATGAAAAATGTGGATTTTAACATTATCACAACCTCTGAAATATTATTTAAAAAAATGGTAATCTCTCTATAATCCTCACTAATTTTGGTCTTTATGTTAAGAAAACTAAAATTTGATTCTCATCCTTTATTTAGACAACTCCAACAGACTTATTAATTGTGCATAACTTGAAACTCTGCATTCATAATCAAGCATCCTTTTAGCAGCATGATATTAATTAGGTCCTACATTATCATAAATGATACCTTTATGGTCTAATTTGGTGTATTATCCTTCTCAATTTATCACCTTTTGATCTAATTTTGTGTATTATCCTTCACAATTTATCACCGCTTTGGTCTAATTTGGTTTATTATCCTTCACAATTTATCCCCAAACATCTTTTAACATGTGAGCCATGGTAGTTTCATTTCAGTGTTTTGTACTTCATAATTTATCACCAAACTTCTTTCAAGATGAGAGCCATAGTAGTTGCAATTCAGTGTATTGTTTTAAGATGGGAGACATGGTAGTGTATTGTTTTAAGATGGGAGCCATGGTAGTTCAGTTGGTAGAATATCAGACATTTAATCCAGATTACCACAACCAGGTCTGCTCCCCCAGTACGTCTTTTGAACTTTCATCCCATTTCCACAGCCTGATTTAGCCAATGATATATTGATGGCATAAATCTTGATAAGAATGAATTTTATTTTTAAAATGAAAAAAAAAATAAGATCTCACAAATAGATATATTTTAATTATATTTTGTTTCCATTAATGGATTTCAACTTGGCTTTTGGTAACGAATTAAAAAGCAGCAGACCAGCTGCTTTCTCTATGCTATCTACTGGAACCATAAAGTTTTTAAGTGGGGTGTTGTCTGGCATAGCTTGATTTGGGAGGACAAAAGAAAGCAGTTCAAAGTCACCATTAATATCTTCTATAAGGGCAACTTTAAAGAAGTGTGTTGGTACAGCAACATGATTACGTCCAATTACTTCATATTTTACATATAACTTGCCATCACTCTCTTTCCTGAAAGAGATAAAAAGTATGTTGTCAATTTTTATACAAAAATATGAGAATTTTTAAAAAAATATATGAAATAAAAGATGGCAAAAAATATACTTTATTGTCTCAAATTGGTATCAAAAATTAAAAAATGGTCTTGATCTTCAAAAACCTGTAAATTTAATTTATAGGCATAACACATGGTTAGTGTTTTGAGATACAAAAAGAGCTCATACCATCTCTCCTGCAAAACACAGGGTATGATATTACTGCATGTCACTTTAAAAACATTATTACAAAATGGTAGCTGTTGAAAACTGAAATTAATATTTATCCAAAATTATATTAACTGTTTACTGGCAGTACATAAATTTAATGAATAAAGTACAAGTTTTGCTGTTAAGTCTTCCACCATAAATAAAAGCTTGTCTGCCCATCCCATGTGGAATATTCCTGCAATTTTCCATGGACTGTTGTCATGGTCTGAAGCAACAGACATTCTTGTGTTACAGGTAGTATATACTATTAGAACATCGTATAAATAATGCCTACAATTAGTGTCTCAGCTTTATATGAACTGACACGAAACTTGATCAACATTGTTACTGACATAAAGTTCACATTCAGAGATTGTTCTGTTGCTCTAATTTGTTAATCCAGAGTTATGGCCCTTGTAGGGTTTATTATAATTCTATTGTAATCATAGAACTTTGTATAAATTGCCCTGAAACTTGGCAGACATTGCCATGAGGATATGACACTTTTATTTTTGGAAGTTTGGAGAGGGTTCCTATTTGTTTTAAAAGAACAAAATTATATTTATTATTATATTAGTTTTAAAAAAATTATTTGTTGGTAAAGAAAATAATCCTGGTTCAAAAGAAAATTCTATGTCCTACCACAACCACACTCTGAAAATTAACTGGTCAGTCTCTAATGTCAACATGACCAGTCATTAACATGTTCTCATCCATTTTTCCAGAGTTTTGGTGTGATTTATATGGAAAGGTTATGACCTTGGAATTGTATCATTCTTTTGTCTTAATCTGTGCACTGCGTAACATTTTGTGACTTCTGCACCATTTTTAACTTTTTAAATACATGCATCTCATTGTGCACATATACTTTTGGTTGAAGTGGGTTTGTTTTCCTGTAGCTTTTTGCAGAACCTCTGCCTTTAGTAGCACCTGCTGCTGTCTTATGTTATGTTGGGCACTAAATAGCCAAAAGTATACATACATACATACATACATACATACATACATACATACATACATACATACATACATACATACATACATACATACATACATACACACACACACACACACACACATACATACATACATACATACATACATACATACATACATACATACATACATACATACATACATACATGCATACATACATACATACATACATACATACATCACAAATGGGTGCTGGTGGTAACAGGGGTGGAATTTGTGGAATTTTTTTAATGATATGAGACAATTTTTTATCCAACACAAACTTGTGACAACCCTCCATACATGGATATATACATACATACATACATACATACATACATACATACATACATACATACATACATACATACATACATACATACATACATACATACATACATACAAACATACATCACAAATGGGTGCTGGTGGTAACAGGGGTGGAATTTGTAGAATTTTTTGAATGACATGGGACAATGTTTTATCCAGCACAAACTTGTGACAACCCTCCATACATGGATACATACACAGACACACAGATAGATACATACTGTACATATACATATATATAGATACATACTGTACATATAACATAAAGGTTATTTTATCAAAAGACTTATTGACTTTGATATATCCCCTCTTTGATACAATCTTATTTATCAAACTGCTATACAACAAATTTTCCTTTCAAAAGTATTGGAATGGAAATTGACATAAACTGCAATATCTTTGTCATTGTTACTTTAACATTTGACATTATGATTACCTTGTGAGCAGGTGCTTGAATTTCAGGTGCTTTAGTGGTTGTAGCTGTCCCTATGTTAACTAATTCAGACTTGCATAGTTTGCATTGTGCCTTGTTTGATTCTCTTTTACACAATGGAGTTGAGCAGTGCTTCAAATTACCATGGTCAGCAGGATTGGCTGTAGGTCTGGTTTCATTTCTAACAAAAGACTATTAGAATATTCATCAAAGAGTATTCAATGTAAATGTTCATTGCAGCCTTGCTATACAGACAGATCTACATTTATAAAGTGCTCAAGCTTGGTTTGTAAAGGGTATCTATGTCAATGTGCTCAAGCTTGGCTTGTGGAGGATATCCAGGGTATCCATGTTAACGTACTCAAGCTTGGCTTGTGGAGGGTATCCATGTCAATGTGCTCAAGCTTGGTTTGTGGAGGGAGGGTATCCATGTCAACGTGCTCAAGCATGGCTTGTGGATAGTATCCAGGGTATCTATGTTAACGTACTCAAGCTTGGCTTGTGGAGGGTATCCATATCAATGTGCTCAAGCTTGGTTTGTGGAGGGTATCCATGTCAATGCGCTCAAGCATGGCTTGTGGAGGGTATCCATGTTAATGATTATTACACTTTAATTTTGAATTCAACTTTAAATTTAATTAAACCATAAAAAGGTAAAAAGAGTAATGAAAACAAATATTTACCTTGGGAGGTACAAAGGTCCAGTACACACGTATACATTTCTATTCTTTCTCACCTTTGCCCTCACATACTTCTCTAAGTTGTTCCAGATTCCACGATTAAAACCCGAACCCACCTGAAAGATAAAAATCTGGTAAATTAAAATGCTTTAGTGCCACTACATTTCCAAATATTTCACATTTAAAGCCTAACATTTTCATGACCCAGCACTACTTTTTTCTCAAATACATTGTGTGATTGCATTGGACACAAATACATTGTGTGATTGCATTGGACACAAATACATTGTGTGATTGCATTGGACACAAATACATTGTGTGATTGCTTTGGACTCAAATACATTGTGTAATTGCATTGGACACAAATACATTGTGTGATTGCACTGGACTCAAATACATTGTGTAATTGCATTGGACACAAATACATTGTGTGATTGCACTGGACTCAAATACATTGTGTGATTGCTTTGGACACAAATACATTGTGTTATTGTATTGGACACAAATTCATTGTGTGATTGTATTGGACACAAATACATTGTGTGATTGCATTGGACTCAAATACATTGTGTGATTGCATTAGACTCAAATACATTGTGTGATTGCTTTGGACTCAAATACATTGTGTGATTGCATTGGACTCAAATACATTGTGTAATTGCATTGGACACAAATACATTGTGTGATTGCACTGGACTCAAATACATTGTGTGATTGCATTGGACTTGAATACATTGTGTGATTGCATTGGACTCAAATACATTGTGTGATTGCATTGGACTCAAATACATTGTGTGATTGCATTGGACTCTTCCAAAACTGGAACTCACCTGATACCACTCATCTTGAGAAACCACTTTTTATTGACAGAAGGAGTGGTATGTTAAGGCAGAATTTACTAACCTATTGCTAAATTGCAATCAAAAGAAGAATTTTAGGTTTCTCCAATGATGCATGTGAATTATGTAATATATAAAGCAAATAATATCAACATTATGGCTGATTTTTATAATTTAATTGAATCATGATGATGATGTGAATTTAATACAATTTTTCAACATGGTACATCTGGTGGAGGAAAAACCTGGCAAAATCCCAGGAAGACCCTCCAACTCATGGGAAGCTACTGGCAAGCTTTCTCACATACCCATGTTAGCCAAGCCTGAGTGACTAGAACTCAAATGGTCAGAGGTGATCCACTGGTGATATTTAAAGGAAGGTGATCACCACAGACCACTCCTACACCCAGAGTCATGATGTAATGACATTCTTATTCCCTTTGAAATGTGCTCTTGAGTACTTCTCTGACTACCATGAATGGATTACTGAGTATGAAAATTGGTAACAATTGTGGAAATGCTTGTAATTCTTTTCAAATTTAAGATAGCAACATTTTTCAAGTGACAAATAATTGTATATCTACAGAAAATTCTGCTGACATCTTTGCTTTGACAAGATCTGGTACACTAGAGCTGCGCCATCTTGAAAATACATGTGACATGGGGCTGATAAAAATCTTTGTGACCAGATTAAAAATAAAAAACTTATGACATTTTCTGTCTTTTAATTTCCATGTCTAACTCATAAAGATGTGTGATAACTCAATGAAGAGCAGTACTTGTCCCCATTAAAAGGATACACGAATTAACTTGCCCCCATCAAAATGATACACAGATTAACTTGTCCCCATTAAAATGATACACAGATTAACTTGTCCCCATTAAAATGATGCACTGAATAACTTATACCCAATAAAAAGATACACAGATTAATTTGTCCCCATTAAAATTATTCTTGGATTGCTGTGATAGTGGTGAGAACAACTTATTCCCATTAAAATGACACAAAAACTAACTTGTCCCCATTAAAATGAAACAGATTAACTTGTCCCCATTTAAACGATTCCTGGATTGCTGTGATAATGATGAGCACAACTTATCCAGATTAAAATTATACACAGATTAACTTGTCTACATTAAAATGATACACAGATTAACTTGTCTACATTAAAATGATACACATATTAACTTGTCCTCATTAAAATGATACATATTTACTTGTCCTCATTAAAACGATAGATTTACTTGTCCCCATTAAAATGATACACATATTAACTTGTCCCCATTTAAATGATACATATATTAACTTATTCCCAATAAAATGATGCCTAGATTGCTGAAAAATGAGACTGTAAATGAAATTATTAAAAACTCAAGGGCTGAAAACTGAAACTGCCATTTCTTTTATATCATCTAAGGAGTAATGTATTAGGAGTTTTGAATTTGCTGTCTTCACTCCAAAGAATAATTTATGGTACAGATTTATTTTAGTATTAAACCTGGATGAGTGCAATCAAGACTAAAACTAAAACCCCCAAAATCCTGACACATCATTGAAGTTGTAGATCTGATTAATCAGTTTTTAATTCACAGATTTCTGTGATTGCTGTTGAACACTTCATTGTTCAAGCTACTTAAAAATGAAACAGTCCCACCATTCACAAAAGAAAATAGTAATTTTCCATTGTTTTACAATTTAAAGTCCATTGAAATATCATTTTTCTGACTGCTAATTTCTGAGTACCATGTTTCTGAGCATTTAGCTACCACTGGAATTCCATTTAATTTTCTAAATGCTTCAATTGTCTTGTTTTATGAAAAGCACTATTTAAATTCCACTAAACTTATATTCTTTTCTGACACCATTTACATTGCTATCCAATACAATAATTGCTGAATAATTTTTACCAGACCATTTTTATTTACCAATGAAAACCTGTTTCAACTGTATTTCCAGGGAGGCTGTATCCAGCACAAAGTAAATTTGATCACAATAAATATATATATATAGTCGTCATGAATAATTGACATAATTTGTTTATACATTCTACCAAAGTCACACACACACACACACACACAAATACACACACACACATATATATATGCATATTACTATTTTGTATGCATTCTAACATGTCTCAATGACAATATAAGCAAGAGATGGGTACTAACAGAATGTTTTAAAGTGTAGCTTAAGCAAATTGTTTTATTACTAAATCATTTTGCTCTTTACAATAGTTTTATTGCAAGATAAGGATCACATTGTTGCCTCAGCCGGGTCATATGGCTAAACTTCACCAAAAATATTTGGATTTCAAGCAAATTTCACACAAGGTTTTATGAGACCTTGAATATCATTGATTTCCAACTTAATACATCATTGTGTACAAGAGTTATGATTCCTGATTGCTGTATTCCTAACTTTGGTTTACAGTACTCATTATAAAATTACTAAAACCAACGCTGGATCTTAATAGTCACTTGAGAATATTAACATAACGCTGGATCTCAAGTCAATTTTAGAATATTAGCATAATGCTGGATCTCAAGTCAATTTAAGAATTTTAACATACCGATGGATCTCAAGTTGATTTTAGGATATTAACATAATGCTGGATCTCAAGTCAATTTTAGGATATTAACATAACGCTGGATCTCAAGTCAATTTTAGGATATTAACATATTGCTGGATCTCAAGTCAATTTTAGAATATTAACATAACGCTGGATCTCAAGTCAATTTTAGAATATTAACATAACGCTGGATCTCGAGTCAATTTTAGAATATTAACATAAAGCTAGATCTCAAGTCAATTTTAGAATATTAACATAATGCTGGCTCTCAAGTCGATTTAGAATGCACCTTTTAGACTGGATTTCAAGTTGATTTAGCATGCATTTTTATAAGGTTGGATTTCAAGTCAATTTAGACTGCATCTTTAGGCTGGATTTCAAGTCAATTTAGATGACATTTTTATAAGATTGGATTTCAAGTAAATTTAGAATATTAAGTTCACACTGGATTTCGAGTCGATTTAGAATGCATTTTAATAAAGATTGGATTTCAAGTCGATTTTGACTGCATCTTTAAACTGGATTTCAAATAAATTTAGATGACATTTATAAAAGATTGGATTTTAAGTCAAATTAGAATTTTAAGTGCATGCTGGATTTCAAGTCAATTTAGACTTACAAGACTGCCATTTTAAATGGAAATCTCATCAAATGAATTATGACATGTCTGTTTATGATTCTTATACTAAAATTGCAGTTAAATAACCTTTTACACATATTATTAATTGTGAAGATCAACAACTTACAAGGCTAAAATTTTCTTCCATACCTGGGGTGCAACATTTGTCAGAAAGAAGGTCTGATCAAGTGCTCTTTGCGAATGACGATGATTTCTTGCTGCAGCTAGATGACCACGATCATACCCACTGCCCTTATAATCATCATTGGTACTTCTAAAAAAATAATGTATTGACGGATCTTCTAAAAATGTGGATTTATTCCTATCTGTGTCCTTTATATGAAGTAGATCTGGTGTGAGATGCTCGAATACCCAATTTGCATTTCTGTTCCTCCTGTCATATGAAAGTACGAAATTTTCGTAAGATTTGATATCGGATCCTGGATGGCCATATTTCATTATTTCTGCGCTTCTTTTACTTGGTGACAGTGTCAATGCTACAGCTGTATCCGTTAAACTGGGTGTACTTGTAGACGACGCTGCTGCTGATACCGTGGGTAGGTAAAGCTTGCTTGAGGAATGGAGCCATTCCCTATATGTGGCTCCTATAACGACTCCGACTCCTAACGAAGCTATTGGCAGAATTTTGTTGTGAAACATTTGGAGCTCATTAGAAGTTACGATTCGTTTAAAAAATGTAGAATCGATTTCTAAAGTTTGCAGTTAATAAATCAAGACCTGCGATAAGTAAGGTCAATGATAACATTCTGGCGGAAATTGCTAGCGACGTTTGGGGTTCCCTAAAGAACGCACTTGAGCAGCACAGCGATTTTTGTTTTAGGTTCCCCAATCATAAATGGATTTTTTTTTCTTCACTTTTACTACGGGGTGGTGGATGGGAAGCGCAAAATAAGGAAGCGGACGCGTTCACAAACAAAAGCACTACACCCCTGGTTATTTCAATGTTCGGTCACAATCCATTAAAAACGAGTTTGAGGTGTGGATTTAAAAAAAAATATAAAAAACGTTGGGATTCATCATTTGTAGTTCAACATATTTTCCTATTATTATTTTTCGTCTTTTTATATTCATACTTTTTGGTTTTCATTTGATAATGTAGTTTATTGTATCGCCCAGCATTGATAAATGTACATGTACAATCTTGTTGTATTTTTATTGTTTTGTATACGTTATAAAATATTTATTTAAATTCTACTGTTTTGGTCTTAAATCTGTTTTAAATATCAGTGCAATTATAAATATCAGTGCAATTATATATATATATATATATATATATATATATATATATATATATATATATATATATATATATATATATATATATATATATATATATATATATATATATATCACATCAGTAGCAGCAGAGGAGCTGTACAGACCATTTTTCGAGACATCACCCTGACCATCGAAAAAAAAGGACAGCAGAAGAGCTGCAATTGTAATTCTGAGGCTTATAAAATCTGTTTTTAAGACCTGCAAAAAAATAGGGTAACCCTATTGTTGCACCCCCACACTGATATGACAAAATTGATACCCCAAAAATGTGCAAAAATTACCCCCATAGGTTGACCATAAATTTTAGGTGAAAATTTTATCCAACCCGATACGATATCTCATTCGAGGCTCACTTAAATTTATCGTAATAAATCCATAAGGGGTTTTCTAAGCATGACTAAATAAATTTTTAAATTTGTTAAAATCCATGTCACCACCACACCAAGTCTGCCAAATATTTTTTAACGCATGATTATCAACTCCGTTAAATACACAAAGAAAATTACAATTATCACGAATAACTTTAGGGATTTGAGTATATCGTTGAGTTAAATAAAACATATCTGCGTGTTTATGTCTGCCTCGGGAAAATAACAAAGCTGGTCCTTTCTGATTATCTAGCATAACATCATCAAATACTATCATGTTATTTAAAGACACATCTAGATCATCAATATCAGGACATTCGGTTACATCATAGATAAATTCTACTGGATCAAAACCTAAATTCTCCGCTGCGGTAGAATTAAAATCTTTCAACACCGTATAACAATCCTGATCATCCGCGCTAGGTGCAATTAAATATAATTTATCCCAATTGGTGTATTTCATTATCAGCGTCAATAATAATTGCGTTTTTTCAGAACCAGAAGGTCCTATAATAATACCGCGAATCGAATTTGGCAACATTTCGTGATGTTTCACAGTTGGTTTTCCTTTTTTTGCTGAAAAGTCAAGAACTTCCATTTAATTATATCATAATAATATTATGAATTTATATTGTGTAAAATGTAAGGCACGTACAGGCACAAATGACCTGACGACGATTATAACTAAAAATAATAGACAAGCTGAATCTGGTAAATGTGAAATTTGCAATACAAAAAAAAATTAGATTTATAAAAAAAAAACTACCGAAGGTGATATCGCCAGAAAGCTCACTAAACTCCCAGGACTCCCTTGGGCTAAATATCCCGGAGAAAAACATCTCCCAGGATATAGCTATTGCGGACCAGGCACTCGCCTAGATATCAGATTAAACGAAAATGATAAACCTAATCCTGGTGAATTTCCAATTAACGCCATCGATGAAGCTTGCAGAATACATGATATTGCGTATAAAAGTGGTGATTTACAACAAAGACATCTCGCTGACGTTAATTTAATTCATGCGTTAAATTCAATAAAAGATAAAAAAAATTCAAAGAAAAAGTTGCAGCATGGATTATTAAATTTGCGATGAAAGGTAAATTGTTAGTTGGTGTTAGTCTTTAAATAATGGCTGAAAAGAGGATGAAAAAAATTTATTATTCTCCGCAAGGATATTGGAAAGGTAATTCCGCAGTAGATAAATTAGCTATTGCGGCTAAAGTTTCTCATGATGTAACAAAAAATTGGTTATCAAAACAGGCAATATGGCAGATTTATTTACCAAAGCCAAAATCTATTAAATATGGTTCATTTGATGTTTATATTCCAAATGAAGTTCATCAGGCTGATAATTTATATCTTCCGCATGATAAAAATTATAAATACGCATTAACCGTAGTTGATATAGCTACTAGATACAAGGATGCTGAACCTCTTTCAACAAAAAAATCCGCAGAGGTTATAAAAGCATTTGAAAAAATATACCAACGAGGTCCACTTACTTGGCCAAATTTACTTCAAGTTGATCCAGGAAATGAATTTCGTGGTGAAGTTACATCAACGATGGCAAAAAAAAAATGTTACTATCAGGCGTGGACATAAAGGTATTCATCGTCATCAAGCTATTGTTGAGCGATTTAATAGAACTCTTGCTGATAAATTATTTAGTTATCAGTATTCGAAAGAGTTTATTCAGGAAAATAGGTCCATGGAATGGATAAAAAGACTTCCGGCGGTATTAAAAACAATTAATGAAGAATATCAATCAAAAAAAAATAAAACCAAAAAATATTTTACCAAATTCTGCAGAAAAAATAATTCCTTTTGATTCAACTGTCAGATATCTTTATGAGCCCGGCGAATTAGAAGGTGGAATAAAAAGATCTACTGATTTTATATGGAGTACTACAACGCATAAAATATATGGCGTTCATTCATCGATATATAGACCAACTTATTATTCGTTAGATTTTGATGCTCCACAAAGGAATTTTACGAGTGAACAACTACTTGTTATTCCTGATGATACTCAACTTCCGCCGAAAAATCTAAAATAATAATTCTACTCGTCTAAACTGATTTATTCGACGAACTCTGCTAACAGCTAAATATACTAAATTATCCCAGCAAATAAAATCATCGATGATCCAAACAATCTTATCCGTGATAGTTAATCCTTGAGTTGAATGAATCGTTGAAGCATATCCTAGCCGCCACGGTGAATTTTTCATGTTCAGCGCATCATCTACATTAATCATTTTTACTTCAACGATATCATTTAATACTAATTTTTTTTTCTCATCTTCGCCAGGTACATCGACTAAAATATTTTGCATTCTTGTATCAATCGGCCTGTACTGCAATGGTACTAGCACATCAGGAAATTTTCTCCCATGAATCTCAAATAATTGTTTTATAATATTATCTCGAGTTTTCTTTCTACTCGCTACGACAAAATCTGATGGTTTCCATTTATCTAAAAATTCATCAAATGTGTTTCCAAATATAGTTTTACGAAATATTTTAACTTGATTTCCATCATTAGTGCATCTTATCAAGGTTTTTAATTCAGTTAATTCAGCATCTAAAGATCTATGATCAACTTTCATTTCTTCATAATAATCAACCTGTAATTTTAGCCAGCAATGCGGAGATATTCCACCAAAAGGAGGTGGTTGACCGTGATCACCACAAAAGACAACTACACTGTTTTTTGTTTTTAGCCAATCAAGAAACATTCTTATTACCGAAATAGATACAGTACAAATTTCATCCCAGATTATTAAAGAATGAATCTTTTTCGTTCCCATACGTTCTGGTGACCAATCTCCGCCGCTGTATCTAAAATAATTATGATAGGTATCAGCGTTAAATTCTTGTTCTTTAAAATATCTAACTAGCCGGTGGGTTGGACATAAAATAATTAAATCATCTTTAATACATTTGAAATGTTCCATAACTCTAGTAGTTTTGCCACAACCACCAGGGCCGTTCAAATATACAATTCTATGCCGGCCTACAGGATCATGCACACTTGGAGCTGTTGAATATTTATTATCAAAATTATTATTATTATTATTATCAAAATCATCATCAAAATCGTTAATGATTTCGCCGTCGTGATATTCTGATTTATCTGGGTAATCATTTGCTGGATTATAATTATGTAATTCTTCATCTTTGACTCTCCATGTTCCCCATGTTTTTCTATCTCCGAGATATTTATTAACATCATCGAAATATTTTTTATCAAAATAAAATGAATCAGTAGCAACCCTAAATGCCACCCTAGGAAATCGATTTACCATACTTAATAGATTTATCGTCACATAAGCGAGCATATATGATCTTAAATGAGTATACTGAGGCATTTCCTCACCAAAATATTCAACAATAACTCCAAAAAATTTTCCTGATGATAAATTAGCATTTGTTTGCTGATATAACACACCTTTAGATACTGCATCATCGACAACAAATTTTAATTCTCCGGGATCTATTACTAATTTAGAAGTTCTGCGTCGACGAATATCATCATATCCGTATTCTCCCTGAGAAAATTTCCCGATTATAATTCTATTAATTCGTTTACTTTCGCTAACAACTGAATCACGAAGAAGTTCATTATCGTAGTTTTTATCTTTTTCTGGAGTTGGTAACCAAATATCAGTTTGTTTTTCACTAAATATTATTTCACTCACTACTAAATCAGTTAATATTCCAACATCTAAAGCCCAGCGCAGCACCACCGTTGGAACCCATTTTTTATTAACTATATGTTTTCCAAGCCATAAGTAACTTACCGGATGTAATCCATCAGCAAGTTTAGATCGAATAACTTTTGTAAATCCTGTTAAATCGTAATCAGGTAAATTTCCATTAATTGATCTTCTTATCATATTATGACCAGGAATTACGAATCGATTAAAATACTTATTACATTCTCCGCCACCAAGAAAACTTCCTGGATAGCAGGCGATCATATCAACTGATTTTATGTTATCATCTAATTCGTATTCCGTGTTCCATAATCCGCCATGAGAAAATTCAATACAGCTGTTTCCAACATCATTAATAAACTTTTTTTTAGTTGGTTTCCAGCAGTTTTTTTCTTTAGTTATTTGATACGCGACAGATTCTACTGAAAAATTCACTCGAGTTAATTTTTCAGCATCATCGGTGGTGGTATACCTGTTAGCCATCTCCATCATGTCAGATTGTAATTCTTCCTTTCTATAAATTATTACAGAAGAAGAATTATCTCTAACAACAAATTGATTATATCCAACTTCATCACTAAATAACCATACGTTCACGGGAGTATTTTTCATATTTGATTCAATCCAATCAAACATATTTCCCCTTGATGAATCAAGGGAATAATATCTAACAGTTTTTTTTTCTGGAACATCACCATCTCCGATTCCCCAAGCATGAAAATTATGATCAATAATTTCAATAGGAGATCCTTTAGATTGATAACAACCGGAATTATAAAATTCTCTATCAGGATACATTTTAACTGTAATCGGAAACTTTAATTTTTTTTCTAACTCAATTATATCTTCCTTGGTAGCTCCACCATCTCCAATTTTATTATTCCACGCGTTCATAATTTCTCTTCGTCGTGAAGTTAATCCATTTCCTCGTTTGGAGTTCATAAAATGTTTTATCACTTGTTCAGCTACACAATTTAACGTTGTTGATAATTTCATTCCGCCAACTTCTTTATCATTCGGAGTCGGCACCAAAAATATACCATATATTGTTGTATTATACGGATAATCTATATTATAATATCTTTCATCGATATAAACTAAGGCTTCCGGTGTTGTATATCTACTCAGCACAAATAATCCTCTGCTGCCGTCAGTAACTCTACGTCTGTGATAAAATACCTTCCAAGATTTCAAAGATTTACTACTTTTTCTTATTGGTTTTAATCCAAATAACACTGATAATACTTTATCATTTCTGAATTTTATTTCCTCCGCGGTTAACTTTTTTTTTAAAGGTTAAAAATGAAGACTGTATCGTATATTTTTTTGGATTTTTCCTTGTACCAAAATCTATCATCGATAATATTTCCCTGGCTCGTTCCACCGTGATAATTCTGCTATCTCGGTTTGTTACGTGCGAAGAATACACATAACTTGCTCCATTTTCCCTATAAATTCTTTTTGCCTCTCTGATTCCATTAATTATTTTCGATCGATGTTTTAAAGGTTTTATCGGACCATCTAAATCAAATCTTTGCCTCACACGGGCAGGTTCTATAACATCTAACCTCGATAACCTCGACATATATTTATTAGATGGTTCTATCGTTAAATTCTGAAGATTTTTCACCCCCCTCAATCCATGAGGGAAAAATTGAATATTATTATTATTATCTTCCATAACTATATATATAATAAATATCTTCAATTAAAAATTAAAATAAATATATATATATAAAATGTCAAACAAATGCAAATAGATATGGAAAAATGATCGAGGATCATGTAACAGAAATTGCGTCGGAGAATATTGTGCAACACATAATCAGCAAATTAAAAATGGATCTCCAGGAAAAGTAATATGCATTAAATGCGGTTTTGCCATCAAAGGTAAAACTAAACTGTGTTATGATTGTGGCGGAATCAATTTCAACTTTAAGTTTTTTTGCCACTTTAGTTAGTTTCTTACCTGCTTGAGTACCTGCAACACCACCGGGAAATTGTTTATCCGGAGTTGAATCAGCCCATATTTTATAAAGTCTAGTTAAACCTATATTATATTGAACAGCTAATTTAGCGGGAGGAATTTTTCCTCGCAGTGAAATTATTTTATCAGTTTCTTCACGCGTGAGATATCGAGCTCGGGTTGGCATATATAATCCTTGATAAAATTAAGAGGTAAAAAAAATATTTTTATTATTACTCCATTATTTTTTCCATTTTTTTTATCATAAAAAAATCCTGATGGGTAATCATGGAGGTAACCATAGCGTAACTATGGCGGTAATTATGGAGTAATCGTGGAGTAATTATATAACAATTATAATTAATTGTGTCCTAACAAAGTCAGGAATAACAGGTTGCTTGGTTAACATTCATAACCGCAGCTAGTTAAATTTGAAAATAAACATTATATCATTGTTCCGTAATGCAGCCATAGCTACGCTATAGTTCCCATTATTCCTATAATTCCCGCCAAAATTACCTCCATGATTACCAATCATGATTACGCTATAGTTACGCTATAATTACCGATATGATTTTAATAATAATTTTTAATAATATTTTTTTTGCTCCCTTGATTTGGTCAAGAATTCCAAATATCATATTTGGTCAAGGTGATTATGTCCTGATTTTCAATCAGGACCTCACAAACAAGCTGATTGTTAAAGTCTCACCACGTAAATCTATCAAATTACCATCCTGATCTGCGAGTTTAAATTTCATCTCGGATATTAAATCATTATACGCCCTCATGTATACTGGATTTGGTGGATCATCGATGATTAAATATCCAGGGCTCACCGATGGTGCAGTAGAATAAAGTAAATCCGCAGGATGAGCTCGATTAGATTGTTCCATATTGACCTGATAACTTCCTTGAACGGCTGAACATGTTAAATTTAGCGAAATAACGTTAGATATATTTACGTTACCTGGAGCTTTATGTCTACCGTCGCCATCAGGAGAATTATTGTGTGTGAGATAAGTTGGTTTAGGTTTTTTATCTTTGTACGCTTGATGAATTTTGTTAAATCCTTCTTCGATAGCAGCTTTCAGACGTGTTCTTAATGAAAGTAATAAAAAAGATCCTGCGAGTCCATAACTTATTCTTTTTCTTGATTCTCTTCTCTTAATTTCATCAATTTTTGAATTAAATATTTTTAAATCATCAATAATTTTATTAGCTGCGGTGATAATAGCGATAAACTCAGCTTGTAAAAGAAGACCAGATTTCAGCGCCGGTAATAACAATAAAAAATCTTTTTCCAAGTTTTCATTAAAAAAATTTTTAATTTCTGAATTCGTAACCTTTGTAAAATCAATTTCTTCAATTTTTTTATAACTCCTTAACGGACCTTCAGGTCCTATTACATCTGTGATGTAATCCGATTTCTTAGGTTCTGGTTCAGGAACAACTTCATCATCTTCGATAGCAATTTCAGGTTGAGCTTCAGGCCAACCTAGTACTGTTCTTATTGAACTAGCGTATATATCTACGGAATATCCTTCTGCGATTTCAATTATCGACGATAACCTAGGTTGATCGACAAGAATATTTATTTTTGGTTTTTCTATTTCTTTTTTATTAGGATCAGGGAGAGGTTCACCTGTAATAGATTTTATTCTACGGGAGAATTCTTCATTGATAGCCTCAATTTCATAACTTCCAGTCGGTATACTAACAACATTCCAATCTGGAGTACCATCAGGGCGATTTTTATATGCAAATACAATAGAATTATTAGGTAGTTGATTACTAAATCGTTCAGATCTGATATTAGGCCAGCTATGGTATACTCGGTGTTTAGCTAGTGCAATTTCATAGACTTGAATCGGAGATGGAAATCTAACGGCGAATTCTGGTGTTTTTGAAGAAATTGAAATCATACTTGTTTGTCGCGGTGAGGTATTATCTGATATTTTTTGGAGAAATTGAATTTCTGACATTCTTATTTAAAACACTAGTGTTTTTCCAATTTGTATTTTCGGAATTGATTGAAAGATTGCCTGCAATCTTCGCCATAGTAGAATTATATAGTTGTGTTATCCCGTAAAATTCATCAGCGGTAATTACTTCATCGTCGAGAGAATTTGAAATCATCGATGATATTCTTGAAAAAGCAGCTTCCGTTATAGTATATTTCGTCAAATAATCCGTCAATTTAACTTGCGCACATGACGATAATTTTTTAGTAATCGCCGTTGAAATTCCAATTACAGTTGATAACGCAGAAATAGAAATAGGAACTGCAATTGGTGCTATCATAGTTACCGACGAAAGTATTATACCAGCTCCGGCAAGTAATCCCGAGACGGAATAAACTGTAACGTCAATAGCGGTAATTCTACGTTGATATTTTTTTATTTTTATTTGATATTCATCAGCGAGAGATTTTAATTTTGTAGAGTATTCCTTGACGGTATCATATCTGAAATTATTGGCATTGAGTGATTCAGTAGATTTATTCATTGTTTAATTTTAAAAATATTTTAGATGTTAATTAAACTAAATGAATTTTATGATTTTCTTATTATGCAGGTTCAGGTCCTAAATATTCTAATATATACTTGAAATTAACTCTAATCACTGTACTATCAACTGGAGTATATTCAAAAATTATATTAAGATCTGATGATGAAAATGTTACTATATTAATTCCATTACCTAATACCTCACCTTTATCTAATGGGTGTGTGATTTTGTAAGCATAGCATGTAATATTAAATTGTTTACCTGATACTATTGTAAAACGATAAATTCCTCCTATATCATGAGGTTGTGGAATCAATCTCAACCTATTAGGAATATCACCTTGAATATATGAAGCATTATCATTTTTAACAACATGAGTAATTTGCTTTATTTGATCAGCTGGATATTCTATTTTTATTTTTTCAACTCTTTCATTTATAATCGGAATACCATTTTCTATATCTTGTATTTTTTTTTCAATGGTTGTAGTTTTTGAATGAAAATTATTCGATAGAGTAACTAAATTTACTCCAAATCTATTTACCGTATCAATGACATTTTTTATTGAATTTTGTGTTTGTATCAAATTATTATTGACTGTCTCAGTGATGCTATTAACATCATTGATGGTTTTTTGCTGAGTATCTAAAATAGCAGGTAGAGTTTTTGTAGGATCAACATCATCTAATTTTTTAATTTCTTTACCATAAAACCTTTCAAAAGATTTATCGGTCAAATTATAGTTTCTCCTTAACTGATTAAACTGAGTTGTATGATCCGTATACTGAGCTATATGTTCATTAAACTTATTTTCATGATCTGTATACTCAGTTCTTAACTCTTCTAGGTTTTTATATACTTTTTGATCATTAAACTTTGTAATATGTGCGTCATATTCAGTTCTAAGAAGTACTAGATTATCAAGAGCAGCTTTAATATATACTGTTTGTAAATTAAATAATTGACGCGGAGAACCTAAGAAATCGTTTAGAAAATTTTCAAATTCAGAGAGTTTTTCAGTGATCTTAGACATAATCGTACTCGGCGCTAATTTTCCCTGTTTAAATACTACTATTGAATCATCATCCGCGGTAGGATTTTTCGTCAAGAGATCATCCAGGGAAAGGTTACTAGTTTTTAATTTACCGGATGTATTTTCAAATACTACTATTTCATCAGGATCTACATTTGCCAGGTTTGATGTTTTAGCAATTTCATCTCTTATTTTTTTAGTTATCTCGGTGATGTCAACATCAGCGCTGATTCCTTTTTTTTTCTTTAGCTGTTCTATATGATCGTCCCCAAATATCAACCATGTTATTATTATTATTATTATTATTATTTTAAATTATCAAATATTAGTAATTTTTCCCGCCAGCGATTTTTTCGCTAGTATATCTATGAACGATTGTGTGCGGTGGTTTACTAGGATTTTTAGATATTTCATCTAGAACATTTAATACTTCTCTGCCGCAAATTGGCGGATCAGTTAATTTTTGTGTTGGTAATGTTGAATAATAAAATGGAGTTTTTATCAAGGATATATATTTTATAAATTCTTCCGGTGGAGCTAATCCGTATGAATCAAAATAAACAATACTTTTGGGGTTAATCGCGTAAGCAACCCAATGTGTTCCAGGTCCTGTATTATCATCGAGATTAATTATTCCAGTTTCTGTTTTGGATGGAGTTAGCGGTAATTTATCTCTCATAAAAACTCCTCTGAAATTTTTTATTTTTAATTTTTTTACTGCATCGATGAGATCAAAATTAGACATAGGAATCGTAAGCGATTTACGCGCTAATACATCGGCGGTCTTCCTAGTCTTAATCCTTTTCCTTTTTTATATCCTTGTCCAGTAGCTTTTTTCATCATATTTTTTAACACAACAGATCGAGCAATTGCTGGGGTCATTGCAGCAAGTAACGGAAGTAAAGGTAATATTCCGCCCTGTTTTCCACCTTTTTTATATCCTTGTCCTAGAGCTTTCTTTAAACCTATTCCAGCGGCTGATCCAATAGCTCCTAACGCAGCAGCTTTAGCAACAGCTGGAGCAGCAGCAATTATTCCTGGAATAGCGGCAAGTAGTGGAAATATTCCACCATTTTTTATCATATCATTAACGGCGGCTTTTGAAAGATCTAGATGAACTCCTCTCCCCCTGGCCAATGCATTGTTGTATTGATTTACTTGAGTATCTGTCAAAGATAGTTTATTTTGTCCGCCTGACATCTGAGAAGATTTTAACATTATTGTTGTTCCACATTCTTTAGAAGTTTTTGATTGTAATTTTTTAATTTGACTGGGAGTCAATTGAACATTAACAGTACTATATGTCATCTTTATTGTAAATTAAATATTCTTTCAATTGAGTTCATTGCTGGAATTATTCTAATTTTTAAATATTTTTTTATAATGGTGCATCAACTAATCTCATTTGTCCACCAATTCCTTCAATAAGCATAGATTTATCATGTAAGATAACAGCAATTGCTCTGTATTCACCACCAGGATTTCCTACTAGCGCATTAAAAGTTATATCAACGACAGATTCTTTTGTCAGATCAAGATGTTCCAGCGAAAAGTAATAGATTAGATATAAAGTTTGAAAATCATACTGAGATATTTGCAATCCTGTGTCAACATTTTGATCTCTTCCCATAAAAGTCCAAAGTTGATGATAAACCCTCGCAACATTATTTTCATCATTATTGGATCTTAATCTTATGGGTTCAGCTGGCTCTTGCTGGCCGTTTACTCTTAAAGAAACTTCAGTTACATCTAATCGATCAAATATCATATGCGAGCGAGTTTGTTGATCATTACCAAGCGTTCTATTACTATTTTGCAGCGCAATAAAGATATGTCTCGGAGCTGAAACACCTCTCTTTCCTGGAAGATTCCATGTGAATTCCGTCTGAGTACTTGAAAGAGTATCTGTTGTAGTACTTAACCAGCTTATCAAACTACTTGCTCCGGTTTCCATCCAAGATAGCAAACGTTGATTAACTGCAAGAGATGGGGTAAGTACTGACATCCATAAAATTAATTTAGATAAAACAACTTTTGCATTATCAACTTCAGGATGTGCTGCATCAGTAGGAACTCTCCAGATTGCTCTATTGTCGTCAGATCTTCGTTGAAGCACAACTGTATGTTTAGCTCCGTAAATAACTTTTCTGACATTTCTGCAAAATCCAAATATATGAGATAGAGGAATAGCACATGAAAATCTTCTTCTATTTCCTTTCAACATTCCATTTCTGGTTGCATGACCTAGATTATATTCATTACTGGGGGCATTAGGAGCGGCAACATCCAATGGACCTAACACATCAAATGCAGCTGCTGGTCTTGCATATCCAGCACCAGGATTATCTTGCGATGCATCATGCGCGAGTTTTATAAGTTTGTATTGTCTTGTATTAACGCCATCAGCATTATCTTTAGCAAACATCATTGTCGGCCCAGTAGATCTTATGTAATCATCAGAATACCTAGCTAATCCAATGATTGTTGTAGCAAGATCAACATCGTTGTTTATAGATTCGATATCATTTCCGTCAATCATATATTTTGCACCTTCGAATAATGCCATAATTCCATTATTTACAAATCCAACTTTTGCTGCTGCTGCGTACTCATTTCCGGTAGCTTTATCTACAATTTCTCCTTCAACTTCGATATATGCCTCACATGGCAGAAAATATTTACTTTTATCCTGAACATGAAGATCAATTCTTCCACTTGCGTTTGGTTCAACTGCTTTGTAAGCAAAATATTGGTAATTTCCTACGGAATCATCTTTAGGTACAGGAGCATCCATATCAAATGCTGTATCAACTATTTTCTTAAATGACATTTTTATACTTTAGTATTTTTATTTTCAATTACCTTTTTCTTCTGAGTCCACTTCCCGATATAGCACTTGAAAGATTAATATTTTGCAGTAATTCTGGCGAGTTCATTATCAACGATGTTATTTTTTCTTGTGCCGCATTATTTATAGCTCTACTTGTTTTTGCTGGCATATTTTCAGTTGAAGGCAGCTGCTGAATTTTTGGTTTTTTCCTAAATAATGAACTTACTTTATCTTTTACGTAAGAAAATGTTTTACCTGCTGCTTCTCCCACGGCTCCAAGTGCCTTATCACCGATTACACCAATAGCTTTTGTACCGAGTTGTTTGACAAACGGAGCAACTTTTGTTGCCATTCTAGTAAAAAATCCAAGAATAGTATTTCCAAGTCCATCGCCGTAAAATGTTTTATAAACTGGTAGACGTGAATTTACCACATATACTTGAACTGGTTTATCGTGATTATAATGAATTATCATTCTTATTGTAAAATCATTAGATCTCCAATTAGATATTAATCGCTGTAATATCCCTGATTATCCATTAAGTCGTCAACAAATTCCCGGTATGTATGAAGATCAATTATTTTATTCTGGAATAATCTTTGTGCGATATCAGCAGCTTCATTAATAACTTCAAATGAATTATTTCCCGCTCGTCTTCCTCCGATGAGAACTTCTAATCGGGAAACATCTCTGACAAGGCTATCTGGACATATTTGAGAATCATGATAAGAGGTTGATCTAGCTTTTTGATATCCTTTTGCTTTTATTTCTCCTTGTATTACTGGATCTTGTTGTCGTTTTGGTCTCCCCCTTTTTTAGTTTGTTTTTCTTCTTTTTTTTTCCTTTTCTTTTTCCTTTCTTTCATTCTCCATTTCTTCAGCACCGTATATAAAATCTTTATATTCATCAGAGCTTTTATTTAAATTACCACGAATATTTTTATTTATTTTAAAAATCCAATCTATCCATTGTTTTTTAGATATTTTATCATCCTTGTACTCATCTTTTAAAATTTGTTTTCTATTAGCATAACTTTGAAAAGCGGCCGCCCCTAATGCTTCATTATCTTCTGGTTTAAGCGCTTGAATTACTCTAATTTTTTCTTTTCCTTCTTCCGTCAACTTATTTATAAAACTAACACCTACTTTAGTCTCAGCGGGTCCAGGTTTAACATTTTTAGATATTTCTTGGAGTAATTCCGCTATGGGTTTTTCCTCATCTGCAGGTTTAAATTGATCATCCTTGTCTCCATACAACATAGTTTTCATACCTGTGGTAATCGGCGCAAACATTTCTTGACGACCCTCAAGTAGATCAGTTTTCATCATCTGTTGATCCTGTAATTTTTCCTTTAGTCGTTCGTGGACAGGTAAAATTTTTTTAATCGCTTCGAGTTTTTCCCGAGCATATTTTCTTGATGGTGCTTCTCCAACTTCCATAATATAAAACTATCTGTTTATTAAATTGTAAATTTTCACCTAAAATTTATGGTCAACCTATGGGGGTAATTTTTGCACATTTTTGGGGTATCAATTTTGACATATCAGGGGGGGGGTGCAACAATAGGGTTACCCTATTTTTTTTTGCAGATCTTAAAAACATAGATTTTATAGGCCCCAGAATTACAATTGCAGCTCTTCTGCTGTCCTTTTTTTTCGATGGTCAGGGTGATGTCTCGAAAAATGGTCTGTACAGCTCCTCTGCTGCTTCAGTGCAATTATATATATATATAATAATAATATATAATAATAATAATATAATATAATATATATATAATAATCATATATAATAATAATATTATATATATATATATATATATATATATATATATATATATATATATATATATATATATATATATATATATATATATATATATATATATATATATATATATATATATATATATAATATAATAGCTAGGCATACCTGTGATGTAAAAGTACAGTCTAAAAAAGTTGTGTCGAAAAACAACATACAAGAGAATACAACAGTATGCCATCTCCAGCATAAAAAATAAATATTCATCCATGTTTTAAAAAAGTATGCCCATCGACAGCATAACTACTAAATATGCGTCTACCTTTTATAATGTATGCCCATCCACATCATAACAATAAATATTCTTCCATCGTTTAAATCAACAGACGAAAAACACAGATCTTAATCAGCAAGACTCGTCAATTAGTAACTATTGCCAGAAGAGATAACAAGTTCGTGGGTGGACCAGACATATAAAACAAAATAAACAAAATAAAAATTGACATTTAGCAGAGCAGCTTTTCAATTATAAATTGATGAGACCTTATCATAAATAAATCAACATAATCTTGAACTTAGTACAATAACCAAATTACTATAAAATCATATATACACTGTTACGTATATTTAATGTGCATTGTTTGTTATTTTTTATTTTTATTTTTTTAAATATTCAATAGGCATATAGTTATTTAAGGGAGCGTCGTAAGGACAATGGGGGAGGGCTTTTGTCAAAGGTCGCCGGCCATACTACATCATTTTTCTGTTTACATCAGATTTGTATTTCATGATAAGGAGTGGTTTTACTCGCACAAAAAGAACAAAAATATTAACAAGTGTAAAGAAGAAATAATTTATTTACACGAAATAGACGTATACAACGCTGTTACTTCCCCTTAGCTGCGATTTTCTACCTATAGAGGACGCCACCCTAAAGTGACGTACATTTATCCCCACAACCCGATTACATGCTTCTTGTAGTCAAAAAATAAAGCACTGAAAACTATGGATAGGGAAAATTTAGATGAAGCTGCTAAAAACTAATCTACTGTTCAACCTTATATCGATACCAAAGACTGTGAAGCTTTCAAGCTATTCATTTGTTTCAGTTTATTTTGAAAATTTCCGTTAATTCAGGTAAAAAGGAATCAATGTTTGCTTCCCTATGTTGCCGACTTATAAAAAAAAAAGAAGAAAAAAAAAAGAAATCGGAGCACTTAAAAGAATCTAAAGGAAACAAACTTTGCTTCCTTACGTCGGCCGATTTCTTAAGAAAAGTAAGAACATATAAAAGATACCAAAGTCAGTTTCTGGGTTTGGTTTGTTTGTAATAAAATAACCGTTGTATTCGATATCTTGTCGGAGTTAATTGCACGCTGCCAGCTGTGTTCATCCATCACCCGATCCTCTATGTGTTTGCCAAATGTAATCATAATTGATGTTTGCAGAACAAATAGTACACATAACAATAGCTTTCTTTAATAATACTTTTGTAACCCATGCTAGTGAAGTATCATTTGCGCTCACGGTGGATGTATTTTAATATATATATATATATATATATATATATATATATATATATATATATATATATATATATATATATATATATATATATATATATATATATATATATATATATATATATATATTGTTGCTAGATTCCGTTGTATAGTTATCCTGGATACAATTCAATCTTGGTCAGTTTGCACCTTGTAACTTGTCATGCGTGAATGGCGGGTGACTTAAAGCAATCGGGTGATATTTTCGTCTCTTTTGCGATTTTGTTATTTTCTGACATAATTAATATACACTACTGTAAGGACGCATACGCAAGCCGGCATCCACTACATATACGGAGTTCGTGGATATATATTTTTCTTTAATAAATTTCTGATAATGAAAAACGAAGAAATTAATGATAACAATGCAAGGTTAATTTCTTTTATTCTTGTATTTTTTATAATTTTTTTTTTATATTTTATTATCTTGCAGGGGTGGGGGGACACAAATTCAACACAAAATTATTTCCTTTCTTATTTGTATGGAGCAGATATGATTGACGATATTCACTAGCAGTTACAAGCTTTTATTTACGCACGCACACATTAAGACAATTTGAACAATAAAAAAAAAACAATAAAATTGACTGATAAGAGCTTTATATTGCAGCAACATTGATAAAATGATCAACACCTCTCTCTCTCTCTCTCTCTCTCTCTCTCTCTCTCTCTCTCTCTCTCTCTCTCTCTCTCTCTCTCTCTCTCGTACTCGAGCGTGCATTATATGCAACAGTGTTTCAACGTGAATCCTAAAGTTAAATATATTTGTTATAATATATCATATATTATACATTGCGCTTAGAAAAATGTATACATATTCTGTAGAATATTATTTGTTAAGTATTATTGTTTAATAGATTAATATTGATAATTTGAACGGAAGACTTAAATTGAGAATGTCGTTGTGCAGATGCTGTATATTTTTTATATTTTTTATAATATATTTTTTAGCATAAAAATGTATATAAATATTTTAATTAGAACGAGCAAGCTATATCATCTTGTGTTTTCTCTCAAACACACTCATATATATATATATATATATATATATATATATATATATATATATATATATATATATATATATATATATATATATATATATATATATATATATATATATATATATATGGAGGTGGGGTGTACGTTGCAAAGGATGATCTCTTTCTTTGAAAGACTATCAATTTCGTTTAAATTTAGTTTTTTTTTTCTCCTAAAATCTATTTCTATAGCGTATCAATTTAGTTTAAATTTAGTTGTTTTTCCCCTAAAACCTATTCCTATAACGTATCTTACATAATATCTACTTGTTGTTTGAAGATAAAGAACTTGTTCAGATTTTTGTTAAGTTGAGCCAAATTGTTTTTCAAGTTGGGCCGAATTGTCTTGGACCATATTGACTATAATCCAGTTTAAATAATACGACTTTCCCATCCCTTCACCCTATTCGATCCCACAGACTGAAACCGTTTTTCTTTTCTTCTGGTAAACAGGGTCTTTAAAAAAAAGAGAGAACCCTGTTTCCCATTATTACTATTTTGGTTACATTTATATGCAACAGTACCTTATAAATGCTTTACAAAAGCACGATCGTAAGATACATCCGAGACATATACCCGGGAAAATTAAACACTTAAATGACTACATTGAATAGAAGGGATAAACGTACGTCATATCCGTTTCTGGTACGCGGAAACTATCGGTTGTTTACGGAGATCCAAATAATTTATTTCATTTAAAAAACCGGATTTTTAAGTCTAATTAAACATTTTTATGGCGTGTATACATAACAAATGCGTTTTGTCTATGACTATAACGTTTTGTCTATGACGTTTCTACAATATAGGTGGCCGGTGACCTTTAAAACAGGTGGGGGGGTGTACCCTGGAGACAATAGGAATTTTAATATGGGTAGGCCTGTCTAGGGACAAAGGAAATTTAGCATAGCCACAATTGATTTGGACAGAATAGCGACATGGTAAATTGAATATAGAGCCTCCTTAGCGATAATTGAATTGGAGAGACGTGCATATACAAATTAATTCGTTCGTATGTAAAACAATTTTAGGCAAGAAAGAATAGACATCTTTTCGAGGCAATCAAATGGCCCTGACAGAGACGTAAGCGAGGACATATGGCGCCACGACAAGAACTAAAAGTGGGCCCCATCTAAGCTTTGACAGCTTAAAAAAGTATGTTCTGCTCGCCGATTTTGCGCCACCTTCGCCCTTTTCAAGTGGCGCCGACGGCACGTGCTGTGTCTTGCTACACACTCGTTACGCCTCTGAGCCATGAATATGACCTTTAGGTTTCTTCAACTTTTTTTCTTCCCATCTTCACCAACACCTTATATTCTCCAGGACATTTTTCTTCTTCCTTTTCTCATCTTTTTCCTCCTCCCCTTCCTTCTCTTCTTGTTTCCTCTTCTCAATATCCTCATCTTTCATCAATTCCTCATTGTAAGCTCTCGTCTGTTCCTTTTCCTTCTTGTCCTCCTTTTCCTCTTTCTCCTGTTTTACCATTTCCCTTAACCTTTCTTTTGCTTTCCTCGAATTATTGATCTCCATCTTGACTTTGTGTGGGTAATAACACCCATACTCCACCCTCAGTAACATCTCCTCTACCGTCCCTAAATCGTCCACCACCACCCTGCAATTTTTGCCTTTTGTCGAAGTCATTGATCGCCATCATTGACTATTCAATGTTGAATGGCGCAAATGAACTGAAGAAAAGAAAAATTAAAGTCACATACGTCTCCTTGGACTTTCGCGACCGGTCAAGTCAAGGATACCGTGATTCTTAATTAGTCGATGCTGTAGGATTGGTGCCACTACAGCCACGCGTTTTTGAGCGAATGTCGAACTTCTTAATTGACAGATATCCGAGTGAGCGAGGGAGTAATGGGACCCAGCAAAAGGTGAAAAAACCCGACTGGAAAACTGAAACGCCAGGACCTATTTGATCAAATTTAGTCCAGTTATTCTAATGGACAAATAAGAATACTAATAATGTGTAAGCCACATTTACAATTATCCAAATCAAACAAGTCAAACAAATTTCAAAAAAATATTAATTCACGTATTTGAAATTTTGTGTACATGGTGTACTTCTATTTTCCAAAATAATACCAAACAGCTAAGTCTGAATTACTCGTGTTATTTTAAATCTCGCATTGTTAAAAAGGATAGGATTTTGATGGCGGCATATAAAAGGATCAATCAGGTTAAACTAAAGAAAATATCAAAAGATGCATTCAGTGCCCAAAGGAACACCTCAGACAATTAGGACAGCAGCAATTCTTATCTTCTTCACTGCGACTGGTCCTCTGGAGTTGAGGCATTATGCGGTAGATTGGCTGGCTGCTCCAGTAAAAGACTGCCTTCCATATCTGTTTTCTGGTGGTAACACCACACTGGCTTATGCCCCCGTTGTTTTAGTGGTCCCCTCGTGTCTAATGCCTTCCCGTCAAACATTTTATGTTGTCACGTCATTCGTCAGTGCAGCTAGAATAATATTTTCCCCAATTGTTTACTGCTATCCGGTTTCTTTTGTCGACCCTACACTGGCTACCTACTTTTTTTTTTGGTGGATGCCTCGTTTTTAGTCTCCTCTCATCTAATCGTGTTTGTTGATGCTTTCCGTTTAAAAAGTTTTAGCAGCATGGGGGTTGAGCCCAGAAAAAAAACCCGCGATCCAACACTCCCTCTCAAAGAGTCAACCTCGTGGCTGCCTTTTCATAATCTGAGCCTTATTAAAAAAATGAAAAATATTCAAAAAATATATTTTTCGACATGGTGAATATGATGGTCAGCCGAAAATTTTATCTAATCCGATGCGATATCGTGACCGAGGGTTGTGTAAATTTATCGTGATAAACCCATGAGGGGTATATTGGGCATGACTAAAGAAATTTTTAAATCCATTAAAATCCATGTCGGAACACCATGTTTGCCAAATATTTCGTAGCGTATGTGTATCAACGCCATTGAATACACATAGAAAATTACAGTTATCGCGAATAACTTTAGGAATTTGAGTGTATCGTTGAGTGACATATATCACGTCAGTGTTTTTATGCCTACCTCGTGAAAATATTTTAGCAGGGTTCTTTTGATTATCCAACATGACATCATCGTACACTACAAGATTGTTTATGTCTCTATCGAGATCTTCTACTGATGGTGCATCATTAATATCAGTAATAAAGTCAATTACATTTTCACCTTTAATTTCTGATGCATTTTCATTATAATCTTTTAACACTTCATAGCACCGTTGATCATCTACGGATGGGGCAACTAAATATAATTTATCCCACTTCATAAATCGCATTATCAAATTAAGCAGTAATTGTGTTTTGCCTGATCCAGATGGTCCGATTATAATGGCACGGACAGAATTCGGAAGCGCTGCATGATGCTTAATCGGTTCTCTTCTTTTAGTCGCTGAAAAATCTAAAATTTTCCATATAATTATATCATAATAATATTATGAGTTTATATTGTGTGAAATGTAAGACGCGTACGGAAACAAATGACTTAACGACGATTGTTACAAAGAATAACAGAAACGCAGAATCTGGAATATGTGTAACATGCAATACAAAAAGTTTAGATTTATAAAAAAAAGTGGAGGAGATATCGCCGCAAGACTTACTAAACTCCCAGGTATCCCATGGGCTAAATACCCTGGAGAAAAACATCTCCCAGGATATAGCTATTGTGGACCAGGTACCAGGTTAGATATTCGTCTCAACGAAAATGATCAACCTAATCCAGGAGAATTTCCCATTAATGCCATAGATGAAGCTTGTAGAATACATGACATTGCTTATCGAAGTGATGATCTACAGCAAAGACATATCGCTGATGTTAATTTAATTCACGCGTTAAATTTAATAAAAAATAAAAAAAATAAAGAAAAAATTGCATCATGGATCATTAAATCCGCGATGAAAGGTAAATTGTTGGTTGGTGCAAGTATTTGAATAATGGCAATGGAAATGCGAGCATTTCAAAGAATGAAAAATATTTATTATTCTCCGCAGGGATATTGGAGAGGATTATCTGCGGTGGATAAATTATCTGCTGCGGCTAAAGTTCCATATGATACTGCAAAAACATGGCTTTCAAAACAAGCAATATGGCAGATTTATTTACCTAGACCAAAATCCATTAAATATGGATCATTTGACGTTTATGTACCAAATGAAGTTCATCAAGCTGATATTTTGTATCTTCCTCATGATAATGGATACAAATATGCGTTAACGGTAGTTGATGTAGCTACCCGGTACAAAGATGCTGAACCACTCATGACGAAAAAATCTGCAGAAGTAATAAAAGCTTTTAAAAAAATATATAAACGAAGTCAACTTACATGGCCAAATTTACTTCAAGTTGATCCGGGTAATGAATTTCGTGGTGAAGTGACCTCGACGATGACAGAAAAAAATGTTACCATTAGACGTGGTCATACAAATATTCATCGTGATCAAGCTATCGTTGAAAGATTTAATCGGACTCTCGCTGACAAATTATTTAGTTATCAATATTTGAAAGAATTTCTTCAATCATCTTTGTCCACGGAATGGATAAAAAGACTTCCAGATGTGATAAAAAGCATCATCGATGAATATAAAGCAAAAAAAAAAAATCTGTAGATATTCTAAATACACCAGAAAAAAGAATTCCTTGGGATTCCACAGTAAGGTATCTTTATGAACCAGTTGAACTAGAAGGCGGAGTTAGACGATCTACTGACCCTACATGGAGTACTACAACTCATAAAATATACGGAATACATTCATCGGTGTATAGACCAACTTATTATTCATTAGATTTTAATGCACCGCAAAGAAATTTTACTTTTGAACAATTACTTGTTATTCCGGATGATACTCAACTTCCTCCACGAAATCTAAAGTAACTCGTCTAAGTTGATTTATTCGTCTTACCCTGCTTACAGCTAGGTATACTAAATTATCCCATTCGATGAAATCATCAATGATCCATATGATTGTATTTTCAATAGTTAATCCTTGAGTTGAATGTATCGTTGATGCATAACCCAATCTCCATGGTGAATTTTCCATAGTTAATGCATCTTCAACATCTGATAGTTTTACTCCAACAATGTCATTCAATATTAATTTTTTTTTCTCTTGAATAGAATTACTTCCAGGAATATCGACTAAAATATTCTGCATTCTGGTATTTGATGGACGATACTGCAAGGGAACAAGTTCATTAGGAAATTTATTTTTATGAATTTCAAATAATTGTACGATGATATCATCCCGGATTTTTTTTCGACTAACTATGACAAAATCTGATGGTTTCCATTGATCTAGAAATTCATTAAATATATTACCAAATATAGTTCTACGAAATACCGTAGCTTGATTTTTATTACTCGTGCATCTTATTGAAGATTTCAATTCGGTTAATTTATCATCGAGTGATCTACGATCTATGTCCATTTCTTCATAATAATCAACTTGAAGTTTTAGCCATTCATGTGGAGATGTCCCCGAGAATGGTCCAGGTTGTCTATGATCACCGCAAAATATTATAGTTGTATTTGTTTGTTTTAAGCCAGTCTAAAAACATTTTTATTACCGAAATAGACATAGTACCAACTTCATCAATCATTATCACAGAATGAATAAATTTAGTTCCCATACGTTCTGGTGACCATTCGCCACCGCTCCATCTAAAATAATTATGGTATGTGTCAGCGTTAAATTCTTGTTCTTTAAAATATCTGACTAAACGATGAGTTGGACATAAAATAATAAAATCATCTTTGATGCATCGAAAATGTTCCATAACCCTGGTAGTTTTACCGCATCCACCAGGACCATTTAAATACATAATTCTATGTCGGCCTATAGGATCATGAATACTAGGAGCGGTTGAATATTCGTTAATAGAAATGTTATGATATTCTGGTTTATCCGGAAAATCATTTTTTGGATTATAATTATGTAATTCTTCATCTTTGATTCTCCAGGTGCCCCAAGTTTTTCCATCTTCGAGATACTTGTCAACGACTGGTTGATGTTCTTCATCGTAATAAAATGAATCAATTGCAACTCTAACTGCAATATCAGGAAATCTATTAATCATGTTAAATAAATTTATTGTCGAATATGCTAGCATATATGCTCTTAAATGAACATATTGCGGCATTTCTTCATTAATAAATTCTACAATGGTTCCAAGATATTCACCATGTGGATATTTAATATCAGGGTCTTCAAAATGTACATGACATGATTCTTCCTCAAACTGTGATAGTTTAAGATTAGTCTTTTTGTAATATACACCTTTTGATACTGCATCATCGATGACAAATTTTAATTCTTCAGGATCTGTTATTAATTTAGCAGTACTGTGTCGGCGAATACCTTCACTATCATATTCTCCTTGCGTAAATTTTCCGATTACAATCCTATTAGTATTTTTACTTTCTTTATTAATTGAATCTCGAAGATATTCTTTTTCCCGAAGTTTATCTTTATCGGGTGTTGGTAGCCAAATATCAGTTTGTTTTTCGCTGAATATCACCTCAGATATTATCAAATCAGTTAATATTCCAGTATCTAACGCCCAGCGTAATGTTACAGTTGGAGTCCACGCCTTCTCGGACATATGTTTCCCTAATCCTAAATAACACATTGGATGCAGTCCATCAGCAAGTTTAAATCGTATTACTTTAGCAAATCCGGTTAAATCATAATCGGGTAATGGTCCATTTACTGCTCTTCTCATCATATTATGTCCAGGAACACCAAATCGATTAAAATACTCACCGCATTCTCCACCACCAAGAAAACTTCCTGGATAGCAGGCAATCATATCAGCGCATTTGATACTTCCAAGTTCATATTTGGTATTCCATAATCCTCCATGAGAAAGTTCAATACAACTATCTCGGACATCATTGATAAACTTTTTCTTAGTCGGTTTCCAAGAATTTTTTTCTTTAGTTATTTGATACGTAACTGATGCTACTGAAAAGCTTATTTGAGTTAATTTTTCGATGGCAAGATTATCTGAGACATACCGACTAGCAAATTCCTCCATTTTTTCTTGTAGTTCTTTTTCCCCGATAAATTATTCCATCAGATGTAACAAATTGATTAAAATGATAATCGTTAGTGAGTTCACCAAAACTATTTTTAAATAAAAATATGTTTATAGGAATATCCTTCATGTTTTTTTAATCCAAAGAAACATATTACTGGTGTAATATCTAACAGTTTTTGTCGCAGGAAAATCACCTTCATTGATTCCCCATGCATGAAAATTATGGGCAAGAATTTCAATAGCAGTACCAGCTTTTTTATAACAACCTGAACTATAAAATATTCTATATTTAACTATAATCGGTACTTGTAGTTTTTTCTCCAACTCGATTATATCTTTTTTGGTAGCTCCGGCATCTCCAATGCGATCATTCCACGTATTAATAATCTTCAACCTTTTCTCAGTTAATCCATTTCCTCGTTTAGAATTTTCAAAATGTTTAATAACCTGTTTAGCGACACAATTTATCTTCGATGATAATTTTAATTTAATTTTTTTTTCATCCATCTCATATAGGACTAAATATACTCCATATATTGTAGTGTTATACGGATACGCTATATTGTAATATCGTCCATCAATATTGACTAAAGCTCCCGGTGGAGTATTTCTATTTAACATAAACAATTTTCTATTACCATCATTAATTCTATTTCGATGCTGAAATACTATCCAAGATTTGTATTTTGGGGGGATTTTAACTTTTTGTAATTCAAATAGTTCAGAAAGTATTCTATCCATCCGACGATTTACTCGTTGACGTTCAGATGGAACTTTATAAAAGGTTAAATACGAAGAATCCATTGTGTATTTTTTGGATTTTGAGGTGTTCCAAAATCTATCCGAGATAATATTTCTCTTGCTCGTTCCATCGTGATTGTGTAATCATCACGGGTTGTCACATACGAAGAAAATACATACGCGGCACCATTTTCTCTATGCATTCGCTTTGCTTCTTTGATTCCATTAATTATTTGAGATCTATGTTTTAACGGATTTATCGGATCATCCAAATCAAATCTTTGTCTTATTCTTGCAGGTTCCACAAAATATATTTTTGATAATCTTTTAGCCATATATTTATTAAAAGACCTTGCAAAATTTAAATCTTCGAAATTTTTATATCCTTTTGATGGATTTTCAGGTCCTATTTTATCAGTTGTGTAATCAGATTTTACAGGTTACGGTGTAGGAATACTAGCACTAGGTTGATTTTCAGGCCAACCTAATACTGTTCTTATTGAGCTGTTATATATATCAACGGAATATCCTTCAGCGATTTCACTTATCGACGATAATGTTGGTAGATGAACTTGGATATCTATTTTTGGTTTTTCTTCATTGGAATCGTTTACGATTCTAGTGCTATCACTTCTAGTTCCAATTCCACGAGAATCGCTAGCGATTCCAACGATAGATTTTATTCTACGGGAGAATTCTTCGTTGATAGCTTCAATTTAATATGATCCAGTTGGTATATAAACATTAATCCAATCTGGAGTACCATCATCACGATTTTTATATGCAAATCTAAAAGAATTATTAGGAAATTTATTTCCAAATTGTTTATCTCTGTTATAAACTCTAAGTTTAGCTAATGCGATTTCGTAGACTGGAATAGGAGATGGAAATTTAACAACAAACTCTGATTTTTTTTGACGATATTGATATCATGCTAGTTTGTCTCGGGGATGTATTATCTGATATCCGCTGGAGAAATTGAATTTCTGACATATTTATTGTGAAATGTTTTTACATTTTTAAATGCTAGCGTTTTTCCAAATAGTTTTACATTTTCAATTTGGATTTTTAATTGAAAGATTGCTAGCGATTGTAGAATTACTGGTAATTGAAAGATCGCTAGCGATTTTCGCCATAGTGGAATCATATAATTCGGTTATCGTTGAGAATTCATCAGCGGTTATCACTGAATCATCTAATGACGTTGAAATCATCGATGAAATACGCGAGTATGCATTTTCCACGATAGTATATTTTGTTGTGTAATCGGTTAACTTCTTCTGTGAACAAGACGATAATTTCTTAGTGATCGCGGTAGATATTCCAGCTACGGTAGTTATTGCGGAAATAGCAATTGGAACAGCAATTGGCGCTATCATAGTCACTGATGAAAGTATAATACCAGCTCCGGCAAGTAGTCCAGAAACTGAATAAACTGTAACGTCAATGGCGGTAATCCTACGCTGATATTTTTTTATTTTAATCTGATATTCATCGGCGAGTGATTTAAGTTTCGCTGAATATTCCTTGACGGTATTGTATCTAAAATTGTTGGCATTTATCATAGATTCTGTAGATTTATTCATTATTGGAAAATGTTTTTACATTTTTAAATGACAGCGTTTCTTCAAATGATTTGCTGACCTAAATATTCTAACACGTATGGAATATTTTCTCTATGGTGACCTGGTACATCATCGGAAGATGCTGTAATGTACACATTAGGAGTAGTATGATTATAGATTAACGTATTAACACCTCTGGATAACTCCTTTTTTGTAACACTATTATCAAAACAGGATAATTTTAAACTTCTAGTAGTTATTAATGTAAACCTGTATAAACCTGGAAACGCATTTTCACGATATATAGATATATTTAGACCTTCAATATTTGGATTGTTAATCCAATTAAAAATTTCAGCATGTACGACATAAGAAATTTGTTTAACGTGATTTGCTGGATGTTCTATTTTTATTTTTTCAACTATTTCATTTATAATCGGAATACCACCTTCGATATCTTGTATTTTTTTTTCAATGGTACTAGTTTTTGAATGAAAATTATTAGATAGAGTAACTAAATTTACTCCAAATCTATTTACCGTATCAGTGACATTTTTTTATCGAATTCTGTGTTTGCGTATAATTGTTATTGACTGTATCAGTGATGCTAGTAACATCATTGATGGTTCGTTGCTGGGTATCTAAAATAACAGGTAGAGTTTTTGTAGGATCAACATCATCTAATTTTTTAATTTCTTTGCCATAAAACTTTTCAAAAGATTTATCGGTCAAATTATAGTTTCTCCTTACCTGATTAAACTGAGCTGTATGATCTGTATATTGGGTTATATGTTCATTAAACTTGTTTACATGATCTATATACTCGGTTTTTAAATCTTCTAGACTTTTATACACTTTTTGATCATTAAACTTTTTAATATGCGCGTCATATTCAGTTCTAAGAAGTACTAGATTATCAAGAGCAGCTTTAATATATGCTGTTTGTAAATTAAATAATTGACGCGGAGAACCTAAGAAATCGTTTAAAAAATTTTCAAATTCAGCGAGTTTTTCAGTGATCTTAGACATAATTATACTCGGCGATAATTTTCCTTTTTGGAATACCACGATGGAATCATCATCCGCGGTGGGATTTTTTGTCAAAAGATGATCGAGAAAAAGATTACTAGTCTTTAATTTACCATATTTGGTCTCAAATACAACTATTTCATTTGGATCAATATCCTTCGTGGTCAATAATCCAGAAATTTCATCTTTAATTTTTTTAGTTATTTCTTTCATGTCAACGCTGGTTTTTTCTCTTTTTTTTCTTTAGTTGTTGCATATGATCTTCCGTAAATATCAACCATTATTGTAACACACGTTACGTTTTTAATTTATTGCATTCTTTCCACTTGTGTAATGATGAACTGTTACATGCGAAGGTTTACTAGGATTTTTAGATATTTCTGAGATTACATTTAATACTTCTCTGCCACATATTGGAGGATCTGTAAGCTTTTGTGTTGGTAGTGTAGAATAGTATAACGGCGTTGAACTCAATAGTTTTATATATTTTAAAAACTCTTTTGGCGGGGCTAATCCATATGAATCAAAATAAATAATGCTTCTTGGATCAATAGCGTATGCAACCCAATGAGTTCCAGGTCCTTCATTATTATCTAAATTAATAATTACAGTTTCTTTAGAAATACTATTTTCAGGTAATTGATCCCTCATGAAAACTCCTCTAAAATTGTTTATTTTTAATTTTTTTACTGCTTCGATGAGGTCAAAATTTGACATTGGAACCGTTAGTGGAAGTGCTAGCACTTTTGATTCCGGTGATTTTTTCATTAATACATTGGCGGTCTTCCTAACCTTAGACCTTTTCCTTTTTTTTATATCCCTGTCCTGTGGCCTTTCTTCTTGCTGCAGCTAATCGAGAAATTACTGGAGCCATTGCAGCAATTAATCCTGGAATCATTATCGGTGGAGGTAAAAGTCCACCTTTCTTTTTTCTATATCCATTTCCTGTAGCTTTCTTTAATGCCATTCCAGCAGCGGTACTGACAGCTCCAAGTGCTGCAGCTTTAGCGACCGCGGGCGCAGCGGCGGCAATTATTCCTGGAATAGCGGCAAGTAGTGGAAATATTCCTCCATTTTTTATCATATCATTAACGGCGGCTTTTGAAAGATCAAGTCTAATTCCTCTTCCCCTGGCCAATGCATTGTTGTATTGATTTACTTGAGTATCCGTCAAAGATACTTTATTTTGTCCGCCTGACATTTGAACAGATTTTAATGTTATCGTTGTTCCGCATTCTTTAGCGGATTTTGATTGTAATTTTTTAATTTGACTGGGAGTCAATTGAACATTAACAGTACTATATGTCATCTTTATTGTAAATTAAGTATTCTTTCAATTGAGTTCATTGCGGAAATTATTCTAATTCGTGGAAATTATTCTAATCTTGGAAATTATTCTAATTTTTGTTACAATGGTGCATCAACTAATCTCATTTGTCCTCCTATTCCTTCGATCAACATAGATTTATCATGCATAATAACAGCAATTGCTCTATATCCATCATGACCTGCTGCTCTTACTGTAGCATTAAATGTTATGTCGACAACGGATTCTTTAGTTAAATCTAGATGTTCCAATGAAAAGTAGTAGATAGGATATAATGTTTGAAAATCTAGCTGAGATATTTGTAGACCAGTGTCAACATTTTGATCACGACCCATGAACGACCATAATTGATGATATACTCTGGCCATATTATTTTCATCGTTTGTAAATCCCAATCTTATAGGTTCTGCGGGTTCTTGCTGACCGTTTATCCTTAGAGAAACTTCAGTTACATTTAACCTATCAAATATCATATGTGAACGAGTTTGCTGATCAATACCATGAGTTCGATTTTTATTTTGCAATGCTATAAAAATATGTCTCGGAGCTGAAATTCCTCTCTTTCCTGGAAGATTCCAAGTAAACTCAGATTGTGTACCTTCATAAGTATCAGTCGTAGTATTTAACCAGCTTATTAGACTACTTGCTCCTGTCTCCATCCAAGATAACAAACGTTGGTTAACGGCGAGAGATGGTGTTAGTACTGACATCCATAGAGTTAGTTTAGATAAAACAACTTTTGCGTTATCAAGCGCTCGAGTATCTTCAGTGTTATTATCACCTGGAACCCTCCAAATTGCTCTATTATCATCGGATCTTCGTTGAAGTACAACAGTATGTTTAGTTCCGTAAATAACTTTTCTGACATTTCTGCAAAATCCAAATATATGAGACAATGGAATAGCGCATAAAAAACGTCTATTTGGACCTTTTAACATTCCATTTCGAACTACTTGACCTAGGTTATATCCATTGTTAAAACCTATCATAACAGGTTCTACATCAGCATCGTCTGCGGCAGCCGAATTCTTCTTTGGTCGTCTTATTTCATATTGAGTTGTATTGGGATGATCAGAATTATCTTTAGCAAACATCATAGTTGGTCCAGCTGATCTTATATAATCGTCGGAATACCTGGCTAATCCAATGATTGTTGTTGCAATATCTACATCATTATTTATCGATTCTATATCATTTCCGTCAATCATATATTTTGCACCTTCAAATAACGCCATAATTCCATTATTTACAAATCCAACTTTAACATCTGCTGCATAAGCATTACCATTATCTTTTCTTAGAATTTGTTCTTCAACTTCTATGTATGCCTTGCATGGCAGAAAATATTTGCTTTTATCTTGAACTTGTAAATCAATTCTTCCGCTTGCATTTGGATCGATTGCTTTATAAGCGAAATATTGATAATTTCCCACAGAATCATCTTTAGGTACAGGCGCATCCATATCAAATGCAGTATCTATTATTTGTTTAAATACCATTTTTTATACTAAGTATTTTTATTTTCAATTCAGAAATATCTATACTTTGCGATTATCTTTGTACTCTTTTAAGTCCACTTCCGGATATAAGACTTGAAAGATTAACATTTTGTGTCGGAGTTGCTAGCAATTCCGGCGAGTTTATTATTAACTCATTAATTTTTTCTTGAGCAGCATTATTTATCGCTCTACTTATCTTCGCCGGCATATTTTCAGTTGAAGACAATGGTTGAATCTTTTGTTTTCGTCCAAATAATGACCTCACTTTATCTTTTACAAAGGAAAATGCCTTACCTGCTGCATCTCCTACAGTCCCTAATGTTTTATCGCCAATTACCTCAATAGCTTTCATTCCAACTTGTTTGGCAAATGGTGCTACTTTTGGAGCCATTCTTGTAAAAAAACCTAATAGTGTATCTCCGAGTCCTTCACCGTAGAATGTTTTATATACAGGCAATCTTGAATTTACTACAAATACTTGGACCGGTTTATCATGATTGTAATGAATTATCATTCTTATTGCAAAATCAATATATTTCTAATTGTGGTAATACTAGTATTTCTCGAGAATCGCAGAAAATGCTAGCATTTCTAGCGGTTCTAATCGCTGTAATATCCATCATACCTACTACCTTCCATGAGATCATCAATAAATTCCATGTATACGTGGAGATCAATTATTTTATTTTGAAATAATCGTTGCGCAATATCAGCGGCTTCATTGATGACTTCAAGAGAATTATTTCCTGCACTTCTTCCTCCTATGAGAACTTCTAATCGGGAAACATCTCTGACAAGGCTATCTGGACATATTTGTTCATCATGGTAAGAGGTTGATCTGGTGATTGGGGTTAGTCCATATCCTTTCCCATTTATTTTTTCTCTAATTTTATTTTCTGTTTTTGGTTGTTCAATTACTTTTTGTTTTTCTTGAAACACATTAATTAAATCATCTATTTCATTTGAATATTTTATATATTTGGCATTATCTCTTCTGGCGGAGGGTTTTTTATATTTAATTTTGTATACTACATCATACCATGTATCTGATTTATTGGCATAATTTTGATTAGCATCATTCAAATATTTTTTTCTATCACCAAATGAAGTTAAAGCAAAGAGAGGAAGTCTAGCTTCTTCTATATTTTCAATTTCGGCTAATCCTTCTTCGGTAAATCTTGAACGTAATTTTTTAACTTCATTTTCTTCCCACCTACCCGACGAAGATGCTACTGTGGGGTTAATTATCGGTACAGTATCAGGTTTAACATTTTTAGATATTTCTTGGAGTAATTCCGCTATGGGTTTTTCATCCATTTCTGATCTAAATACGTCATCGCTGTCTCCGTATAATGTAGTTTTTAGACCTGCAGTAATCGGATCAAACATTTCTTGTCTTCCTTCAAGTAGATCAGTTTTTATAGTCTGACGTTCTTGTAATTTTTCCTTTAGTCGTTCATGTACAGGTAAAAATTTCTTGATGGCAGCGAGCTTTTCTCGGGCATACTTTTTTGACGGTGCTTCTGGAATCACTTTTTTTACTTCCATAATATAACACTGTTGTATTTATTAATTGTAAATTTTCGGCTGACCATCATAGTCACCATGTCGAAAAATATATTTTTTGAATATTTTTCATTTTTTTAAATAAGGCTCAGATTATGAAAAGGCAGCCACGAGGTTGACTCTTTGAGAGGGAGTGTTGGATCGCGGGTTTTTTCTGGGCTCAACCCCCATGCTGCTGTTTTAATATCATTAGCGTGTAAATTTACTCCAAAAATGGTTGTTAGACTCCAGCAGCAATCTACGACATGTATTTGGCCACGTTGTATTTGTTACATTAAATGGTCCTATGTGTAGCATGTGTTTCTTGCTTCACGCCTATACCCTTTCATTGCGCTTCTGGTACGCTGGTCCTGCCCGCTCGATCTCCTTCACCTCAATATGAATGGGAATTATTTGGATTTAGATCGCATTCATCCATTAAGGCATGCGCAACCGATTAATGTCCCCCCCCACACACACACACACATCCAGGGAGCTGATTGATTTTGTTGCGTCCTCAAACGCTTTAATGCACACTCCGTGTCCTAAATGATTTGTCCGTTTTGGAGACAATGTTGTCCCACGAAATGTATAGTGAGTGAGAATAGACCCTCATGCACTCACTTGGGCATGAGATGTTCAGCGGAGGAAAAGGAGGATCGGACTGTAGATGAGGAAGGCCCATTCATTCGGGATCGTTTCTTGTTAGTTCCCATTTTCCTAATGATAAACGGTGTCATCTTGCCTTATTTATGATTTAGAACAATATTTTTGTGCTGTTTTTAGTGGAAGAGATGGCATTGTGGATCTAAGATATTTTATTGAGAAGTTTTGTTTAATAAGTTAATAATTAGGGAAACTTACTTAAAATTTAACGTTTTCCGCATTGGGCGGTGGACCTGATGGCTGAGTTTAGCCACCTTATAAGTCTAATTTTGGGTCCTATATCTTAATCAACTTGATTATTTGCCACATTATCTAGTTGGGCTTGATGGGTTTAGGGTTTTAGTTTCCTTAAAAAGCTGATTTGGGGTCTTACGCTATACTTAGCCAAGTTATTGTAGCATTGTGCTGCTGGTTTTGGCCGCCTTATAATGGCTAAGTTTAATGAGCCAGTTTTTATGCTTGTGTTTTATTGATCTACTATATCATAGGATGTAAAAGAAAAACGGGAGAAATTCTTAATAGTTGTGCTTAGAAGAAATTGGGATGGAATGGCTACCAGCCACTTTGGATAACTGCAGTCGTATTGCATTGCTTAACGAATCATACTTTTAAGGCTATCGTAGTAGGTAATGGGTGCATCGGCCCTCGTACAGGCTGGACCACCCCTACTTGGGTGTTATATAGTATGCCAGCTCCGCACCCACTTTCCCTCCCCGGCAAAATTTCATAAAGGTGTATAGTAAATTTATAGCCTCCAGAATGGAAGCGGTATCAGTTATAAGATTCGTTTAGGGTGGGGTTTTTGTTTCAATTTTGAGTTATTATTGAAACGAATAAGGTGGTGTAGAGGTTGATAAGGGTAAATAAATTGTAAATTTTGTAAAATGAATGTATAAGAAGGTGATAAATATTTATATTGCATTTCTTATTTACTTATTGCTTATTGCGCCTATTGTGTTATTATTGTGCCTATTGTGTTATTATATTGCATTGATTATTAAGATAATATTATATTTTTCCTAATTTATCTATCTCTTTGAGGAAAATTATAGTCCGATGCTACATCCCCGTTTGTTTGTACCCCCTACCGATTTCAATGACTAAAACGTTTAATGATAAAAAGTGCACACAACTAAGTCAACTGAATCATTGATTTATAATTTCTGACCTGATTTTTTTATCAGAATGATACTAGTACTGGCATCTCCTTGCACCTGTCATGCCTGATAATTCCGTAAAGTACCAGAACGTTGAGGTTTGGAATTATATTTCTTTGCACACATGAACATATTAATGAAACCGCTTGTTAAATCCACGTGAAAGGCAAATAGTTTGTTGTCATTCTTTTCCATTGCTTGATTCGACACTAAATATCGGAAGCAGACATGTGTGTGTGTGTGTGTGTGTGTGTGTGTGTGTGTGTTCACCCTTTGCTGAAAATGGAATGGTCTAAGAACTGGAAGTGAGTCTCAAGCATGTCCGACTATTACATTGAAAACTTCCGTTAAGCATGAAACGCGCAGGCGATGACGTTGTTATGGTAATTCTACTTAGAGTCAGGTTAGAAAATATAAATCAATTAATGAATTGACTAAGTTCTTTGCACTTTTTATCCAGTTAAATGTCTCCGTTATTGAAATCGGTAGGGAAGGGTACAAACATACGGGTTAAAAGGCTCAGACTATAGTATGGATTCCTTAGTTAGCTTTGGGCTTGGGTTGCTCTGGTACAGTAATTTAGCTAAGGTTTTGAGTGAGCCAATGTTCTTAAAAGAACCGATTAGTTTTCCATTGAAATAAAAAGGGCTATATTGTTTGTGATTTTTGGGGGGTGGCATTTAGGGTATTTTTTTTTCATAAACGGGCGTTTTTGACAGGGGCGTATGACCGCCATAGCCCCTATGGGCTTGCCATATGGCTAGCAGCGTACGGACCTTATCTTGATGCGATAACCCCGGGAGACGAGTATGCCTTTGGAATGTGAATTAACTGACTGATTGACTGACTGACTAGGTATTATAGTCGCGCATTGTACTCCTTGGCATTCTGCGACTGTTTGCGGCTCCTGGCTGGGTGGTAGTCCCTTTAAGAGGGCGTTTGGCCTCAAAGCTGGGTCTTTGTTGAACTAGTACACGTTATCAATCGGACGTCCTACACCGCCATCAAGGCAGACCCACCACTAGGCCTCCCACCGCGGTCCTAAGCCCCGCCCCACCAAACAACCACTGGGATAACCCACCCGACTTTATCACAATCTGGCAGGCTTACAGAGCAAGTTGTCACCAGTTATGCTTACGGGTGTCCCTATACCAATTTTGTGTAAGCCACCTAAACAATTGACCAAATGTCGCACATTTGTGAATTTGGAATGTTATCGTGTTGGAATTTGGCGTACTTAGCGTACTTATAAGAACCGAAAGTACTGGTGTTATTGGACAGCAGGGGGAGGAGTGTGTGTCCTGGACTGTCCCTTACCTTTGATACGATGGAATGGGAATGATTGACTGACTAGGTATTATAGTCGCGCATTGCACTCCTTGGCATTCTGCGACTGTCTGCGGCCCTTGGCTGGGCGGTAGTCTCTTTAAGAGTGCGTTTGGCCTCAAAGCTGGGTCTTTGTTGAACTAGTACACGTTATCAATCGGACGTCCTACACCGCCCCCAAAGCAGACCTGCCACTAGACCTCCCACCGTGGTTCCGAGCCCGCCCCACCAAACCACCAATTGGATAGCCCACCCGACTTTATCTCAGTCAGGCAGACTTGTAGATTAAATTGTCACCAGTTATGCCTACGGGTGTCCCTATACCAATTTTGTGTAAGCCACCTAAGCAATTGACCAAAGGTCGCACAGTTGTGAATTTGGAATGTTATCGTGTTGGAATTTGGCGTGCTTAGCGTACTTATAAGGGCCGAAATTACTCTAAATTTGCTGGATGCATGCCACCCATTTTAAATTTTAGCTCCTCTTATACAAGGATGATTAAGTAATTTTGACCGCTGTTCCAGAGAATTATGTTTGTATGATTGTCTTTAAGGACGAAAGTGAAGACTGAGTTTTTAAAATGTGTATGGGCAACAGGCCGCATATCCCGGGCTGTCCCACGCTTTAGTGCCTGTCCGTGTCCAGGGAGGGTGTAATGAGACAGCAGGGAAAGTGGAGTGTCCTGGACTGTCCCTTACCTTTGATATGATACCAAACACCTCGAATGTGTTTTGTGTGTGTGCGTGGAGGTGGGAGTTTGTGGGACAGCATGTAGTGCTTCCTGGACGTCCCTTTCTTTGATGCGTGTCAGGCAATTGATGTTGATTAGTTATATTGTCTTTCCGGAGAGGCGATGAAAGCTGGAATGGGATTTGGACTTGGCTTATAGTCGCGTGTTTGCCGCTGGTGAAGCTTAACAGCAGAAAGGGTGAACCCTACAACTTTTTGCTCAACCCAGTAATAAAAAATAAGGGTTCCTACAGAGGCTGACAAAACAAGGTCAATAACGTTAAACCAGCGCATCTAACTTGTCTATTTACATACGGTTAAGAACCGGTAATATATTGTTTTAGTTAGCTATGTTTTGTTAACCATTATTGACGTATTTTAAAAACTAAATTTTTATGCGATTTCATTTACTTGTCTGGTCACCAAATTTGTTTTTCGTTGACCCTCTCTGCTGCTATGAAATAACCAAAGATTTTATCCAGACATATAGGGTACCTTGATCTTGGGTCATGTAGATTTATTTTTATAAATCCGAATGGAACAGCTTGTGCTCTTGAAAAGAAGTTTTTAAATTTAATCATGTGCATATCTTCTGAAAACCAAGTATAATATATATTCTGTAAAGTATAATTATATAATCCATTAAAACAACCAAAATATTACAGTTATCTTTAATCACCTAAGGTATTTGTGTATATCGTTATGTAACATAAATTACGTCCGTGTTTATATGTCTACCTCGAGAAAATATTTTAACTGGATTGGATTGTTTGTCCAGCATCACATCATCGTAAACTACAAGATTATTAATGAATCCATCTAAGTCATCTACGGATGGGGCTTCATCAATACCGGTGATAAAATCAACAATGTCGTTGCGGTCCTGATTTAATAATTTTGCATTCTCGTTAAAATCTTTTAGTACCTCATAACATCGCTGATCATATACAGATGGTTCCACTAAATATAATTTGTACCACTTCATCCACCGCATTATCAGATTAAGCAATAATTGTGTTTTACCAGATTCAGATGGACCTATTATAATCATTCTAATGGAATTCGGAAGCACTGGATGGTGTTTTACTTTTTCTTGTTTTCGTGTGGCTAAAAGGTCAGTTATATGCATATAATAAATAATATGAGTTTACATTGTGTTCGATGCAGAGTACCCACCCCCACCATTGCATTGACAACGATAACATAAAAAATAAAAGACGTGCAATTACGGGTAAATGTGCAAAAATATAAATTTATTTCCGCGTCGCAAATAACGCGTGGTTTTGATATAGTCTCATAATTGGAGAAAATTGCCAGGAGCTCCGTGAGCCAAATAACCTGGTAAGAAACAAATTCCTTGACATAATTACTGTGGCCCCGGAATTCGAATTGATATCCGACTTGATAATCAAGATCAACCAAGACCTGGAAAGTATCCAGTAAATAAGATTGATAAAGCATGTCATGTTCATGATGTTGCTTATAAAAGTAAAGATTTGCAGCAGCGGCATCTAGAAAATGTAAAATTAATTCATGCGCTAAATGATATAACTAATAAATCTCTCAGAGGAAAAACTCGCTAGTTTTCTAGCAAAATCTGCTATGAAAGGTAAAATAATGCTTGAGGCTAGTAATTAATTATATAACTATTATAATGGAATCCATTTATTATTCCCCGAGAGGATATTGGAGAGGTAAAGTAGTACAGCAATCAGTAGACTTGCTAAAGCAGCAAAGTTTCACCTAATGTTACTGCATAATGTTTAGCACGACAGGCAATATGGCAAATATATCTACCACCACCTAAAAATTTCATTACGCACACTTTGAAGTCAACATTACTAATGAAGTTCATCAAGCAGATATTTTGTTTTTACTACACAATACTGTTAAACTACGTGGACGAAAATCACGCACGTACAAAAACGAATTGACTGTTGTTGACGTTGCAAGTAGATATAAAGAAGCTGAACCATTATCAACAAAGACAGCATTTGAAGTTGCTTCTGGGTTTGAGCGAATTTATCAACGTAGTGGTCTACGATGGCCACAGTTATTACAAGTTGATCCTGGCAAACAATTTCTTAGTGCAGTATTATTTTTGATGAAAAAACATAACGTTAAAATCAGACGAGGACATACTGAAATTCATCTTGTTCAAGCAATTATTGAACGATTTAATCGAACACCTACTGAGCGATTATTTGGATATCAATACACAAAAGAAATATCTAGTGACTTTAAGTCGGTTGAGCGATCTCGTGAATGGGTTGCAAGGTTACCAAGTCTGATATCTCCATTAAATAATGAAATTTCTCCTGTAACTTCAATGAAACGTTCTAATGCAATAACAAAAAATATATACTCCGTAGCGATAACGTACAACGCTGTGAACAACTAGTATTAGGTAATATAACTAAAGATATTTATATGAACCAGGGGAGTTTGAGGGTGGGAAAAAAGAGCTACTGATCCTATCTGGAGTGTGACAACATATACAATTTCTAGCGTGGTTAGAGCCACTGGAAGACCTGCAATTTACAAAGTAGATTCTACAGCTCCTCAACGTGAATTTGTACGTGGACAATTACAAATAATTCCTGCAGATACACAATTACCACCACGTTCACTTATGTAAACTAGAACCCTTGCGTCGATTGCATTCAAGACAAGTCAGCATCACATTTTCACGTGTATGACCAATATCACTATTTATTCTGACTACAGTAAATTGTCTTAGATTATTATTTGATTATTGCCATATTATTATTGTGTTATAGCTTGCACAATGATTATTCTGTAGTTGCATTAGTGTTATAATAAATTCAGTATCAATATCAAAGTCACGCTTATATTTTGTCACATTGTTTATAACCCGCTAATGTTTTCTTTATTACAGCAGCTTTATTAGTAATTTACTCAGTTATCACGCAGTCTATAATAACAAGATGTAGTTGAGTTATTCTTCTAATACGAGATACTGCAAGACAGACTAAGTTTAACCATTCGATACGATCATCTACAATCCAGATATTTTTTGTCAGAGATAATTAATCCATGTGACGAATGAATCGTTTCAGCGTATCCTAACATCCACGGTGATTTTTCCATGTTCAATGCGCTTCCAACAACATCAATGGCAACCAAAACAATATCATTCAGTACAAGATTTTGTACTCGGACACTTTCAGTATCTCCACAAGGAATTTCAACTTCAATATTCTGTCGTCGGCGATAACAGAAAGGTACAGGAAACATTGGAAACGTTTCTTTATGTAGCGTAAATAATTTCTTTTGCAATTAATCACGAACTATCTTTCTACTTGCGACTATCAGATCAGCAGGTCTCCAATCATTCATAGTTGTCTCTGCAATTACTTTATGCATTATCTCACCTTGTATTTTATCTGGTTGTAGTCTGATAAGTCTTTAAAGTTCTTTCAGCGGTTCATCATTAGCTTTATGGTCATCATTTATTTCTTCATAATAATCTACATTTTTATTTAGCCATTTATGTGGAGACAGTCCAACAAAGGGTGGTGGTTGACCATGATCACCACACAACATCACAGCAGTATTCTTTGTCAATAACCATTCAAAAATGTTTATAGTGTTTCTAACGACATCGTGCATATCTCGTCCCATATAATATACTTAGGTATATATTTTTCACCCATTCGCTCAGGAGTCCACGCACCATCTAAAGAAAATGATATGTACATGATTTTACCTCTCGTTTTTTATTTCTCTGGCAAGTTTATGTGTAGGTGTCAAAACAATTATATCTGAACCATTATTCATGAGAACCGTAGTCGCATGAGTTGTTTTACCTGACCCTCCACACCCATTGAGATAAATAGTCTTATGTCTAGCCACAGGAACGTACATAGATGGTGCAGATGACTTTGATATTTTTTATTATCATTTCTGTAATATATTTCCTTAGTTCAACATCAAAATAAATAAGTATATTTTATTGTTTTATGCTCCACGTCCCCCATTCGCCATTACAGAGTAACGGTTTTAGTCAATCCTTACATTTTGTATGTATATAAAATGAATCTGTAGCGACTCTGACATAGTGACGAAGAAATCTATTTATTATCGATAGTAGATTTATCGAAACATAAGCTAACATTGAAGATCTTAAATGAGTAATATGTGTTGAGTCACCATCAAGGTAGCTCACAATGGTACCTAGTTCTGTTCCATATGATACATAAGCATTACTTCAACGTATAAATATGTTTTTCTCCGTTGTATCAGCGATTATGAAAACTAGTTCAGCGTCGTCCATAATCAATCTTGTGTAGTGTCGCTTATAATCGTATGAACCTATTATCTCTCTACCAAGATCTTTTGCAAGTTTTTCATCATGCTCGTTCCTGTATTTACTTCTTTTAATGACACGATCTTCACCAAGATCTTCATCATCGATATTAAATTTATCCGGTTCTGGTAACCAAACTTGCTTCTTTGAACTATACGATATAATTGCTTCAGTTACCCTCAACGATATTAAAAGTCCAGCATCAAGCATATACCACATTATAGAAACCCAACATATTTCTGAAAAATGTCTTCCAAACCAAACATAAGCAAACGCATGGAGACCTTCTCTAAACTTGAATGATTCTACAGAAGCAAATCCTGTTAAGTCAAAATTTGGTAAGGGTACGTTTATTTCAACCATTGTCATCTCATGTGTAGGATGTCGGAATTTCTTAAAGTATTTAGAACTCTCTCCATTTCCAAGAAAATCTCCAGGATAACATGCAGCCATATCAACTGAGATAACATCACGATAATCGCATTTGGTATTCCAGTATCCAGCCTATCCATATTTTATACAACAATTTTTGACATCTTCATGGAATTCTGATCATGTCGTTTTCCATGAATTTTTCTCCTGAGCGAAATGGACCGCAACGGATGGGACGGTAAAACAGTTATTCCGTAATTGTCCAACAATGACATCATCGGAGGTATATTTTAGTGCAAGATGTTTCATTTCTTCATGAAGAGATTCTGTACGGTAAATATCACCGTTAGGCCGTACAAACTAATTGTAATCGTGTTCTGAACTTTGAAATAACCAAACAAGCAGCAGAGAGGGTGAACCCTACAACAATATATTTGCGACAAAATCGATTAAAGCCTCAGAATGCCAATGGAGCCTTCCTACGAAATCTCATATTTTAACCAAAAAAAAATTAAAGGTCCCATCTTAGCGATTCTGTCGCAAATACATTGTCATAACCACACTCAAATTGCTGCCATCTACGTCTACAAATTTTTGCGACAGAATCGATTAAAGCCTCAGAATGCCAATGGAACCTTCCTACGAAATCTCATATTTCAACCAAAAAAAAAATAAAGACCCCATCTTAGCGATTTTGTCGCAAATACATTGTCATAACCACACTCAAATTGCTGCCATCTACGGTCGCAAATATGTTGTCATTTCACCCTCTCTGCTGCTGATTAATACAAATTATTTAACCGATATTTGTTAGCTTTTCACAAACAGACTAATCGATAATACTTCACCACGTAGATCAATTAAATTATTTGACTGATCGGTGAGTGTAAAATTAATTCTAGTTAGTGAATCATTTTGACATTGCATATAGACTGGATTAGTCGGATTCTCAACAATTAAAAATCCGGGGGGTGTTGTTGGTGCAAATGAATAAAGAATGTAACCCTGTCGGGCTTGATTTGATTGTTCCATATTAATTTGATAACTTCCTTCGATTACATCACACGTTAAATTAAGTGCGATCACCGATGAAATATCCACATTGTTCGGTGCGATATGTCTACCGTCGCCGTCGGGAGAATTATTATGAGTGAGGATAATAGGCTTCGGCTGGCTATCTTTCCATGATTGATAGATTTTATTAAATCCTTCGTCGATGACGATATTGAGTAGATTTTTTAGTTCAGGTGCGTTATATCCTGTAAGTACATAATTTGGATTACCTGCTAGGCCGCCCCTATAACGTCCAGCTTCAATTGTTCGATATATTGGAGAATTTTCATCAGTAAAAACACTGATAAGTCTTAATCTATATTTTTCCATGTCGCTGATGATTCTGTTGGCTGCCGCGACCACACTGGTAAACTCATCTTTTGTAAGAAGACCGGATCTCAACGAGTGTAGCAACAAATAAAAATCTTTGTTCATGTAGAGAAAAGAAAGGTCAAAGGTGGGAAAAAATTTACTATCTACGCTTACTTGCGCAACAGTATAACCTTTCTTTTCAAAATCAATAGGACGACGACGACTACCTCCAAAAGCATAGCTCGTCTCTGTTTCAGATATTTTTTTTCTGTAAACTTTTGTTAAATCTAATTCTTCGAAATTATCATATGTTCGTGATGGATTGTCAGGTCCTATTTCATCAGTGACATAATCAGATTTTACAGGCTCGGGCGTGGAATTACCAGCACTTCTAGGTGGATCTTCGGGCCATCCTAATACTGTTCTTATTGAACTGTTATAAATATCTACAACGTACCCAGGAGAGCCTATTTCAATTGTAGATGACAGTGTTGGTTCATGAACTGTTATCGCAATTTTTGATTCTTTTTTAGTAATGGATTTTATTCTACGTTGTAATTCATTATTAATTTGCTCAATTTGATAGGATCCAGTTGGTATTGAAACAACGATCCAATCTGGAGTGTCATCTTTTTTATTCCTATATGCAAACACCAGAGAATTATTAGGTCTCTGACCGCCAAATGGAACCGATCTGATATTAGGCCAACTATGATACACTCGTAATTTTGCCAACGCGATTTCCTTTACTGAAACAGGCGAGGGAAAATTCACACTGAATTTAGGGTTTGTTGACGATATTGATATCATACTTGTTTTCCGCGGAGTGGTATTTTCTGCTATCCGCTGAAGTAGTTGAATCTCTTGCGACATTATTATTATTCACAATGTCTAATTTTGCAATAGATGAAAAAACGCTAGCGTTTTTAATCGTAGTATCATAAATACGTATCATCGCGGAGAATTCGTCTTCGGTAATTATCGTATCATCAATCGATGATGACATCAACGAGGATAATTGTGAGTAACCGTTAGATACTGCTTGATGTTTTACTATATAGTCGTTAAGTTTTTCTTGAGAACACGATGATATTTTTTTAGTAATAGCATTTGCAAGTCCAGCAAATGTTGTCACCGCGGAAATAGCAATTGGGACAGCAATCGGAGCTACCATTGTTACTGAAGATAGTATAATACCAGCACCGGCCATTATACCAGATACCGAGTATACTGTAACATCAATTACGGTAATTCTCCTGCGATACTTTTTAATTTTTATTTCATATTCATCAATGAGTGTTTTGAGTTTTGTTAAGAAGTCTTTGACGGTATCATAGCGATATTGCGATGATGGAATCATATTATTTTAAAACCTCAAGTGGTTTTTAATTGTTTAAAATTCTAATTTAGATCAGCTACAAACTCCATGTACCATACAAATGATGTCTTATTTAAATTAGGATCAGTGCTTGTTATTGTAAACCGTTTGTATTCACCCACGTCAATAGTCGTTGAAATCACGTTGTTGTATCCATATGAAGTCGATGATGATATATTAAACTGATTCAGTGACACTATTGTTAATCGATAAATACCCTTGTTTGACACAGTGAGGGTTACTGTATTCTTTTTAGGTTCCCAATCTAATGATCCAGAGAGAACTGTGTATATCATATTTATGATATTTCTCTCATGAGGAATCTTTATTCTTTCAAGTAGCGGAAGATTGTCTGTTTTAAATTTTGTAATATCCTCGATAGATTTTTTAATACTATTAATGCTATCTCTAATAATACTAAATCCAGCATCATTAATATTTTTAATACTAGCTTTAATTTCATCAAAATTGGATTTAATTTCAGCGAGAGATGGAGAGGTTACCGCTGGTGTTCCAAAGAATTTATTGATAATATTTCTACGAAGGGAAGTATATGTTGTTATATGTTTTTCAAGTTCTTCATTTAAATTTTTTAATGCATCTGTGATTGTAGAAACAAATACACCTGGTTTGAGTTTTCCATCATTTGAATATAACACTATTGTATCTTCAACGACGTCACGTCTTCGTATTAAGACATCATCCAATGAAACATTACTAGATTTCAATTTGCCCTGGCGATCTTGAAATACAACTATTTCCCCAGGATCTACACTTGACAAATTTAATGTCTCGGCGATTTCATCTTCGATTATTTTTTTTACACTTTCGACAGCGAATTTGCTATCGGTTTCTGTTTTTTTTGATTCTGATAAAGGTCGTCCCCAAATATCAATCATTATACGAAAACGCTACGTTTTTCTAAATCATAACGCTATCGTTTTTGCCATTGCCTGCTAGTATATTCATTAACAACAACTTGTGGTGGTTTCCTTGGAAATTTAGATATCTCTGCAAGGACATTTAATACTTCACGACCGCATATCGGTGGATCATTTAACTGTTGTGTTGGTAGCGTGGAATAAAAAATTGGAGATGACTTTGTTATTGTGGATACATATCGCATGAATTCTTTTGGTGGAGCTAATCCATATGAATCAAAATAGACAATTCCACGTGGATCAATTGCATATGCGACCCAATGAGTTCCTTTTCCGCTGCTGTTATCGAGATTGATAATACCCGTTTCATTTTTCATTGGTTTTGACGGTAATTGATCTCTCATGAAAACTCCTCTAAAGTTTTTTATTGATAATGATTTTACAGTATCAATTAAATCAAAATTGGACATTGGTGAAAATCCTAGGGATTTTTCCACTAATAAGCCGTTCCTGGTATTCTTAGGCCCGTGCCCTTGTACCAATTGTGTGGAGTTCCTGGTAGTCTTAGACCCTTTCCTTTTTTTTTATAGCCTCTCCCAGTAGCTTTTTTCAGGGCCATTCCTGCAGCAGTACCAACGGCTCCTAACGCTGCCGCCTTCGCAACCGCTGGGGCAGCCGCTGCAATCAATGCTGGAATAGCAGCTAACAGCGGGAATATTCCACCCGATTTTATCATACTGGCGATAGCTGCTTTCGAAAAATCAATTTGAACTCCTCGTTTGTTCTTTAGCGCATCATTGAAATGTTTTATTTGACGATCTGTCAGTGATAATTTATGTGCACCACCGGACATTTGAGTGGGTTTCAACGTTATTGTAGTTCCACATTCTTTAGCCGACTTTGATTTCAATTTCTTGACCTGACCATCAGTCAACTGGACATTAACAATACTATATGTCATTCTATTCTAAAATGTAATTTACACTTTCAATTGATCTTATTGTGAAAATCCTAACTACATGTTTTCCACTGGTGCATCAATAAGTCTCATTCGTCCGCCAACTCCTTCTAACAACATTGATTTATCACTGAGAATGACAGCAACTGCTCTATAATCGGCTATACCAGCAGGGCGTTGTACCCGAGCTTGGAAGTATATATCAACAACAGATTGTCTCATCATGTCAAGATGTTCCAATGAAAAGTAATAAATCGGATAGTGTTTTTCAAAATCAATTTGCGATATTTGCAAACCAGTATCAACATTTTGATCACGACCCATATACGACAATATTCTATGATATACACGAGCTATGTTGTTGTTTTCATAATCAAGCTGTACAATCTCTGCTGGCTCTTGTTGTCCGTTTATTCTCAACGAAACTTCACTTACCCCTAATTTATCAAATATCATATGACTAGATAATTGACGACTCACTCGATTTGCATCCTGTAACGCTATAAAGATATGACGTGGAGCTGAAACACCTTGTTTTGATGCTAAGTGCCATGTAAATGTGCCATTTACATTATCCTGCTTCGTATCAGTCGTTGTTGTTAGCCAACTTAGCAATGATTTTCCACCTGTGTCCATAAACGATAGTAATTCTTGCTCTATTGTAACTGCTGGTGTCAAGACGGGCATCCATAAAGTCAATTTATTTAAAATGACTTTACCATCAACAACACCATTAGCACGCCAGATTGCATCATTGTCATTCTCCTTTCGCACTAACACGACTGTATGCTTTGCTCCATAGATGACTTTTCTGACATTTCTACAGAATCCGAATATATGATGTAACGGAATTGCACATGAAAACCGTCGATGCTCTCCTTTCAATGCTCCCTTTCGTGTTGCAAATCCTAGATTGAAATTATCATTGACCCTTTTTAAAATGTCGAATCCAGCAGCGCCTGGTCTATCTTCACGGTCTGGATTAGCATCGAGTTGTTGATCAGCTTCTGCAGTAGCTTGCGCAGTTCGTACTTTAACAAATTGATAATGGTTCGGATGATCAGAAGTATCCTTAGCAAACATCATAGACGGACCAGCCGACCTTGTATAATCATCAGAATATCTCGCAAGTCCGATTATTGTTGTTGCAATATCAACATCTTGTTCTATTGATTCAATTTCTTTTCCATCAATGATATATCTTGCACTGTTAAATAGCGCCATAATGCCATTATTTACGAAACCAACTCGGATATTTTGGTTATCCTCATATGGCGTATCAGCTGCATCATCTGTTACAAGTTTTCCTTCTACTTCAATAAACGCCTCACACGGCAAAAAGTATCTACTTGTATCTTGAACTTGAAGTTCAACTCTCCCCTTTTGATTAGGCTCTCTTGCAGGATAGGCATAATACTGATAGTTAATTTTAGAATCATCTTTATTCACCGGTGCCGCCATATCAAACGCTGGATCAGCAATTTTTTTAAATGCCATTTATACTAAAACGTATCGTTTTTCTAAATCATTTTCTTTTTCGATTTCCTCCAAGACCACTTCCCGCTATCATACTTGCAATATTACTACTATCTGGTGAAGTCATTGCTAATGATGCTAGTTTTTGTTCCACTGCGTTATTTATCACTTTACTGACATTTGCAGGCATCATTGTTGTTGAAGGTAGCGGTGGTGGTGGTTTTCGTCCGAATCTAGATTTCACCAATGACGTTATTCTATTCTTTGCGGTAGAAAAAGGCCGTTCCTGCAAGATCTCCAACAGCGTTAATTCCCTTATTACGAATAACATCAATGGCTTTCATCGCTAATTGTTTAGCAATTGGTGCTACTTTTGGGGCTATTCTTGTGAATAAACCAGCCATGATATTTCCAAGGCCGTCACCGTAGTATGCCTTATAAACGGGCAATCTTGAGTTCACTACATACACGTTTGTTGGTTTATTGTGATTATAGTGTACTATCATCTTATTTGAAATGACTTTGTAATTTCTAAATACAATTTCAATCACTAAATTCCCCCGGAATTCCGTCTATTAACTCATCCAAGAGTTCTCGATACGTATGAATATCAATTATCCCACCTTGGAATAATCGTCTGCAAATATCAAATGCTTCATTAGTTATTTCGACTGAGTTATTTCCAGCTCGCTTACCTCCCATAAGAACCTCAAGTCGTGATATATCATTAATGATATTACTAGGACACATATGAGAATCATGATGAGAACTTCCATAACCCTCTCCTGAAGAACTTTCTGGTTCGGAAACGTTTTGAATTTCTGGAGATTGTCGACCTCGACCTCGACCTCGACCTCGACCTCGACCTCGACCTCGACCTCGACCTCGACCTCGACCTCGACCTTGTTGTTGTTCTTTTCGTTGTTCTTTTAGTTGTTGTTGTTCTATACCATACGCATCAACTCCCATTTTAAAAGCTCTGTATTCCAATGTATCCTTTTTTAATTTTCCGGGTTCATTTTTATTAATTTTAAATAACCAATCCACCCAGTCATCTCGTTTTATTGTGTTTTTTTTATACTCGTCTTTTAAAAATTCCCCCCTGTTATAATAACTTTTGACAGCAAGGTCACCACATTTTATATAGTCTTCATTTTTCAACAATTGAATTCGTCTGATTTCTTCTATAGCTTCATCAGTGAATTTCTCGTTAAAAGGAACACTTTTTTTAACGGAAACACTAGCATCTTCAACGGGGTTATCATCAGTATCAATATTACCCATTTGTTGTATTTCTCGCTGAGTTTGTAACTCACCTGAAAGCTGTTTTATTCCCTCGTGAGTTTTTTCAGTTTCTGTAGCAATCTTTCCTAATACATCAATAATAGGTACTGCTCCCTCTTTAGGGATGTCGCCGTATATAGCACGTTCTGTTGCAAGTTTCATATCTTTAGTGGCTTTAGTTACAGGGGCAAAAAGTTGTTCGCTTCCAATAGAAAAGTCAGTCTGCGCTTGCTGTCTAAGTTGTAGTTTATCTCGCACGTTATCTCGAATTGGTATAAACTTTTTCAGTAATGCTAACCTCTCACGGGCTAGTCTGGTACTTAATGCTTCTGATGTCATTATTGGAAATGCTAACGATTTTTCAATTGTCGGTTTCACTTGCATCAATCAAACGTCTTATAGATTTCACTTTCAAAGCAATCTCTGACCGAACTTGGTACTGTTCTCCGAGTTTCTTTCTAATGGCTTCAACTATACTAAATAGCCGAATGAATAAATTAATATCATTGTTATACAAAGAAGCATTAACCGCTTTTTGGATTCTTTTTATCAGTGAATACATTTTAGGTAGAACATATCTTCCATGTTTCAATTGTATATCAATTTGTTCAAATTCATTCAAAAGTCTGTCTTCATTCAAAAATTCAGAGAGTACGATTCCTTGATTTCTTAAATTTGATATTTCTGTAATGATAGATGTAATATCTTGAAATTCCATTTATTATTATTACTAATGTATTCTCTTATCTTTAAAATATTTTTATATACAAAAAAACAAAACATATACAATGCCCGTCTCTTCCTCATTCGAGTTTCGAGGCAAGAAAGGGCACATACATTAAAGACTTATACAATACCCTAACCCCCCAATCGAGTTCAAGGGCGGGTTATATGGGTATTAGACGTGAAATCCAAGTGATTTCTTTACAAACATTGAACATATAACATAAAGCCTCATTTGGAACCTCTTTCGCGCCAAACGACGTCAAAGAGGCCCAGAGGGGGGACAGCACATTCTTGGAACTCATTTAGTGCCTTCGCATTATATAAGCCCAAGGGCCACAAACATAGATCTCCCAATTGGAAGCTCTAACGTAACAAATGCTATATTAGGTCTTCCGGAAGATATGTTGTGGGGGGGACAGTACATTACATATAGGATGATATATATACAATGAATGAGTATTTACAATGCGATTATATAGGATATATACAATGAATGAATATTTACAATGCGATTCAATGAATGCTACTTCATAGTTTTGAAGATGAAGAATGTCAATTCAATCAATTTGTGAAACCTAACGGTGAATTATATCGTAGTGAAAGTCTACATAATAGGATGAAAAATCTAGCAATAAGTCTCAGTGAAAACGCTAGCGTTTTTAATGGAAAATCCGAAGATTACGAACAGTTACTTACAAATTGTTTTACAATTCCATCGGTTGCAGCTCATTTTGCAAGAAAGAAAAATAATTGGAAACCAACACGAAAAGAGTTTTTACAGGATGTTCAATCCAGCTGTTTGGAATATTATCATGGCGGTCTATGGAACGTTAAGTACAATCGTGAGAATATGATATCAGTTGATATCGTTGCCTGTTATCCAGGAAGTTTTCTAGGATATGGATTCGCTGGTGAGTATTTTAAACGGTTTGGACATCCCACACATGAAATGACTCGCGTTGCTATTAATGGACCACTGCCTGATTTTGATTTGACCGGTTTTGCTTGCGTAGTATCATTTGAATTCGCTGAAGGACTTCATCCGTGTTGTTATGTTTGGATTGGTAGACACATGGCTGAAAGGATGTGGTTACCAATAGTGTTATTGCGATATATGATTGATTGTAAAGTGTTAGTTTCGTTGATTGTCAGCGAAGCGATTATCTCATATCGAAAACAAACCAATGTCTGGTTACCAGAACCAGAATGTCTTGATAGTATAATCGATAAGTCTAGAAAACATATTGATGCTGACGAGGAGTACATTATTGAATGGTCAAAAAAAATATTTAATCAACGAAATAATGAAGCAAAGGATCTCGGCCGAAGAATAATCGGTAAATTTACACAGGGTGGAAAAAAATTTAACTTTAAAAAACAATCCTCACGATTGATTATAGATGATGCCGAATACGACTTCGTTATTAAAGATGCAGTAGAGAAAAATAGATACGCAAATTGTAAAACAGCCTTTTTGTCCAATAAAACAAAGTTAGGTAGAATTGTTACTTACAGTGATGGAGAAAGCTCTGCATATCTACATTTGAGAGCTTCTATGCTGGGTTATGCATCTATCAATTTATTTGCAATGATAAATAGATTTCCTAGTATAGCAGTCAGAGTTGCAATTGATTCAATGTATGTCGATAAAAAATATATCAAAGAGATAACTAAATTTACTAATAGCGAAGAGACTTGGGGAACATGGCGAATTAAACAAGAAATACAACGCGATTATTCTGAATCAGCAGACGTTGAGATTAAAAGCAGTTACCTGAAGAACGATAATTCTATCAGTGAAAAATCTATGTCTAAAGCACCACCGATATCAGATCCAATTTGTAGATATAAAACAGTTTATTTAAACGGTTGTGGTGGATCTGGAAAGACAACACGTGCGATAGAATTATATCGAGAGAGAACGTCCATGATTGTACTCACACCAACCCATAGACTAGCGAGAGAGATCAAACAACGAAATGTTGAAGCTTGCACGTATCATAGTTTTTTTCGATACAAGGGCGATGCTTGGACTCCTGAGCGAATGGGTGAGAAATTTATTCCAGCGGTTATTATTTGGGATGAAGCATGTACTGTTTCAGAAGATGTATTAAAAATGTTTCTTGATTGGTTATTGCAAAAAAATACAAAAATTATATTGTGCGGCGATCATGGTCAACCACCACCATTTGTTGGTAGAAGTCCACATAATTGGTTAAAAGGATTTGTTGATTATTACGAAGAAATTGATACTGACTATAGAGCACTCGATGAGCAGTTACGTGAGTTTAAAAAACTAATTAGATTACAACCCGATAGAATTCAATGTGAAGTAGCGCGTGAAATAATTTCTGAAACACCTTTGAATGATTTTTGGGAAAAATGGAAACCAAATGATTTTGTAGTAGCAAGTAGAAAGATAGTCAGAGACGCACTTCAGAAAAAGTTGTTTGAGCTACACAAGAAAAAATTCCCAACGTTTCCAGTGCCGTTGTGTTATAGACCATTGGATACACGAAAGCAGAATATTGAAGTTGAAATTCCAGGCCAGACGGAGAAACAGATTCTAGTGTTAAATGATATTGTGCTAGTTGATATCAATACTGTAGAAGATGCATTATGCGCTGATAAATCACCATGGACGCTTGGTTATGTAACAACAATACACTCGTCACAAGGATTGACCATCACGGATACAATTGTTTGGATAGTTGATAATCGCATTGAATGGTCAAATTTAGTCTATCTCGCAGTGTCCAGAGTACGACGAATAAATCAACTACGAAGGATTGTTTTCGATGATGATTTTAATGCAAACGATGATAACACTGATATTAGCATCATTAATAAAAAACTCTCTGGCTACAAACAGCAGGACAAAAAAAAACAACGAGAATTTGATATTGATGCTGAAGTAATAATCGCATTAAAAGAACAACAGAATAATCACTGCGCCAGTTGCAATTGTATAATGCACTGGCAGTATTCGGATAAAGACCCTCGACAATTCACCGTAGACAGAAAAAATAACAGTCTTGGTCATGTCAGAAACAATGTGATGTTGACCTGTCTTGAGTGTAATAGACGTAACGGAGCTAGTTAAGACCATGTGGCGGTAATTGAGTATCGTCCGGAATGACTTGTAGTTGTTCGCGTGTAAAACCACGCTGAGGTGCAGTTGAATCCAATCTGTAGATTGGAGGTCTACCAGTTGATCGCGTTATAGTTGAAATTTTATGCGTAGTAACACTCCATATAGGATCAGTAGCTCTTCTTTTACCGCCTTCAAGCTCTCCTGGTTCGTATAAATATCTCACAGTAACATCACCGAGAAGTGGCTGAGTGCTAATCCGCTGCGGTTGTTCGGGAATATATTCTTTTTTTATTGCAATATTTGGTTTCATATTAATAGTTCGAGTAATCTCGTTATTTAACGCTGCAACTACACTCGGTAACCTTTGGACCCATTCACGAGATCGTTTTTCTTGGATGAATTCTTTTGCATATTGATATCCAAATAACCGTTCTGCAAGAGTTCGATTAAATCGTTCTACAATTGCCTGATCACGATGTAACGCAGTATGTCCTCGTCGTATTGTAACACTATGAGTTTTCATTGTTGATAGAACAGCACCTTGAAACTCTTTGCCAGGATCAACTTGTAATAGATTTGGCCATCTTAGAGGACCTCGTCGATAAATCCTTTCAAATGCAGAAGCGACTTCAGAAGCTGACTTTGTTTTCAATGGTTCTGCTTGTTTAAATCGACTCGCAATATCAACTACAGTTAGCGCGTATTTGTAACCATGGTCATGTGGTAAAAACAATAAATCAGCCTGATGAACTTCATTGGGTACGGTAACATCAAAATGAGAATAATTAATTTGTTTAGGCGGTGGTAGATAAATTTGCCATATAGCTTGTTTGGATAACCAATCTTTTGCAGTGGATTTTTTCACTTTTGCAGCGTTAGCGAGTTTACTGATTGCTGCTTTACCCCTCCAGTATCCTTTCGGAGAATAATAAATAGATTCCATACTATAAAAACACTGGTGTTTTCAATTACCAGCACCTAACACTAATTTGCCTTTCATAGCTGATTTGACCAACCATGAAGCCAATTTTTCTTTGAAGGATTTATCGGGAATAGCATTTAAGGCATGAATTAATTTTACATCCGCGATATGTCTTTGTTGCAAATTATTGCTTTTATATGCAACATCATGAGCATGACATGCCTTATCAATAGCATTTATCGGATACTCACCAGGCCGGGGTTGATTTTGATCATCAAGTCTGATATCTAATCTCGTTCCGGGACCACAGTAGCTATATCCTGGAAGGTGTTTTTCTCCGGGGTATTTTGCCCATGGGGTTCCGGGGAGTTTTCCAAGTTTTGCGGCAATATCACCTCCGAGTTGCTTTTTTTTAAAAATCTAAATTTTTTTGTACCACATGTTACACACTTACCAGTAAGCGCTAGTCTATTGTTTTTAGTTGTAATGGTTGTCTGATCGGTTGTATCAGTACGCTGTTTACACTTAACACAATATAGATCCATAATTTATATATAGCGTTATGAATATAATTGATTTTTCAGCGACTAAAAGAAGAGAACCGGTAAAACACCACGCAGCGCTTCCGAATTCTGTCCGTGCCATTATAATCGGACCATCTGGATCAGGCAAAACACAATTACTGCTTAATTTGATAATGCGATTTATGAAGTGGGATAAATTATATTTAGTTGCCCCATCCGTAGATGATCAACGGTGCTATGAAGTGCTAAAAGATTATAATGAAAAAGCATCAGAAATTAAAGGTGAAAGTGTAATCGACTTTATTACTGATATTGATGATGCACCATCAGTAGAAGATCTCGATGGAGACATAAACAATCTTGTAGTGTACGATGATGTAATGTTAGATAATCAAAAGAACCCTGCTAGAATATTTTCCCGAGGTAGGCATAAAAACACTGACGTGATATATGTCACTCAACGATATACTCAAATTCCAAAAGTGATTCGCGATAACTGCAATATTCTTGCTGTATTCAATGGCGTTGATACACATACGCTACGAAATATTTGGCAAACATGGTGTTCCGATATGGACTTCAATGGATTTAAAAATTACTTTAGTCATGCTCAGTCTGTCCCATATGGATTTATAACAATAAATTTACACGACCCTCGGTCACGATATCGTATTGGACTTGATCAAATATTTGGTTAAATAATTTGTATTAATCAGCAGCAGAGAGGGTGAAATGACAACATATTTGCGACCGTAGATGGCAGCAATTTGAGTGTGGTTATGACAATGTATTTGCGACAAAATCGCTAAGATGGGGTCTTTATTTTTTTTTTGGTTGAAATATTGAGATTTCGTAGGAAGGTTCCATTGGCATTCTGAGGATTTAATCGATTCTGTCGCAAAAATTTGTAGACGTAGATGGCAGCAATTTGAGTGTGGTTATGACAATGTATTCACGACAAAATCGCTAAGATGGGACCTTTAATTTTTTTTTGGTTAAAATGAGATTTCGTAGGAAGGCTCCATTGGCATTCTGAGGCTTTAATCGATTTTGTCGCAAATATATTGTTGTAGGGTTCACCCTCTCTGCTGCTAAACAGATACAAGGTCACTTTTGCTTATATTTCTGATGAAATCAAATATATGACCATCAAAAAACTTAACTTTTTTATCTCGTGGAAATATCGTTACAGCATTAGTCCATGCATGTGCATTATGATCAATGATTGTAATAAAGTTTTCATTTTTTATATATTTTGGTTCGTACAAATTATCTCCGGTTAGTGTTTTTACTGTTATTGGAAATCTTAATAACTTTTCTAGCTCAGCATTATCCTTAATAGATACACCGGAATCTTTAACTGTTTTTGCCCATGTATCTCTTTTTACGTCTTAAATCTGTTAAGCTATGACCACGTATCGCATTTGTAAAATGTTCTGTAACTGGTTCAGCTACACAGTTTATTCTAGACAGTTTCATCGGTTTGAGATCCGCACCATTTGGTTTATCATTAAGCGAAAATAATTGCATAGACAACTGCAGTCACTGAATAACCTTGTACATATTAAGGCTTATCAATACCAGTATGTATTCCAGGTTTGGATTTATTATTAATAGAACGATATTATTTCCCGACTGTGCATTTACTGGGGTGCGTTTATCACGAATTATTCGAATTATTCGAATATCATCATCCATACAATAAACTTTATTACAATGAAATATTTTTGATTATCAAGGTGATTAATAATTATTTTTCATCGCTTGTCATTAATCATACTAACGATATGTCCTATCCTTAAAGTTGACCATGCATGACAAGCGCCATCATTATGAAATTCCTAATTGACTTGACGGATACATCCGCTAGATCTTGCATTAAATTTATTTTCTGATATTCTGTCAAGATCAAATCTAGCAGAGAAGGGTTCAATTGCCGATAGTCCCTCCATTAATATAATTAAGACAATAATTTAAATTGTATTTTTTGGTGTATATATATATATATATATATATATATATATATATATATATATATATATATATATATATATATATATATATATATATATATTATGATTGAAGCCAAGAACAATTGCACTTGGATTAAACTCCGTAGTCAGATATTTTGGCATACATCAACGAACGATACAATTTGTAGCAAATAATACATACAAATCCGTATATTCAATAACATATAACCAGCAGATAATATTCGAATATGTCAATTTCTTCTCAAGTTTGCGCCTTTCAAACGATTCAAATTCACTCATAATACTTTCAGGATCAAGGTAATTATACATTTTTATTCTGTCATGCTTTAATTTTTGTAATAGCAGAAATAACAACAGCAATGTTTTCACTGTTCATATATATATATATATATATATATATATATATATATATATATATATATATATATATATATATATATATATATATATATATATATATATATATATATATATATATATATATATATATATATATATAATTGATATTTAAGTTTTTAATTTTCACTTTAAAAAAATTGCATATAAAAAGCGAGGTAACTCCACAAAGTAAATTAAACGATTATTTCCCTTGCTCTATGTAATACCATCAACTAATCGTATCCGTCTCTGTGGTTAGCTGAATCTCTGTAAGTTTGTTAATTTCCGCTGGAAATTTCAGTTACATTTCGTAATATATTAACAAGGTTTCAGTTTTTTCACATAGATAACAGTCATAAATAGCAAAGTCATCTACAAGCATAACAAAAAGACATACATCAGCAAGGCAAAAACACTTACAGGAACATGAAACCCAATCCAAATGCAATCACATATGCACACGCACAGAGTACAAGTAACCTCTAAGTAATTAAAACACACACAGAGAAGTACGAATAACCCTTTAAGCACTTAACTGCACAGCACAGTGCGAGTGATCGGTATATTATCTTCAGTCATACTGCTCATCATTATATATATATATATATATATATATATATATATATATATATATATATATATATATATATATATATATATATATATATATATATGTGTGTGTGTGTGTGTGTATGCATGGATGTATGTATGTATACATACATATATACGTACATACGTAAGTACGTACGTACATACATACATACATACATACATACATGCATACATACATACATACATACATACATACATACATACATACATACATACATACATACATACATACATACATACATACATACATACAGTCTTCTAACTGATATGCAAATTTTCAAAATTCAAGGTCAAATGTCAAGGTCAAATTTCAATGTCAAAAATGAGATTTTATGCAAAATTTATTCAGGCATCATTTTACGAGCGTATGTACAAATTACCATTTAACGTTTCTCCTCCTAATTCCACAATATTGCCATCTTGAGTTGTGAGTTTGAAATTCATTCTTGACTATAATGGAATATGTACACACAAATAGACCTGATTTACTTGCTCGGAAACAACGAGCCACCCGGGTGGTACCCTAGGGGTAAATGTATGTAATACATATCCTTGCTAGGCTTGTTTTGACTTTGAAAGATCCACTTGATGTGATGCTAACAATATCAGGTGAGATATGACGTCCAGCGCCATTTAAATTGTTATTAACACTTAAGTATGGTTGGTGGTGGGGCTATTTTTCTCCATGATTCAATTACTCCTTGAAAATATTCTTTAATAAGATCGTCAAGTTTTTTCTTCATTTCAGCGTTATTTAAATCTAGTATAACTCTATCTAGTATAGTAAATGTTTGTAAACATTGTTCTGTTATTTTGTAATGATTAAGAAATAATTTCTTAACTTCTGGATTTGTGTAACCAATTCTACTAAAATCAGTTGCAACATTTATAATACTTCGATTGGCGATGCATAAATCAAAATAATATCCCATTTAAATGTTTCATTGACTCAATTATCTGACATTTTCCACCATCATCATAATGACGTGATAACAGAATAATTAAATTTCTTAAATCATTAAATGTTTAATCGTATTTAGGTTTAAGAACATTTAAAAATTCTTTTAAAAAATCATTCATTAACACTATCTATATGAGCTGTCCTAACAGTACATGGTGATCTAGTTATCTTGGGGTTTCTTTTACCGTCAAAATCGGTGAAGTAATAATCATTGCATTTTGAATCAGATCCAAATCCAGATGTTTTTTTTTATCGATATTCTGGATCTTTAATTATGATTTTCTCACTTGTTTTAAATTGACTTTTAGTTGGTTCTAAAACTCCATTATAAACATGGAGGGACTTCTGGCTATCCTAATACTGATAAATATCTACAAAGTAATCAGATAAGTTTATTTCAATCAACGCTGATAAGGTTGGTTCGTATACACCAATTGTTGCTTTTTATTCTTTTCCTGTAATAGATTTCATTCTGCGCTGGAATTCTTCATTAATCTGTTATATCTGGTAACTACTAGTTGGAATGCTAACTACTTTCCAATCATCTGTTCCATCAAGTTTATTATTGGATTGCGAATACTAGTTAATCATTTGGTTGTAGTCCCCCAAATGGTTTTGATCTAATATTAGGCAAGCTGTAATAAACCCGAAGCTGCTCTAACGCTTTTTCTTTTGCATGAATTGCGGTTGGAAAGTTAACGCTACACTCAGGATTGGTTGACCTTAATGAAATCATTGTAGTTTTTTGTATTAGTGACGATCTGCTGTAATAAATCTCTCTACTCAGACATTATTATTATTGTTAATATTTAGTTCTCCATTTTGGCTATCGTCTGTGGCGATTATGAATTCTTCATCGTAGGTTTTCATTATTGTTGCCAATTGCTTGTCTGATATTTTACCATCACTAAGATTAAATGAAACACGTGCAGTTATTTTAGAATAGGCCGCTGTTGCTATGTGTAATTGTATTATATACTCCCGTATTTTATCATTTGTGCACGTAGATATCATTTTAGCTATAATACTGAAAAACCTGCGATAGTCGTTGAAGTTGAAACAATACTTTTTATAACTGCTGGGACTGCCATTGTTATCCTTGATAATAATAATCCGGATCCAGCACCAATAGCAGAAACAGCAAACGCCTATGTCAATGACAACCATACGTCTGCGATATGTTTTTTACTTTTACTGCATAGTTGTCAATGATATTTTTAGTTTGGTCAGGCATTCACATACTCGATTTTATCTGTGACGTTGAACGTCGATAGAGGTTTCATTCATTATACTATGACGTTAAGTAATTAATTGGTGAGTTTGGTTACAAATTCCAGACACCACCAGTAATTAGCTGAAGCCATATATTTATCAAATGATAACAGCGTAAATGTTTCCTCAGAATCTTTATCCAACATTACAGATACAGTTCTAGAAAAACGGCCAGTTGATGGAGATGTAGATGTAGTAAATATTCTAAAATCTGCACCGCTAAGTACGGACAGTATATTCACACAAGTGACTTCCGTAGTGTTTTTGATGGTTTTATTTGATGGTGTCCATTTAGATCACTCTGATGATACGATGTACACAATATTTTTAATCTGCTGGTGAGAAATTTTAACCAGATTCGTTTTTTGAACAATATCAGGAATTTCACTGATAATATCGTCGAGTCTTGCGTTAGTATCAGCTAGTTTTATGTCAACAGTTGGTGGAGTTCCAAAAAACTCATTTGTTCGCCTGTTTATGTTTCTGCGACAATTTAAAAATCTACCTACGTGATTAGTAAGATAAGTTTTGAGTGTGCTTATTTCGTTGTTGATTTGAACTTCCTTACTCTTTCGTAGCAGCATCAAAATCAGATTCTGGTGTTCTGAGATTATTAATGCCATTAGTGTTTATGTTGAGAAATGTACGCATTATACCACCGTTGGATAGTACGTATTTAGATTCTTGATCGTCGACGTATTTTTTGTTGCTGCATCTTTATCTGCGGCTGGGTTTCCATGATATACATTTTTCATGGCATAATAATAATACCATTAAATACATCACTTGTTTTCTTTATATAATCATTAACTGACTTATCCGAATCTTGTATTTTTCTTGATCAGTAAATGTTATGATATTATCAGCAACTGCGGTAGGAATTCGTATAAATACATCTGGCAGTTGTATATTACTTGTCTTTAATCGTCCTTGTTTATCCAGAAAAACAACGACTTCATTTTGATCCACACTTGTGATATTTAAGAGATCGACAATCTCATTTCTGAGCTGATCAAGAGTTGCACATTTAGATAAATCATCTTGCTGCTAAGCTTTTCCGTAAATATCTACCATCATATTTATCAATATCTGTTTAAATTTGAAAATGTGGTATATTCATGCACGACATTATGGTGTAGTTTTGCTCACTTTTGATATAGCATCAAGTACTTTAAGTACTTCACGACCACATATTTGTGGATCAGTTAATGTTTGTGTTGGTAACGTTGAATACCAGATTGGAGCAGTATTATTGTATTATTGCTTACATAATGTATTATTGCTGACATAATGAAGAAATTCTTTTGGTGGCGCTAATCCATCTGAATGGAAATAAATAATTCCACTTGGATCAATTGCATATCCATCCCAATGGTTACCTGGTCCAGAGTTTTAATGGAGATTGATAATACCAGTTTCAATATTGTTCGTTTGTTTTGGTAATTGATCGCGCATGAAAACACCTCTAAATGTTTTAGTTTTAGTCTTTTAGCAGCATCGAGTAAATCAAAATTCGACATAGGTGATATCAGTAAACTGTCCCAGGAAATCTTAGCTCTTTCCGTACCACGAGTACGATGTCCCTGGCAATCTGATACATTTTTACTTTTTTGATGTTCTTTTTATTCTCTGACTGGTTGTTTTCTTTAATGCCATTCCAGCAGCAGTTCTAACAGCACCTAATGCAGCTTCTTTTGCATCAGGTGGCGATGCAGCTGCTATTAAAGCTGGTATAGCTGCAAAATGTGGAAATATACAACCCATATTAGCAATGTGTTTGATGGCGCCCGCAGAAAGATTAAATTTGACGCCTTTATTTGATTTTATCCGCTTCATTGAAATTTTTGAACTGACGCTCGGTCACCGATAATTTATTTGAACCACTCATCTTTTCTCATTTCAGCAATATTTTTATTCAACTGTTAATTTTTATGCTGATTGTAGAATTTTAATCTGACCAGGTGTCAGGGTAACACTAACGTGATTGTATGACGTTATAATTATAATTATATTAGTTGATCTAATTATGTTACATATTTTCTACTGAGACATCAACGACTCTCATTCGTCCACCAACAACTTCATGCATCATCGTCTTTTCGCTGAGTATGACGGCTATTGCCCAATAATTTGCGATAACTCCTCGTGTCACACGAACCCGAAATATTATGTCAAATACTGATAGTCTGGTTAAATCTAAATGTTCTAGCGAAAAGTAATAAATCGGATATATAGTTGAAAAATCCCTCTGAAATATTTGTAAACCAGTATCAATGTTTTGATCACGATCCATAAACGATATAAGACGATGATACTCACGAGTTACTCTGTTTTGTTCAAAATTCAGTAATATATCCTCGGATGGTTCTTGATGTCCATTTATCCTTATTGAAACATTAGAAACACTGTGTTTATCAAATATCATGTGACTACGCGTTTGATCATCTACTCTTCCAGGAACTTGTAATGCGATAAATGTGTGTCTTGGAGCAGAAACTCCCCGCTGAGAAGCTATTTGCCATATAAATAAACTATTAATATTACTTTGAAAAGCATTGGTGGTCATAGTCAACTATGACAACGTTGATTTACAACCTCGACTCATAAAAGATAACAACCGGTCTTTTTCAGATATTCTGGAAGTCACCATTGGCATCCATAATGAATGTTTTGTTAGTACAACTTTACTATGAAGTGCTGAAGCTGCAGATGCATTAGCTCCATATTGCATCATTATCGGTACATTTTTGTACAAGTACAACTGTATGTTCAGCTCCAATAGTAACCTTCCTAACATTTATACAAAATCGAATGATGTGTGACAACAGAATTGCACATGAAAATATTTCATCGTCACCCAGCATTACTTGACACGATGCAAATCCCAAGTTAAAATGTTTCATTCATTGATAATACTGCATGGATAGTGTTGTCTCCTACGGCATTTATTACTTCATCAATTTTTACGTTTATGCTTTCTGGATAATCAGTTGTATCTTTGGCAAATATCATTGATGGACCAGCTGATCTCGAATAATCATCGCTGTATCTTGCAAGACCAAGTATCCTTGTAGCAACGTCGATGTCGTTATAACAAGCCTCAATCTCTCGTCCATCAATCATATATGCAGCACTTTTGTATAGCGACATAATGCCATTATTGACAAAACCAGCTCGATCACCAAATCCTTAATCTGTATTATCTAATTTTAAAAGTCTACCCTCAACTTCAATAAATGCCTCAGCAGGTAAGAAATATCTGCTTGTGTCCTGAACTTGTAATTCAATTCTTCCACGCTGGTCAGGTACACGTGCGTCATAAGAATAATACTGTTAATCCCGAACGGATTCATCCTTGAGTACTGGTGCATCTATGTTAAACGCCGGATCAGATATGCGTTTAAGCATCTTTATTATATTTGCTATCGTCTAACACGATAACGACTTCGAGAAGTGGGACCACTGCCAGCTATCAGACTATCAGACTAGCGGTTATATTTTTTCTTATTCTGATAATGGTGCATCAGCCAACTCTGCTAGTTTTTCTTTAGCAGCTTGGTTTATTATTTTACTGATATTTGCATACATTACTTCAGTACTATGTAATTTTACAGGTTCAGGTTTTCGTCCTATTAGACCAGTAACTTCTGCAGTGTGTTTGATAGATTTGTTTTGTGGTGTCCATCCACTATAACCATATGCAATAGTATACACAATATTTTTAATCTGTTTGTGAGGAATGATACTCGTTTCCTCAGCAATATTAGGAATTTTACTAATAATATTATTGAGTTTTGTGTTACTATTAGCGAGTGTAATGTCAACAATTGATGGATTTCCAAAAAATTCTTCTCTAATTCTGTTTATGTTTCTGCGAAAACTTAAAAATGTATTTACATGACTAAGATACTCATTTTTGAGTGCTGTGATTTCATTATTGATTGAAACGTCCTGATCATTGACGTACTTTTTATTGACAGCATCCCCGTCCTCAGTTGGGTTTCCAAGATCTGTAATATTGTTTTGTTTCATAACAATATTCCTACTTGGATTTCGTACAACTACATCTGACAGTTTTACATTACTCGTCTTTAATCGTCCTTCTTTGTCTTGGAAAATGACAACTTCATCTGGATCTACGCTGGCAATATTTAGTAAATTATTGATTTCATTTTTAAGCTGATCAAGAGTTGCATATTTGGATAAGTCACCTTGATAACCTTTTGTGGATAAATCTTCTAATAGTGTTCCAACGTTTGTATAGTAGTTCATTATTTACTATCCTAGATAAAATTATCAACACTAGTTTAATATTATACAAAATGGCAAAATCATTGATACTAAACTTTGATACAGAGAGACTAGTGAAGCACAAACATAACAATGAACTTCCTGATTGTCATTATCTTATTGTTGGGCGAACTGGATCGGGGAAAACAAATTTACTTATGAACTTACTTCTTGGTGATAATTTTAACTACGATAGAGTTTATATTTACACAATCAATCCACAGCAAGATAAGTATGAGTTATTAAGTGAGATTAATGACAAGCTTCGTGATGATCTTAAAGCTGGCGAAGATTTTTTTATAATTAGGCAGCCAGAAGATCTTATTCCAGTCAATCAACTTGATGCAGATGAACATAAGATAGTAGTTTTTGATGATATTCCGCTAAATAACATGGAGATTAACAAAATAAGATCATATTTCTCACTGTCACGTAACAAACAGTGTAGTTCTGTTTATCTCGCTCAAGGATTTTATAATGTTGACAGGTTTATTAGGCGAAATACGGGTTGTTTTATTTTATTTTCAGGACTGGATAATGTTGACGTTAGAAATATTTCAAGCGAGCAATGCGGTGGCGTGACAATAGATAAGTTTATTGAACTTTACCATAATGTTACAAAAGATAAATTTAACTTTTTCTTGTTTGATAAACTTACAAATGATCCAACTAAAATGTTTCGCTGTTGTATTAACAGTTACTTACAGTAAAACGTTTCAATTTTATAAAATTTATAATTATAATAATGAACAAATGAGCAAGATACAGACAACACATAGAAGATCTAAAAAAACTTGCTCAATCTCAGGCATCACTTAAGCAAAAAGTACAAGAAGCACGACGTCGGCACGTAACTGCTACAGAAACAACAGCTACAATTTTCAAGCCGGTTACTGAAGCATTATTAGGTAAACAACCTGAAACTAAACCACTGTCAGAAGAAGAACTTAAACAACTGCAGGAAAAAGGTTTGGTTGGTATTGTTAGAGAACAACAAGAAGCAGCTGCTGCAAAATTTGTTACTAGATCTGATGAAGAAAAAAGAAAACTGATTGAGGCACTTACAGCAAATATAGCTGATCCTGCGGTTAGACAAGCTGAAACAGATCGATCGATAAACAATCCGCTGGAACTTGAGCGAAGATTAGCAGAGTTAACAACGCAAGGAATAACAAATATTATAACAAGTTTATCAGGAGAAATAAAAGATATCAAAGAGGAGCAACAAAGAGTCGGTGATCTTACTGTAAAGTTTATGGAAGTTGGAGATCAAAGACTTCATTTTACAAAAAGAGCAAATGATGAGATAAAAGGTAGTGAATATGATGATTTTTTAAACAAAGAAAATATAATAGATATTAATAATATAAACAAGTGGACTGATGTAGAATATCAAGAATTACACGATAGATTAGATGTAATATTTAATGACGGAGTTACTGCTAAAGATGAAATAAACACGGTTACAGAGTTTGATAATATGATTCCACTTTATGAAAGAATGAGAAACGGTGTCATTGCTCTCACGTTTAAAAAAAACAGCAGAAAATAGTAGAGCAAAACCTTTTGGTAAAGGGTGGAGTTTTAAAAGAAAATTTGATAAACTCGATAAATCTCGTGTAGAAAATATAGAAAAGAAAAAACAGGAACTGGTGTAAAAGTATTTACTTCAACTACTGAAATGATAGGTAGATTAATGTTATTAATATCATCAAAGGAAGCTGGGAATGATAGTGTTGAACTTGATAATGAAATTATTGACATACTTGATCATCTAAGATCGAGTGAATTATTAACATCTGACGAATACGAAACTTTACACCACGACTTAATCGCGGCGACTTAATTTTATAAAATGATATAATATAAAAGGAATGCAAACAACATTATTACTAAACTCTAGTGAGTCTGCAGAAGATAGCGCAAATTTTTCAGTAAATTATATTCCGCCTATAGAACTAGATCCTGCAAAACAATATGAAATTGGATTAATTTCTTGTACTTACTGGAATGCTATGCCTAACGTGAAAACTGATGTTAATGATGAAATGTGGTTTACTTCGTTTACAAGTACTTCAATATCTACAACAAAAAAATAAAAATTCCACAAGGAGCTTAGAATATTGAAGATCTAAACAAGACGATCAAAGAGCTTATAACAAAAGCTGGCGGTGTGGCTGATGATTTTGGATTAGCTGCTAATTATAGCACATTACGAGTTAGGATGACTTTGAAAAATATGTTAATCAATCTTGGATCAAAAGAAAGAGGTATCAGACAACTGTTAGGATTTACTAAATTAGATTATAATGCATTTAATCAGCCTATTACATATGACAGTGAACTGTCAGCAAATATAACAGAAGTAAATATGATATTAGTAAACTGCTCTATTGCTTCTGGCTCTTATAAATCAAAAGGTAGCAAAGGTCATACGATTTACAGTTTCTCACCCGAAGTCCCGCCAGGTGCTCTCATGCAAATAACTCCACGAGATATTATCTATTATTCTTTAAATGTTGAAGATCAAATATCAAGTATAAGGATGCAGTTGACAGATCAATCAGGAAAACAGTTACATGTTAATAATGAAGTTGTAACTTATTATTTACATCTACGTGAGCAAAAGTAAAAATTATGCAACATCAAATATAATGAAACAAAGAAAAAAAGTTTATCGAAGAAAAATAGTAGGAGGATATTTTGGAAATATATTCACTAAAGTTATTGAAGGTATTCCAGGACTAGCGCGTAAAGTTGCACCAATTGCTATTGACGCTGGTAAAGCTTTTGCAACTGGGGCTGCATCTGCCGCTGGGACTGCGGTGGGACAAAAAATAGCTAATAAAATAAAAGGAGATCCACCGACTGCATCTGAAATAAAACAAGCTACCTCAGAAATTGCTCCAACAAAAGAAACTCAAAAAGCTATGATAACAACAACAAAAAAACTATTATCACCAAAGGGCGAGCAGATCATATAAAAAATTAATATCTAAAGTAACAGTGCCGCAATAAAATTTTATATAATCTAATAAAATAAAATGTCTGTTAAAAATGATCTCGAGTTAACAGAAACTTATGACATCGAAAACGATATGACAGAATTCGAGTTTGTTGAGTACCTTGATGAAAATTCTAACGAACCAAATAAAGCTGGTATTAGAACTTTTAACACCAGAGATGAAGACGTATTTCTACTGCCACATAAGGCTATGTTAGAAGTTGACAGTAGCCAATCCACCTGCTGCAATTGCAGTTGGAACAGAAGTAGCTCTTATAAATAACGGCTGGTGTTTATTCAAAAGTGCTAGATATCAGCTAGCCAATCAAACTATAGAAGAAATTTCGAGTCATCTACAAGTTTCAAGTACAATTTTAAATATTATTTCGTTTACAGATGATTACTCAAGATCAACTGCAACTAACATGATGTGGTTTAAAGATACTGGACGGGGTATAGCTGAATCAACTGAATTTTTAAAGAGAGGCGCTATAGTACATGGAGCTAATGCTGATGAAAATACTGTAATTGTGAGAAATTTTCTCATTGCTAATGCAGACGCGCTAGGTATTGCCGCACCTACTGCAGATGCTAATGCAAACGCCACAAGAGATTCTCTTACAACAGCATTTAATAATCTAAATATGACACCACTAGGAGCAGCTGTAGATGGTACTGCGATGTTAAATTTACTTCTTAACACACTTGACGTGAGAAATCCACGTTATAACGAAGGCTTTGCTAGGCGAAGAAAACTTGTAGCAGGATCACGTCAAATTACAATGATGCTTCCGCTAAGTATGATTTTCGGCTTTTGTCGCGATTATGATAAAGTATTTCGCGGAGTAAAACATACTCTTATTTTAGATCGAGCAGACCAAAACGATTGCTTGTTTAAATCTGGAGGGGTTGATGTACAGTTTATCATAAACAAACTCGCTTTGTGGATGCCACGTATAACACCATCAATCACTAAAATGTCAGAATTAAATAGTACGCTTGATAAACATACAAACAGAATTTACTTTAAGCAGCATAAGATATATCAGACAGCGGTTCCAAATACTAATGACTACACATGGAGGGTCACAACAACATCCAGCGAACAACTGCCGAGAAATATCTTTGTCGTATTTCAACAAGCCCGACGAGGTAACCAACAACAAAATAATGCAATATTTGATCACTCTAATGTCAGACGAATATACGCTAGATTAAATTCAAAGCAATATCCAGAACGAGCTATCGAGTGCAATTTTGCTGATGATGCTAATAAAAATATTTCTCGACCGTACATGTACCTGCTTGACGCAATACAAAAATATCAAGATGTTGAAGATGGAATTCAAATATCAGCAGAGGAATTTCGTACGCTTTATCCTATATTTCATTTTGATGTTAGTAAACATAGCGAACGAGCTGTAGACAGCACAGCGGATATTGAAATTACCTGGACACTTGGGGCGGCTCCAGTGGATCTATTGTACGTATATGCATTAGTGATTAGTGATAGATTTATCACGGTAGATTCTATTGGAGGTAAAATGACAGTTCAAGTTTAATCTACAGTTGTTATATAAAATGACAAAGTATATTGTAAAAGAAGTGTATTTGACTGATGGCCAAGTTAAAAAATTAGTAGCTGCTATTGCAAAGCGAGAACAGGTATCATTAAAAATCAATCCTAATATTTCTGATGGTGTTTTAACAAAATTAATGCTAACAAAAAATCAAGTACAAAAGTATGATCGTAAAAAAACTTTTGTTTTAAATTGGAGTGCTGCACAAATGACAGCGATGGCAAAAGAAGGTGGTTTTCTTGGTCCAGCATTATCAGTATTAGCTAGCACAATAATACCTAAACTTTTGCCTGTGTTGGGAACATTAGGACTAGCAGCAGCGTCTGGAGCAATATCTGGCGCAACGAAGAAAGCAGTCGCAGGTAATGGTATCATTCGTGGAAGTGGAATAAAAAAATTGTAAATTTTATGTAAATAATATATTATAATGCCACAAAAGAAAAAGAAATCGTCAACAACAACAACAAAAAAAGAAAATAATAAAAACAAAATCGCTAACACCAAAATGCAAATGCATATGCAATCAACCAAAACAAGGAGGATTTATTCTGATCGCTCCACTTTTGGCGGGACTAGCGGGAAGTCTGCTGCCAAATCTTTTAGGAATCGGACGTGGTCTAACATTACCGAGAACTCTACCACCCCGTTGAGTAATTTTGATATCATTGATAAGTTAAAAGCTGTTCCTGGATTTTACGGAGTTTATTCTAAAGATGAACTCGCAGCAATAAAATCACCGTCAGCTGTGAGTTCGTGTGTTATTAATATACAAGATTTCAATGACAGATCCGGCACGCATTGGTTAGCAGTTTATAATAATAATTATTTTGACTCGTTTGGACTTCCTCCAAGCGATGTAATAAAAAAGTATATGAACAAAAAATTATAAATATATTATTCATCAAATCAACTCCAACCTGTTGGAACGTCTGCTTGTGGATATTATTGTATTATGTTTATCCAACAGATGAGCAGAAATCTTAACTTTTTAAAATTTATTTTACAGTTTGACAAGCATCTTTCTCACGCTAATGATGAGATCGCAATTAATTTTATCTAAACTTACAAGTATAATAATGTCAACATACTGTCTCAAGTGTAGAACTAAAACAGAAAATATTAATGAAACAACAGAAAAAACAAAAAACAACAGGATAATATTAAAAAGTTTTTGTGTAGTCTGTGGAAAAAGAAAAAATATGTTTTTAAAGAAAGTGTCCCCAGCGACAGTATCCTCAGAGATGTCGCCAGCGAAAAATTCGCTAGGATCTGGTTATCCTGATATTATTTTAGTCGACGACTAGAAATATAGAATGATATGCAACTGTGATTCTGACAGAGTTTTGTGTCTTGAACAAAATAAAATTGTCGCATACTGTCAATGTTGTAACAACAGAGAAATAATAGGGTCAGGTATAGATATACATAAAATTATTGGAAAATTGCCAAAACCAAAAGGCGGTTGGACTTTGCCAGGTCATCGGTATACTGGTCCGTGGAATCCACTAGTTCAACAACTAGATGAAAACGACAATCCTTTGCCAGGACAAGAGCCTTACAATCAAGTGGATGCAATAGTAATGCTTCATGATATCTGTTATCGTGATCATGAAAACTCAAAATTAGATTGTGATAAAGTAATTTTAGACGAGTTACGTGATATGAAGCCAACAAATCTACGAGAACGTTTTGATAGAAAATTTGTTCAGGGAATGATAGGAGCAAAATATAAACTCGGACTTGGAAAAAAAGTATACGATGATCTTGCAGTCGAGCTGCACAGACCTAAAAAAAGTTCCCACGACGTAAAGTTGTCGCTAATGGTGTAGATGATATCTGGGCAATAGATTTGGTGGATGTATCCAATCTAGCTCAGTATAACTTTGGCGCTGATGGTGCTCCGAAAAGGTATTTGTTTAATGTTATAGATGTTTTTAGCAAATACGCTTTCAGTGTACCTGTTTCGGATAAGACAGAGACTTCAATGGTTGATGCGCTAAAACAAATAATAATGAGTACAGAAAGAAAACCAAATAAAATCTGGACTGATCACGGATCCGAGTTTGAACAGTTTCTAGAACAAAATAATATAAAAAATACGTTACAGGAAACGAAGGTAAAAGCGTTGTTGTCGAGAGATTTAATCGCACGCTAAACGAAAAATTACACAAACATATGACAGCTAAAAACACCAACAGGTACATCGATGACCTTTCTCAAATCGTAGGTGAATATAATAACACGAAACATCGAACCATCAAAATGACACCTAAAAAAGCTATTAAAAATCCAATATTAGCAAATGAAAGCATGTACCGCAAACATAAATTTAAGGTTGGTGATAAAGTTAGAATTTCTTTGATGAAAAAGGTATTTGCAAAAGGATTTACTCCAAACTGGAGCGAAGAAGTATTTGTAGTTGGTAAGGTACTTTTAACAGTACCTGTAACGTACGTTTTAAAAGATCTGGCAGGGGAACCGATCGTAGGTAGTTTTAATGAACAAGATCTACAGAAAACTAAGCAGGATGTTTTTGTTATCGAGAAAGTGATTAGAAAAAAAGGAAATAAAAGTTTAGTCAAATTTCGTGGGTATAGCGATAAATTTAACAGTTGGGTCCCAACTAAGCAGATTATGATATAATGCTATTATAAATTAACTCATACTTTTGTTTGACAGATTTACATTTTACTGGTTTACATAACGATATTAGATACTGCTTACGATCGTTAGAGATCGTCATTAGATTAAAAATTTTAACGAATATGAAATCGAATTTGATATTTTTCTGTCGGCCTGGAATCTTGATATTTAAGAAAGGTCTGATTAGCTGCCAAAACAGTTGTTGTTCGGCAACGGTAAAATTAAATTTTATTATTTGTTTAACAATGTGATACTTGACATTATACCGTTTAGTTGTTGATCTGCTGTAATTTGATCTGTCAGCAACAGTGACTATTTCACCATCATCATCAGATTCATTGTTATACAAAATATCATCTTCACTATAACCAATAGATTTGTCTATAAAATCTTTGGAAAATGTGACCTTATCGCTGGTGACTTTGTCGCTAGTATCTTCTTCGTAGAGTTCAGCAAGTCGTTTCATCAAGTCCATTATTATAAAATATTTTTAATTAATTTATTATTATAAGATGACTGATGAGATAAAATATCACCAAAAAGTTAATATAGTAAATTACAAGGAACTAGCCGAAGCGGTAAGAAAATGTTTGTTGGGTTATAGTATTGATGTTATTGTAATGCAAGGTGATTCTCATAAAATATTACTAACAGAAGCAGAAAAAAATAAAATTAATGAAAGTGCAGTAACGACGCTAAAATTTAATCACGATGATATCATAGCATTTGCTCATCATTGCTTGACTAAAACTGAATTACAAAATAGTATTGATCATCATATCTAAAACCAATCCTAGCATCGTATTCTCTTGAAAAAGCTGATTTTGTTACTCCATCGGCTATAAATTTTATTTTTATGGAATTTATCTTATAATATTTCGCCGCAGCTGTAATCGATTTAAATTCAATCTCCTCATCCGTTTCGAGGTTTTTTGAAATAACAGGTTTTATTGGGCATCTAAAATTAATACCATTACTATTTTTTTCCTTTTCTCACATTTTCCTGTTGCGTCACTATCTCCAGATTTTCCAATCGATTATCAGTTTGTATATTATTGATGTGATTGATAACCAGACCATTGGGTATAGATCCGTTGAACACCTCGTAAACAAACCTATGACCATTATAACTAACAAAATCTGTTAGTGTTCCTCTAACAGTTACCCTGATATATCCCATATTGTTCATAGTACCAAGAACTTTTTTAGTTTTTCTGTTTCTAATAACACCGCGATCGTTAGCCTCGTATAAATCAAAGACAGGATGCGGCTGAAACTCATCTTGTAAGGATAAATTTTCAATGTTGTCATCAGTGACTTTACCGTTATAATGATATACACGCTGTCCCTCTGGAATATCATCGCAGAACAACGTGTAAATAAAATCTTTTCTAAACATTGCAATCCTCTCGGCATTATCTCCCTTTACACTAATATTATAACCCGCTGACGTTAATTTGCCAACAGGTATTCTAGTTTTAATGTTAATAACCGAACCTAATACATTTCCAGCGTATAAATTATACTTTGGATGAATTTGATATGCTTCTTGCTCACGTGCACTTGTCAGATTTACTGTCATTATATTATAGGTAATATTTTTTATCTTTAATTGATTTTTAGCGCATGCGCACTGTGAGATAAAGTTATACTTTGGGTGAACTTGATATGTTTCTTGCTCACATGTGTTTGTTAGATTTGCTGTCATTATATTATAGGAGATTTTTTTTATCTTCAATTGATTTTTAGCGCATGCGCAGTGTGAAAAAAATTATCAATTAGATATTACATTATAATATAATAATGTTAAAATTACGTGATATAGCTAAGAAAAGCCTTATGGGAGAACCTAATAAAATAGCGACTGCTTTTGCAGGTTTTGATAATAGTTATCAGTTTGATAATTAAAATGTTTTAGTAAATTTTAATGCAACGAATCTTTACCACCTACTACAGACAACTGTAAAACGTGAGCTCGAAAAACACAAAAGTATTAGATTATTTGTGCAATATCATGTTATATTTTCAAAGTTAGTTATAACGGAAGAATTAACTAACAAGGAAATTGCAGAACCTTATATTAACGCAAAATCAAGACGTGCTTTGCTTGGGACTGATCTGTTATCACTATCTGATGAAATACACCAAGAAATCTGAAAAAAAAATAGAGGAATTCACTCAATTAGGTTCGGGTTGGAAGTTTGAAATGATCAAAGTAATATTGTTTCACACGATGAAATATAATGCATTACGAGGTAGTTCATATATCGACCTGCCACCAAAAATAAAAAGTAAAAGATGTTGTATAAACATCAAAAACGTAGATAATAAATGTTTCCAATGGGCTGTTCTTTCCGCACTATTTCCAGCAGAAAAAAACGCTACTCGTGTTGAAAAATATATCAGTCACGTGCCTAGATTAAATTTTAAAGATATTATCTTTCCTGTGGCAGAAAATCAAATACCAAAATTTGAAAAGCAAAATAATGTTTCAATTAACGTTTTCGGACTAGATGAAAAAGAGGATGTATACCCGAGATATATTTCAGAAAAAGCTTCACAATCGACTATAAATTTACTGTACTACAAAAATCATTACGTTCGGATTAAAAACTTTATCGGACTAGTTGGTAAACAGTACAATAAAAATAGAAACAAAAAGTTCTTTTGTTACCGATGCTTGCACGGTTGTACTAACAATGAAACATTACAAAATCATTTACAGTACTGTAGTGATGTGCAAAGAATAACAATGCCATCTAAGGGAGATAGTGTGTTACAGTTTGTCCATCATAATCACAAACTAAAAATTCCTTTCGTCATATACGCTGATTTTGAGTGTTTACTTCAACCTGTACTTGGCGTAGAAAATAATCCTAATCAATCGAGTACAAGAAAAGTTCAAAATCATGTTCCGTGTGGAGTAGCGTACAATGTAGTTTGTTGTACTGATTCGAGATTATCTAAACCGATCAAATTATATCGAGGTAAAAATCCAGCTGTTTGGCTTCTCAAGCAGTTGATTAACGAAGTTGATAATATTACTTATCGTTTGAAAAAAGTAACGCCAATGTTAAAATTAACACCTCAACAAGAATCCGCTCACGAGCAAGCAGAAATTTGTCATATTTGTGAAAAAGCTTTTGACGATGACAAAAAAGTACATGACCATTGTCATTTGACTGGACAGTATCGTGGAGCGGCTCATAATCAGTGTAATTTAAAATTTAATGCTCCAGATTTTATTCCGGTTATTCTTCACAATTTTCGAGGATATGATAGCCATATTATAGTAGAAGCTTTTGGTGATCCTGATATAAAATCTCGTCTAAAACTCGATAACGTCATCAAATGCATCCCAAATAATTTTGAAAAGTACATGTCAGTTACGCTAGGTAAATTGCGTTTTATTGACAGCCTGCAGTTTATGGCAGCCTCGTTAGATGAGCTAGTGAAAGGTTGTAGTAAATTTGATAACCTAAGAGACTGTTTTGGAGATAAATTTAATCTACTAGCTAAAAAAGGAGTTCTTCCATACGAATACCTCGACGACTGGAGTAAATTTGATGAAATATCTTTACCTGACAAAGACAAATTTTACTCACAACTTAAAAATGAAAATATAACTGATGATGAGTGCAGGTATGCACAAGATATCTGGAAAGAGTTTGATTGTGAGACTTTTGGTGATTATCATGATTTATACCTGAAAACTGACGTGTTATTACTAGCAGATGTTTTTGAAAGTTTTCGTGAAGTGAGTTATAATAATTATGGACTAGATCCTTGCTGGTATTATTCTGCCCCTGGGTTGTCATGGGATGCTTTGCTAAAGTTTAGTAAGGTAAGGTTAGAATTACTGACTGATGTTGATATGTTCAATTTTATCGAAAAAGGTATCCGAGGTGGTATTAGCGTGATAACAAAAAAATATGCTGAAGCAAACAACAAATACCTGAAACAGTATAACCCTGACCTTCCTTCTAAGTATATAATTTATCTAGATTATAACAATCTTTACGATGGTTCGATGGCAGAACCAATGCCTTTTAACGGATTTCATTGGATAACGGTTAATCGATTTCTATCAGAGACAGAAAAAAAGATACCCGATGATGTTTCCTATTTCGTTGAAGTTGATCTTGATTATCCAAATTCGCTACACAAATTACATAATGATTACCCTTTCTGTGCGGAATCGATGGTAATAGATTATAGTTTGTTATCAAAAGAACAACAAGCGTTAGCATCACCAAGGCAACATTCCATGGTCAAGAAACTAGTTCCAAATTTACTTGATAAGAAAAATTACGTTTCCCATTACAAAGTTTTAAAACAAGCAGTCGATGCTGGTCTTGTGTTGAGAAAAGTTCATCGTGTACTAAAATTTAATCAGTCGCCGTGGATGAGAGGTTATATTAACTCAAACACTTCAAAAAGGGCTGCAGCAAAAACAGAGTTTGAGAAAAACCTTTTTAAACTGATGAACAATTCCGTTTTTGGTAAGACGATGGAGAATATTAGGAAACGCGTAAATATTGAAATAGTTAATGATGTCAATCGCAGAAACAAACTTGTGTCAGACGATGATTTTGTGAGCATGAAAATATTTAATGAAAATCTTGTTGCGATACTAAGAAGAAAAACAAATCTAAAACTAAACAAGCCGATCTATGTTGGAGCTGCCGTGTTAGATTTATCAAAGTGGCTGATGTACAATTTTCATTATAATTTTGTTAAAAATCAGTGGCCGGCTAGTAGATTATTGTTTACTGATACTGATTCGCTCTTATATGAAATCGAATGCGAGGACATCTATCAGGACATGTACAATAATCGACATCTGTTTGATCTTTCCGATTATCCACGTGACAGTAAATTTCATGACGACATAAATAAAAAGGTTATCGGTAAGTTTAAAGATGAAATGAACTCGAGCGCTATCAAATATTTTATCGGATTACGCAGCAAAATATATGCCGTATTGCTAGATAATAATAAAATAACGAAAAAAGCAAAAGGTCTGCCTCGTAATTTTGTTAAAAAGTTTATGAAATTTGATAACTACAGGTATGCGCTTGATGGTGGTATTAGTTTTATGAGAGCTATGGCAATTCGAACTAATCATCATAAACTCGAAACAGATGTTATTATCAAACGTGGATTGTATAATTTTGATGACAAACGCTATTGTGAAAATGGGGTAGATACATTTGCCCTTGGGTGTTGTTATGATGATAGATCTATACTCGACATTATCTTTTCCAACTGAAATTTTATCTAAACTTATAAAATAATGTTTGAAAATTTGATAATGACAAATAGCTACAATAGTAACATTAAATATTTAATGATGGACGGTAAACAATTGACAGTTGAATTTAATAATGAAACGTCAGGTATATGTTTTAATGGAACATGTGACAAGTTAAAACTTTCGCTCATCAGATCTGATAACAGCGTGTATTTCAATTATCTCGAACAATTGTATCAAAAATTGCTAGCGGAATTTAAAAACTTTCACAACCCCATTAGCCAACAAAAATATACTAAACTCACAATTGATCTCGATCGGTCAAAGGTATATTTTATCGACAAAAAATATCCTCTGAACAAACCAGAAATAAAAGATTTGTTTGAGTCACGTCGCTGCGTGAGCGGTAAAGTAAAATTTAGTATCTATAATCGTGATAGTGAATTATTTTTAATATCAACAGTTGAAACATTAATCATTGGTAATGAGATATAAAATAATATCATTTTCATTCTAATGCTAGTTTAATTTCCACCTTGTTAACTGAAACGTTCTAATAGGTGTGGGGGTGGGGTGGGGTGGGCCAAAACCCTCATTTCCCTGTTTTGGAAACCCTCATTTAATTTATACTTGTTTGGAGGGTAAAAAAATGAAGTGAGCCAAAACTCTCATTTCCTAATACTACTTTTATGCTTAATGAATGAGTTTTTTTAATTGATCTATTTTTTGGAATAATGCCACAAAACGCCACGTTTATGTATGATATCCGTACTTTTCTATTGCCTGTCAGAAGGGTGGAAAGGGACGCAACGGTTGACGCCAACCGCTGAAAAGGAAATTTGTTTGTTTATTTGTTTTCATCTCGCCGAAATTTTGCATCAGTGTTTATTGGCTCTCTATGCTCTGCATGGTTTTCTAACCTTAATCTGACATTCGCGACCAGTCAATGTGTTTATATATAACTGATATAATTTGCACGGCTTTATACGTTGAATTATAAAAGGATTGCTACCAATAGTATCTCCTTCTGAGACCGGGCATGATGGTTTTGGATTTTAATCACTTTATATTTACTAATTTTATAGATCTGACATATTTGGCTTGTACAAATATTGCCATGTATAGGGCTTTTATTTTATTTATTTTCTGACATTTTGGTCAGCACTGTGCGGTGGATCTAAGGGTTTGGGCTATTAACCACATCATAATTAGTCAATTTGGGACCCTATCTACCTTAATAGTTATAACTATTTTTACTTATTCTATTTTTGTCCAGCTAATGCGGTGGGCTTATTGGTTTGGGCTATTAACCACCTTATATTTCATTACTTTGGGACCATATCTGTCTTAATAATACTTATTCTTTATAAAGCCACTTTATTAACCACCTTATATTTCATTTCTTTGGGACCATGTTTGTCTTAATAATACTCATTGTTTATAAAGCCACTTTATTAACCACCTTATATTTCATTACTTTGGGACCATGTCTGTCTTAATAATACTCATTGTTTATAAAGCCACTTTATTAACCACTTTATATTTCATAACTTTGGGACCATGTCTGTCTTAATAATACTCATTCTTTATAAAGCCACTTTATTAACCACCTTATATTTCATTACTTTGGGACCATGTCTGTCTTAATAATACTCATTGTTTATAAAGCCACTTTATTAACCACTTTATATTTCATTACTTTGGGACCATGTCTGTCTTAATAATACTCATTGTTTATAAAGCCACTTTATTAACCACCTTATATTTCATTACTTTGGGACCATGTCTGTCTTAATAATACTCATTGTTTATAAAGCCACTTTATTAACCACCTTATATTTCATTACTTTGGGACCATGTCTGTCTTAAAAATACTCATTGTTTATAAAGCCACTTTATTATCCTTAATCTTTAATTGCTATTATTTTATTCAACCCACCAACGGTCCATAAATTTCAAGCCTTTTCTGTACTAATTAGTCGTGTCCGGTTGTGCTAACTAGTAGGTAGTTTTGGGGTCCGTGATTATATTTTACCTGTTTTTCCTATATCGGAGAGGAAATTGATAATATTTTGATAACTCACGCTTTCGTTAATGACATTCGGCTTCAGAAATTCCGGATATGTACATTGAGAACCAATTTTCTCTTTATTTTTTCCGGAATATTTTCCTCAGTATTGCATAACGAGTGCATACATTGAGGACATGATGTAAGTGTTGTACTTGGAGGCCGTGAGGGAAATCAGTTTCCCCTTAAGCTATTGATTGATTGATAAGTATTTACCAGAGCTTCCTGCTAGGAGAGGATTTCCGGTCTTGATCCTGTTGATTATCTTCAAAACTTTCCTGTTTTTTTTTTTTTTTGTAATTTTGGGATGGAAATGTTTCATGCTTGTGTTTGATTTTAGTATAAAGTTCTTCCAAAAAGTTTTGCCACTTTTCATCCATTTTCCTCCTGATTTGGCTATATATTTCCTAAATGATATAATTTCTATACGTTCTTGTGCTTGTAATTTTAAGTTTGCTTCCTTGTCGGCTCTTTCGTTAACTGAATTGTATATGTGGGACAGAACCAATATGAATTCCACTACTTGTTGATTTTAATTTAGCTTTTTAAGTAGCAGATTGGTTTCGCTTAGGAGGTTCGATCTACCTTGTGATTTACCTGACTCTAAGGTTCTTAACACGCTTAAGGAGTCGCTCAGTTTGACTGCTTTTTGGATTTTGTTAGTTATCCGTTTGAGGGTTTGAATGATATCACAAAATTTGACAGTGTGGTTTGCTAATCTATTTCCTATTCTTTGTATATAGACTACCCCTGCTCTTCTGTTTATTTCAGTGGATTTTGACATATCTATAAATATCTTTATGTGATCTTGTTATTTGCTCTCTATTGTATTAAGTATATCCGATTTCAGTCCCAATGCTTCAAGACCTTTGTTCCCAAAGGTTAAAGCTTCAAGATTGATTACTGGAGTCTTATATATCTATGGGTTGGGACAATGTACTTACTTTTTTCTGCCTGGAGTTTAGGTAGTTCCAGTTCATTTGTTAATTGATGTATTTTCTTCCCTCCTGGGTGTAGTGGAACATTTCGCTGACTGAATGGTGCATTGCATTTCTCAATAATTTTTTATTGTCGAATGTGGTTTTCCTTGGGCAGATATTCTCATTGCGTATCTTAACATTGCTTCCTATCTACGTAATTGTAGTGGACGCTCTCCTGCAATAAGTTGTACCTGTTCTAGTTTAGTATTATTAAGTGCACAGTTATAGTTTTTATATTGCAAGCTGTCAAATGTCTTTTATATGTTTGGGGTGGCATACACCTGACAGCCGTAATCTAACTTCGATTTAAGTAATGTACGGTAAAGTGTTAATAGTCTATCTTGTTCTGCTTCCCACGTTGTTCTTATTATAGTTTTGAGGAGGGTCATGTCACGGCTTCATCTTTTGATGATGTCCTCAATATGTTGCCACCATGTAAGATTTTCATCAAAGTACTTACCAAAAAATTCGGCCACTCGCTCAAAACGAAGTTCAATCTTGTTATGTATAAGACATGTGGGGTCCTTTTCGCTTTTTGGAGAGAAGACTTCTATTTTTATTTTGGTTATATTTTGAAACTCCATTGATTAGCCCAATTTCCAATTTTATTCAAGCTATTTTGAAGTTCGCTAATAACGGTGTAACTGGATGGATTGTCTGCATTCCATACGTTTTCATAATCGACAAACTGGGATAATTCTATTGTATTTTGATCGATTGGTCGAGGTAGTTAATCATTATATTAAATAACGTTTGGTTAATTACACTACATTGTGGAGTGCCAAAGTTTGTTATCCATTGATGGATTCTGCCTGATATTCCGTAATGATTCATTTTACAATAAAACCATTATACCAAATCAAACTATGTTTCTTTTTCCACATCCAAAACTATAGCTATTAAGTGACTGTCACACTTGCGCTTAGCATAAAAGGCCAGTTTAGTATGTGATTCCAGTCTTATTAGTTGTTCAATTGTTGATTTTTTGTTACGGAATCCGCTGTAATTTTGGGTATTAATTTATTACTTGCCAGATGGTATTTAATGTCCAAGAGTTTACTTAATTTGTTAATGATATCGGTCTATAGGAATTAACGTTTGTTAGGCTGTTGCCGGGCTTTCATTTATTAATGTTAATATCACCAGTTCCATATTTGAATGGAGCTTTTGGCATATTTAATATCCTAGAGTGTCTTTTCATGGGAAGTCGGATTTTTCGTTGTTTATTGCCGTACATCATTCGTATACGTTAAATTCAATACGAGTTGGTTTGTATCCCGTCTTTGGTTAATAATAATGTTCTGATACTTTACTTCAAAATAAGTTACATATTTTTCTTTGAATTTTTTCGAATAGTTTTTGTTTTTATTCATTACTGCAAAATGCATGCCAGTTGGTATAGCTTTATCTTTAGTAGCATCAGCTCCTATTAGTTGGTAATACTGGTACTTGGTTTTCCTGTGACTGCCTTACTTTTGTCCTATACCTGTTATGCAATGCTTTTGTCATTTAGGGACGAGAAAAATTCATTATCATGATTTCTTTTTAGCGTTTAGAATGGTAAATTCTGTAATTTGTTCATTTGTTTTGTATATTTTAATGTCCAAAGCAAGCTTTGCACGACTATATTTAATGAAGACTTTATTCTTATCCTACATTGCTTGCTTACATTCTTCATTCCATCAAAATATTTGTTGTTTCATACTCTTACCTCCATTTTAGGGATGGTTAAGGTTGTTATTCCAATTAGAGTGTCAGTAATATTTTGCTAAATATTTTGCTAAATATTTCGATGTTCTCATTTATTTCTGATTGTATTACTATGATTAAACAAAAGAGTCTTTCACATAACTGCAACATAACTGCAACATAACTGCACATAACTGCAACATGGGCCATCACAGACACATCAACACTTTCAGTATTAGATTTAATTTGGAATATCACTAAAGATTATTCAGAACTTTAATCATTATGATTTGTGTTAGACATTTTAGGATTATTTAGAATTTAATTCGCAATACTGTAGATTCTTTTAACATGTTTTATATTACATTATAAGAAAACAACTTATTTGTTGAATTTTTACAAAATTTGCTAGTTTTCGCTCTTTTCAATTAATTTAAGACCACATAGTCGTAATAACATACGCTTCATTAAAAGGAAATACCTACCTATTTATTACATAAACGTACTTCCTTGTAGTGATTCAATGATAAGTAATAGTTCCGCATTTATATGTCAGCGGGTACAAAGGTAAAATATGGGGATTTTCATATGCTATGAAAGATTATTGTATATTATCGATACTATTTTTGCCGACAACAGCACTTTACTTCGGTGGTAACATCGATAGATCTTAGTACACAGAGTTTTTATTTTTTTGATAGTGATATTATATTTTTAAGGATTTTCAGAATAGAGCGTTTTTCGAAGTCAAAATAGGGTTTTTTTATTATCGTAGTATGCTGATCGCATAAATTAGGGCGATGATACTTTTCTTGAGAAATAATTTTGTGTTTTGTGAATTTAAAAAAATAGGAAATAGTTGATTCGTTTTCTTTATAAACCTCAACCCCCATTTGTCTTTCTTTGTATACCGGCTGCTAAACAAGAGATTGCGACATCGACATACGCAGTGGCATCTTTATTTCGGAGTGGTGGTGGTGTACTTTTTAAACTCGGTCATCCCGATTTTTTTAAAACTTGATTTTTTATTGTTATCTTCAAGCTTTCTTTTATCGCTTCCGTCCTAGGTCGGGCAATTAAGCAAGCAAAGATGTATCGAGCTGCATGTTTATATAACAGCACGAATGTGAGAAAATGCGAGACTAAGGAAATATATGAACTCGCTAAGAGAAATATTTCCTTGCGCTATTTAAAATAAGTTAAAAAGTAAAACATATATAAAAGCGAGATTATATTAACGTATTCAGTTTTTCTCCTACATAACATTAAATAAAAAGAAAGCTAAAAAGGGATCGACAGTCAATTAACATAAAATGATAAAAACATATTATGCATACTAAATTAAAAGGTGTTATGTCTTTAGTAATGTTACAAGTAAAGCAAAATGTTTATTTTTCAAATATTCCCATTTACCTTATTTCCCTAGCGCTTTGCCAGATTTGTTGCTACAGACTTTCCTAAAGATTAGATTGTACTTGATAGCATTTCATGGTATCATTGGGTGATAATGGAGCACAATTAATTCTGTTTGCATATTTTAATTCAGTGCCTGTAAATTTATTTTTTAAAGGTCTGGCTATTTTTTTTAGGTTTGGCTATTTATTTAGTTTTTGAGGTCTATTTATTTATTCCCTCTAGCTGAAGCAATTAACATTTATTGCTCGCATGCAATAACATTAATTTTAGTTAATTTTAGTGTAGAAATAGTTATGTTTATGCACAATATGTACCAAACCACAACATACATTAAACTCATTTTTAAATTTTCAGTCAATCAATCAATCAATAGATCGAGAGAAATATTGGTTCTGGCCTATCCATTCATGAGTCTGGCTGTCATTCTATAACTTGTGAGAGAGTTACTATCTCGAACAACTATTAAATCTGACCCTACTTGGTCCTGATAACTGACGTTATTGTTTTAATTATTTCGAGTCTTTATTTAATACTTTTTTTTCTGTTTCAAACATTTTTACAAAATATTCTTAGCAACATTAAGAAAAATAATGTAACATTATTACAGTTTTAAGAAAAAAATTGTTATATTTATAAGGTGCACTCTGCCATTCACGGGTTTGTTACAAATAAAATTGGTAGCCCAACCTGTAATAATATATTATTACGGATTAGGCTGCCAATTTTATTTGTAACAAAATCCCGGTGCTGCCAGAGGCTAATCACCAAATTGATGGGTTTTCTTACAATTACTTCCGATACTATTTCACGACCTGACGGAAATAGCTAATTGATGTTGCAATCAACATATTACGTGGTATTAGCACCTTCCCAGTCAATCATATATAAATATATATATATATATATATATATATATATATATATATATATATATATATATATATATATATATATATATATATATATATATATATATATATATATATATATATATATATATAATTGGCCTAAGTTTGTTCGCTGAAGTGTGTCTTGCAAAAATAGCAGAGATGACTCTGATTGGCATATGAGGTATTCATGAATCTTTCTGAAACAGCCGAGGTGATACCGAATACTGTACAGCAGTGCCGCCATCTGTGTATCAAAATGGCATCAACAAATCGGTAGGTTATTTATTTTGCAATTTAAGTTCAAAATAAGGTAGTTATCATTTGAGTGGTTTGTGCATTATTTGGCCTACAAAGAAATTGAATACAACTCTTATCTTTACAGCTTAGCTAAATTTTTAGCCTCCAACAGATTTACAAAATTTGCATTGAAATTGGTGACAAAAATGAAAGCGAATTTCTGCTATTTGCATATTGATTTTTTGGGGGGTTGCATATCGATTTTCTTTTAAGGCTGATTAAAAAAACAACAACAACAAAATATAATGTTTCTTAGAAATGATCTATTTTAACTGTCCAAAAATGTATAAAGTATAACGATGGCCCAAACGTTTGGATTCAACTTTTGAGAGTATATTTTACGTTTGTTTTTCGCTTGTGTAGTCAACTTGTATGGACTGGATATTATCAAACATAAACCATTGTGTTTTGATTCATTTTATTGAACTCTCACAAATGACAACCGACAAATCAAAAATTGGTATATAAACTAACTGTTAAGTATTTTATCTAATATCAGTCTTGGCAATCCAGATATTTTTTTTAAAAAGACTAGTCCAAACTATCCTCTAATTTCGAGTCTAAATTTTCTATCCATTTAGTTTGAATCAGATATTTAATTCTGTAAATGCAAATTACACATCGAGCAGGGAAACTTCCCAGCTCACTGACAACTTTGCATGCACACACACACACACACACACACACACACACATTAAAATCTTTCCATTCTTACCGAGTGATCAACATGTGGGAGGTAGTCATAGTGACATACTTCATAGAGCACTGGACTTGCAGTCTAAGGGTTGTGGGTTTCATACCCACCTAGGTGAGTAGGCATCCTTGGTGTCATTAGGAAAGATACCTATCTTTGATTTTGTATACTTAATACTGCCACAGATGTGTTACAGCACCATTAAAACTAGCAAAAATAAACATCAAAATATGGGAGCTTGTCACTCTTATACTGGCATGAAGTGGGCGATACAACATATATCGCAGTCAGATTGCATTGAAAAGTTAGATATTTTGCAACATATTCTGTTCCAAGATTGTTTTCTTCACGGTAGTGAAATTTGGTATTAATTATGATTTTTTTTCCCCACCTATCCTCATTATATTAGGAGATTGCTGTAAGTAACTCGTCCATGAATGTATTTAAGTCTCTGATCTATCCCCATGAGTTGTGCTGAAAAACAGATTATTGATGATGCTGTGAAATGAAAACAAGACACCATGATCTTGTTCTCTTAACTTGTAAAAGTGTAGAACAAAATTTGCTTTAATTTGGGGGTATAGAGAAATGTAGATGTACAGGTTAGTCAATAACTAGACTAATGGTGACATTGACATGCTTTTTAATTCGGAGTTGTGTTACTATTTTAATTATTAAATTATAAATTTCTTACTGTGTTATATTTACAGACGTCCACCAATGGTGTGTTGTCCAGAGCATCCAGATTCACCACTAGTGGAAGATTACCATGCAGGTGACATGATTTGTCCAGACTGTGGGTTGGTGGTCGGTGACAGGTAGGGATCAAAATATACTGAGTGGAATAAAAATTTGAGAAAAATTAAAACCATTCTACAGGGGAGAAATATGCATGGCAAGAAATGCACTTGAACTAGAACCTTCCATACACTTGTTAATGAACATCAGCTGACATTTCTGAAAACCAGTTCCTTAAGTGATACTGAATTTTTATTATTTAATTTAGCATTTAATTAGTGAGCTATTGGTTTCAAAAAATGTCCTGGAAATGATAAAGGCAAAATCTGGAATGGAAAGTTCCTAGTGTTGCAATTATATATATTAAATTTATGTTTTTATAAGTCACTTGAGTGCTTTATTAAACGTTTATTACAGTAATGTAAGCATCAGCAGTATTATATTGTTCTGCTTCTTGCATTGAAAATCCTTTTTACTACGTTTTTTGTCCTTGCGATGAAAATCCTTTTTACTACTACTTTTTTTTGTCCTATGAAGTGTTGCATGTTTGCCAGGTTTGGGGAACATAAAGACATTGTTGCCCCATGTCTCATGGATGCTATGTGCAACACTGGTTATCTTGTTTGCTTTTTGTATATAGGAGAAATTTATTAAATTGGTCTTCATCAAGCAGAGCACTAGATCTTAATTTCACAATTTATTGATGTTTATTTATTACCACCGCTCATCAGGATGAGTGGATATTTCAGGCTCAATAGCAGTTACAATTGGCATTATGACCATTTCACAAATGTTGATGATGATGTGTAGACAGGTTTGAAATGGTTGGGTCGTTTTGTATGAGATTTGGAAGTCAGTCCTAAAAATATAAATCAAGATAGGGAAGGAGAATGTAGCTGCTTGCCACTTTATAATCCAGAAGTTTTTTTTGCCCACAACTCTATTTTCTCATTTTTGTTAGCATTTCATTGATACTAATTTGAATAATTTAATTTTATCCAATTAATATTAGATCCCTGAATCTCACAGGTAAGATTTTATGTACATATCTGGCTAACATCTACCTCTCTACCAATCTAGCTAGCTAGCTAGCTGAAGCTTTATTCATAGATTTCATTCGTTTGTTTTTTGAAATTTTTTTTATCATTGCTTCAGTAATTAAAATAATTTTGTTTCTTGGAAAATGAGACCAAATTATAAGATAATTTCGTACCATCAAATACCCCATTTGTGTGTTTTTATGGATTATTAAGGCAGATTCCTAACTTGTTTCACTTTCTCATGAAGTGTTACAAATTGGGATTAGTGTTATAAAGAAGGAACAATGTTATAAAGAGGGTTCTGTAGTATAAAGAGGGAACAGTGTATATTAGTGTGAATTTTGTGGTGTGTTGTTTTTCCAGAGTTGTTGATGTGGGAACAGAGTGGAGGACATTCAGTAATGAAAAGGATACAAAGGACCCATCACGTGTTGGTGCTGCAGAGGTAGGATTCTGTCTTAATTAATATATGCATGAAGTTCGTTGTAGCTTTCTGTCTTAATTAATATATGCATGCAGTTCGTTGTAGCTTTCTGTCTTAATTAATATATGCATGCAGTTTGTTGTAGCTTTCTGTCTAATCATTATATGCATGATGTTCAGAGGTAGGATTCCTTCCTAATCATTATATGCATGATGTTCAGAGGTAGGATTCCTTCCTAATCATTATATGCATGATGTTCAGAGGTAGGATTCCTTCCTAATCATTATATGCATGATGTTCAGAGGTAGGATTCCTTCCTAATCATTATATGCATGATGTTCAGAGGTAGGATTCTGTCTAATCATTATATGCATGATGTTCAGAGGTAGGATTCTGTCTAATCATTATATGCATGCAGTTCGTTGTAGCTTTCTGTCTAATCATTATATGCATGATGTTCAGAGGTAGAATTCCTTCCTAATCATTATATGTTCCATATTTACTGTATATGTTGGGACACCATAAATTAATTTTAAAAGTATTTCTTTTGTGCACTGTTTGTTCTGGGACATATTGTTTGCTTTTTTTTTTCAAGTTTGTGGAACGCCTTTTAAATTATTAAAAAATTACATGTCAGAAGATGCACTAACAGAAATTTCATTAAAAAAAATATCAAACTGTGTACTTGATATAAAACTCTTCAATAAACTGCAGCAGAAATTCTGCAACACAACCCATTTCCTGCACATTTATCTGTTCTCTCAGTGCATGATTATTTGTTTTAGCTTTTTAATACCATGAAAAATTCTTAGAGACAACACATCATCTGAAATGGAAACTGCAAGTACTGCACCAGTCTAATTCTCACACTTTCGACCCCCATCTTATTGTCAGTCCGTCCAGGAATGAGATAACGTATAATTTCATAAATGTTAATGATCATATTAATCATCAGCTTCTCTTCATCACAAATTCATTACTTGGTCGTGGATGCCCTTGCATGAAGCACTATATTGTGTCACTTTAAAAATTCTTAGATTGTTTCAATTTATTTTCAAAATTTCCATTTATATCAGTGTAAAGGAACCAAAATTAGTTTCCATATCTCAGCTGACTTTGTTTATCAAAAAGAAATTTGCCACAATTAAAAGAATCCAGTCGGCATCTTCTGATGTCTGCTTGCTTAGCAATAAAATAACCCTTGCATTTATAAATAAAATAACCCTTGTATTTATATTATTTAAAAAAGTCACCAAAGTTGGCTTCTGAGGTTGGATTGCTTTGTAAAAAAATGATTTTGTCCTTGATGTCCTGTCGGTAAGTACAAAGAAGTTTACTGCAGCCAGTTTGTGTTTATTCACTTCCTGGGTTTCTGTGTCCTTGGCATCAGTAGTAATAGTTAATACAAAGTAGCACTGATGTCCAAGGAGTTAATAGTAATGATACTTTTGTAATCTGTGCTGATGAAAAGATTGTTACTTACACTGAAGTGAACATGTTGTCAAATAATTATTTTTATTTGCGAGATACTGTTATACAGTAGACCTGGGTATAATTCAGTTTTGATTATTTTGCAAATAACACCATGTCATGTGTGATGAGTTGTCATCAAGATATGGGTTGGATCAGTTTTCAGTCGTATAACATTAAAACCTTTGAGCACAACTGAACACAAATTGTTCCTCAATGTTCATGTCAATGAACGACATGGTGTATGTTATCAGATATAAGCGATACATGCTACAGTATGGAAGCCTACCCTTTAAACGTGTTTCATGGATATATTTTATTCTTTAATGCTTATGTGGAAAAATTGAGCAGATGATAACAATACAAGGTTAGTTTCGTTCTTTTTATTATCAAATAAGCATTTTGTTTATCTAGTTTATTGCGACGTGCATTGATGGGGATCACAAATGCATTACAAATTTATTTCATTTCTTAAGTGTTGGGACATATGGCTTAGGTAAAAAAAAATTTGCCATAAGTTCTGGGACAGGAAAAAATTATTTTATCATTTCTCAATATATGCTGTAAATACGTTATATGAAGTTAAGAGGTAGGATTTTGCCCTAATGATTATATGCTTGAAATTCAGAGGTAGCAATCTGTCTTAATCTATATGTGCATTGTTGTGTATATTTAATTGATATTATATGCTTGACAAGCTTATTCATTGATTGAGGGTAGAGTTTTAGCTAGCTAACTGTCATGGCTATGATTTGTGTCTACCTTTTTAAAATATTTTTAAGAATTATGTTCACCATATTTACTGCATGTTTTCAGAGAACATTTTAAAAAAAAAAATATAATATTTAAATGCATTGTAATTTTCGGACATTACTCTGCTACAATTGTTTTTTACAACTTATGTTTTTGGACACAATCTAAGATCAGCTGCATCATTTTAAAGTTAAATTCACTGTGTGGTTACCATTAATTTCTGATACTACCAGTAAGTTTGCTTCATTTGGTTGCCAATTATTTAATGTAATCATTCACTTCCAGGAAGTAATAAAATTTAAAATTCTTAATTGTATGTATGTATGCAGATAGACAGATTGATGGATAGACATTTTTATATTATATTAAGCCATACACAGTAAATACCAACACCAAAGAATGAAAAGAAATGTGATTTAATGCTTTAATATATTTAAATATGTTATTCATTTTCAAGTAGCCTGTTTATAGCCTCATTTTCCTCGTTTTGGTCCTCGGACGAAAAGCCATCAAATTCTCTATCACTGTAGTATGTTCTGCATTTTTGATCAACGCATTTTCAGTTCTGCTCAGATTGACACTGATGCCACACACCTTGAAAGATTTGATTATCATTGTTCTCTTTTTCTTCAATGTGTCCATGGCATTTACAGCCCAGTTCAATATAGTCTGCTTGCTGGCTGCCTTGCTGCTTTCATCAGATTTTATCGCATTTGTGGCATCCCTGATGTAGTCCATCCAGCTGCGGCGGAGGTAGCTCTTGACAGGTTTATTAATGCTCACATCAAGAATTTGCAATTTGGATGTACAGCCTCCATGTATTATTGCTAACACAACATTTCTGCACCACAACTGCTTCTTCATGTCATCAGTGATGTGAGCACAGAATGAGTTCATAACTAGAAGTAATTGGTCTCTTCTGGTGAATGGAAAATAAATCTCTTCAATCCATTGCAGCATTAGCATTATGTCCATCCATGCTATCTCTTGCACTGCGATAATCCACCCTTTTGGTACCTTCAGATATAGATGTCTCTTTCCCTTGAAAATGATCAATGGGGGTAATATGTTGCCAGAAATTGCAATGGCTAAACAAGTTTAATGTGTCTCTTCTCTGATCCAGTTGTACAAATCAACACTTTTTCTTACTTTGTCCACCGTTTTCCCTGGCACAAGATCAAAGTACATCAGAGTCTCATCCATGATAATCATAAATTTGTCATCAAACTCGTCCTCCTCCCATCTATCCATCACAAACTTGTGGAATGAGGAAATCTTTTCTTCCAAATCCTTGGGTAAATGTTGGGCAAGAGAAGTCCTGCTTCTGAGCACAAACCCATGTCTTTTCATGAAACCCTCTTCCAAGTATGACTGGCACTGAATTTGCTCTCTGTAATTTTATATAGAGACAAGCTTCTTTGCATAAATACATATTCCCTCAACACTGACTGGAATTTGTAAGTCACGCTGAGCTATCTTGTCATCTATATCTTTTCCATATGAAATGGGTCATCCACACTTAGGTCAAATTCATATCTGCAGAAAATATCCTCAATTTTCATCCAGTTACTCACAGTGGATTTTTGGAATTTTGAACATTTCAGCTGTATGTCTAATTCCCAGAAGTTTTGCATTGTTAATGATATTCTGCTTTTGCTTTAACGTATAATGTTTATAGTGACCATGTACAGAACCAGCCAAAGCACTCTCATGTTCAGGGTAATCAGACTCGTCATCTAGAGCAGCTTACTTTGTAGGTGGTTCTTGTTATGATGCATCCTCAGAATTATTAATTCAAGGTCGCTTCTTTGGATGGCCTACTGGCCTCTTTGGAGACAATTTTGGCAAGGGTGAGTCTCTCCAAAAACTCAACAGTTCATCTAGTTTGTTGCATAACATATGATAAACTTATCCATAAAATCTTTTACAGAACTAACAATATTATGTGTCACAATGACTGCTATCCAGTAAATGAACTTAAATAACTTTTGATAGTGGTGGGTATCTTATGTATACTTTATATTTTGCTAGTTTGATTTGACTAACAAAAATATGATTGGTTGTCAGTGTAGACATTGTAACAAACAAAACCACTTCAAGCAGGTGTGACAATTATGGCTTTGATTAGAAACCGTGACCCCTGCTTCATAACATTAAGCAATACATCTGTATGGATTAGTAAATTCACAGGCATCCTGCAGCAAAACTAACCCCTTATCCCTAAGGCATTATGTACCACTGTTTAAACATATTGTTCAGTACATAATGTGCTCATTTAACGAAATCCAGATGGCTGCCTTTTATTTCTGAACATACCTCTCCAAGAAATCCCACAAATTATATTACTAACAATTATCACCTAGACACCTTGAAATCTCTGACATGCATCAAAACAATCTTTGAGCATTTGATTTTTTTCAAGTCGGCAAGCTCTTCTCATTTTGAAGCTACCCTGTGTTGGGTAAAGGAAAAAAAGAATAGAGAACCACAACAAATAGATAAACTTTATTTTTAAAAAAATACAGATGCTAATCATGCCGACTTGTATATTGCATCTTGCTTGTTATTTTCACCCTTCCTTGGCATGCGCACAACACTAATCCCATGAGGAGTGCACCCCATATGGAGCCTCTAAGGTTAGCCATCATATTTGTATCAGTATTTAAACTCTCAGTACTAAAATATTTCTGTATAAATATGTTCAGAAAGTTTGTATTAATATCTTAATTACAGAGAAATAAACCTTGTGTGTGTTTGTAAGGTTGATTTTAATGATCACTGATTAGCTGAGGGGTAATCTGGATTACAAGATTACTAATATAGTGGTTCTTTTGGAAATTATGCACACAATCATGACTCTAGTACATGTATTGCTGCATTTTTTGGTGGATGGATATGTATCAATAGACATAATGGGCAAGTAATGCCTGTTTTACATTCATTATCCTTTCCGTGGTGTTAGACAAAATACTTGTTTTTTTTCATGGCAGCACATCATCATGTGAGCTAATGGTAACTTTGTTATGGACAAGTTTTTCTAAATACAAATTTATCTTCCTGTTTGTTTTTGTCACACACCAAATTAAAGAATTTAATATGTATTCATACAGCAAAAGAAAGTATTTTTGCTGTCCGAAAATTTGCAGTAAATATGGTACTTGAATTAAAATTTGATGTCTGACCCTGTTTATGAATTAGTGACATTTTTATATTAGACATCATTAGTTTTCCAGAATATTCTGTTATATCATAGGTGGGTTGACAGTTTGAATATAAAGAGGTTTTAGGAAGCAATTAATCATTCCTGTTTTAATATTAGTATTAGGGAATCTGTGATCAGAAATTGTAGTTGTGTTCAGTTATAATTTGAGAGGAATTGTTTATTTAAATTATTCATTGGAAATACAAAGTGTTCATTGATTATTGTAAATTCAATTATTATAATGCGATTATTGTAAATTCTATTCAACATTGTTTGGGTTTATATGATTATGATACATCAAGACTACTGGTACATCAGCAGATTCAAGACTGTTGGTACCACAACACATTCAAGATTATTGGAATTCATTTAGAGCATTGTATTCTTTTGGACTTGTGATAGGGCAGTTAAATATACTTTGGGATTTAATTCACAATATATTTTAAGTATTGTTTGAATTTTCACTTTGTATTCTAGCAAAAGTAAATTGTTTGTTGAATTTTACTAAACTTTCTGGTTTGACTCCTTTCTGTTACTTAGTTTAAGACCTAGAGTTTATTTTCAGAACCCCTTGCTTGATGGCAGTGACTTGTCTACAATGATAGAAACTGGCCCAAATCTTGCTACAGATGAATTTGGAAAACCAGTCTACAGAAACAGACGTACAGTAAGATGTTCTTTTTTTAATATATTGAAATCAGTAATGTGTTTTTTGTGTGCAATACAGTCTAGATTAACAAGGCCTCACTGTTATACATAGCAGAATATAATTCCATACTGATTTTTTTAAAATTTTTGTCTGTTTTATCTCCTGTAAATGAATTGGGTGGGGTATAGCTCTTGTACATTTGTGAACATTTTACTTTTCAATATACCACACAAATTATTTAAGATATCTCTTTGAAACTTGGTACACCAATCAACTTAGTGTTCAAGATGTTTTGTTTGCTTTTCACAGTTCTTCAGTTTAAACATTTGTATTTTTTATTTCATTTGTTCTGTGTAGCCATCCATTATACACACAAATTTGAGGAACATCGCTTTAAAAACTTTCAATATATTTCTGAATTCTAATGGTAGAGTTTGCTGTTCACAATTTCTCAAAGTATTTCTTTATCTTTTTTGTCCTTCCAGTCATCCATTATTTATTCACCTATACTGACACTCACATCTTAACTCTGTCAATGTGTGTTTGAGTCCTGAACTCAGCCAGTGTGGGTATGAAAGAAAGCTTAGGTTTGAGTCCTGAGCTCAGCCAATGTGGGTATGAAAGAAAGCTTAGGTTTGAGTCCTGAGCTCAGCCAGTGTCGGTATGAAAGAAAGCTTGGGTTTGAGTCCTGAGCTCAGCCAGTGTGGGTATGAAAGAAAGCTTAGGTTTGAGTCCTGAGCTCAGCCAGTGTGGGTATGAAAAAAAGCTTAGGTTTGAGTCCTGAGCTCAGCCAGTGTGGGTATAAAAGAAAGCTTAGGTTTGAGTCCTGAGCTTAGCCAGTGTGGGTATGAAAGAAAGCTTAGGTTTGAGTCCTGAACTCAGCCAGTGTGGGTATGAAAGAAAGCTTGGGTTTGAGTCCTGAGCTCAGCCAGTGTTGGTATGAAAGAAAGCTTGCCAGGAGCTTTTCATGGGTTGGTGGTTCTTTTTCTACCAGATATATTGGCTGTCATGTGCTGAAAAATGGCATTACAGACCTCCAATTCACAAAATTGTTGTAATCTGTTGACTTTAATGACAAATAAGGGATGCTTTATGAAGTGTTATTGGGATTAGTTTGATTCATGATGAATAAAAATCAAATGTCCTTTGGTGGAGATTAGGTAAAAAGGAGACTGCCTCATAAAATTATTTCTCCATTAGAGTTGGTATTCAATGATGTTTTTAGAGGAATTTTTTACTTGTGGTACAGCTCCTTCCTCCCACCCATTATACAATGGTAGTCACGGTTCATAACTGCTGACTGCATTATGTACCAAACAGCGTTATAGTGAAATTTTATAATTTTGGATGGGATTTAAACAAAACACAATCATTTGTAGTTATACTTTTGGTTTATGTAAATTGTTTTTTCACTACATCATATTTATAGGCTAAATATGTCCAATAATAATATTTTGAGAAGTAAATATAATATACCAAGCATTAAAATGCTTTCTTTCAAATCATTGTCATATACATGTTTGATCATGTCATGAATAGCAATAAAAACTATGATGTAAACACCTCATTTTAATAAATATATTTTCCAGTTTTAACTTCTGTCTATAGCTGAATGAGGTTTAAAGTGATTAAAAATATTGTAATCACTTGCAAAAATAATGTTTAAGTTAGGCTGCTTCTAAGGCCAATATAGCATGACATTAAAAACTTTCTGTTTTAATTAGGAACTCACATTTTTACATCTTCTCACATTTTTACAACTTCTACACCCATTTTGCAGTTAAATAAATGATCATGTAATAAGAGCACTGAGTAATGTAAAGTTATTTTTTATTATCAATAAAATATCTTTTTCAGTTCAAGATATAAGTTACATCTGATGATTAGATACTGAATGACATCACATTGTGTGCATCATGCTTTTAGCAATTCCAGAACATGGAATAACTGAAAAAAATGACAAATTTACATCCATATCTGTAATCCATTTAAAATTGAATGATGTCTGAAACAAACACATTTTTTTCACAGAAGTACTTATCCAAACAGAATAAACACTATTTACTCACAATGATATACATTTCCTACTGGAAGTATTTCTGAGTTTAGACCTGATCGTTCTTTTATATTTTAAAGCAAAGTGCTATCTCCCAGTGCTATAAAGCCTCTGATTACGAACTTGAAATTTGGGAAAGCATCTTAAGTCCAGCTTGGAATAAACTTAGCATGATGAAGTATTAGAGAGCTATCAACGAGTATAAATTCCCATTCACAGGAAACATGCATTTGAACTTTATTGTGATTGTTTTATCATTGCAACATTCAAATGCTGATACTGAAAGGAAATTGTACATTTTTTTTTTTGTTTACAAAATTATAAATTTTTAAAGGAAAAATCTGGATCAGAAAACTACTGTGATCCTGTTAAGTGTGAAACTTAAAATGCACAATGTCATCAGTGGTCACTAGTTAGAATACTAGAGACCTCAGTCACACAACAAATTATGCTTGGATAAATCAGATTATATGAAAAGTATCATGATAGATTTATTGATTTATATTTGCACAACTTAAGTGAAAAATAGTTCTCTTGTCATCTCATGCAAAAAAAAACCTTGGAAGGTTTTGGACATTAATATTAAGTCATCTCATGCAAAAAAAACCTTGGAAGGTTTTGTACTTTAATATTAAGTCATCTCATTTCAGCTACATTAATGAATGTTATGTTGATGTGTAATGTGCACATGGCTGCATTGCATAAGCAAGGTAGATTTTAGGACAAGGCAGCTACTGTAATATTTCTAAGGTGTTTTCCAGTCATTGTCCTTTGAATATTATTCCACTGATAATACTTAAAGCAAGAAAATAAAAGGAAACCACTTTAATGAATCCTCAAAAATAATGTTTTATTTGTAATTATAAATTATCTAATGACTTAAGGAAAAGAAAATTTCGAACAGTTTATTTTATTTTGAGGAGCCTGTTTACCGTAGTAAAATGGAGCATCAGTAGCAATATACCTAGAGGTATGTTCTTAGTATCTAGAGGTATGTTCTTCTTACGTAAATCATCATCCATCCTAGCATTTGATGTGGTCATTGCTTTGATTTGAACCATCGTAATGTTTATCATGTGTCTGTTTCAGATGAACAGTGCTGACAGGTCTCTACTAAATGCATTCCGGGAAATTAACCAAATGGGGGATCGACTGAACCTTCCCAAGATGATAGCTGTGAGTTTTAGGGAAAAAAATAAAATTTTCATCAGGTGTCATTTTTTTGTGATTTTAACTCAAGCATAATTTTTTTAATGTCTTTCTTTTTTATTTATTGAACAGATAGATATTTTTTGTACATGTGTAAATATCTGTAAATAATTTTTTTGAACCATAGAATTTTTTTTAACCATTTCAGATAATGTCCCTTGCATCCATGTTGTTTAAAAAAAAAACCTCTAAAGAATTGTACATCTGCATCACATTGATGTAAATAATATTAGTTTGTATTAGCTTTCTCAGTTTCATTGATTTCTTGTTTTCCAATGTAAGTATGCCCAACATAGAATTTGAAAAAATTGATAGGAGCTAATTCCCATTTATAAAACATCTAAGATAACTAGTCTGCTATAAAGGGGTATTATTTTTCTCACTTTTTTGTCTGGCTGAAAATAGCTTGAGACAAATTATGGGTCGGGGGGGAGACATTAAAGGTAGTAGAGACCAGTATTAATTAAAAATGGGGAACTGTATATCCTCATTCATTAATATCACTCCAGTTGCAAACATAAGGAAACATTATGATATTAAAAATTCAGTAACTTTAAATTTCTCAATGCTTATGGTGAAGAATATATTTATCAGTATAGACATATTCTTGATGCTATCTTCTATGTAGAGAAAGTTGTATGACCTGCAGCATTTATTTTCTCTACATGTATTTTCATTCCCACACCAAAGAGTTGGGTGCTAATTTCAGTTTTTATCAATCAGTCACTTGAAAATCTTCATGCTGAAGATGATTTCAGCAACCAATAGTCTTATCTTTAAATTCCTGGAAATTCTTTTTGGAGAGAGGAGTGTCAGTCCTTTTGAGGGACTATCAGTTGATTCAATATTTTGTACATTTTTAAAACTCTTCCTTATAATATATAATGGAGACAAACATTGAGGCAAATGGCAAATATTAATAATGTATTAGTGTTTCAGCAAGAAATTAAAATTTTACATTTCATCTGCACAAAGTTTTCATAGGTATGTTAGAATACAGTACAGGCCTTATCTGAAATTCAAGAGGCCCCAGGTGTCAGGCTATCATATTTATTTTTAGGACTGACATAAAAAGTTTCTTATTTCATTCATATTGATATATAGCTGTCACAATTTGTTTACATTTCCAAAGAAGGATGGAATATCCTTATGTGGCACACTGAAAAATGGAAAAAGTTCTTAGATGAACTAATACAGTGTACAATCCAAAAGAAACTTTCATATGAAGACTACAATACAATTTTTATGATGTTTCTACTTGATTTGTTTAAGGATGTATATGCATTTTTCTTAAATTTTCTGACAATATTCTCAAAAAATGCTATTGATCAATATAGTAGTGTCTTTGTACTCATCCATGGAGTTGTCATTTGCATTGGGGAATGTCACAGGTGATTTCAACACATAAGGGTTTAAAATAAGAAATAGTATTATCTTCATTTCAGGAATTTTTTTTCACCCAATAGAGCATCAGTCCTTTCAAATTAATCTTGTAGTCAGTGCCTGGAGAAATTTGTTTGGTTGATAAAATGTTGTTCTCTTTTATGGACTCTTGTTGTATATTTTTTTTTACCAAACTTTTTGCCTGCATTTGTTGGTGATGACATAATGCATTCAGTGAATTTTAGGATGAGGGGTGCAGGGTTGTTGGGATTGTGTGACATTTATAGATGCGTAAAATATAATGTGGATATATTTTCAAGATTATTCTAATCTGATTAAAATCAAATCTTACAGATCTTACTGCAACCCCTTAAAGGTCATGGTGACCTTTGAGTTATCAAATGAAAGTGGAGGTTTCAGAAATTTGAAAGTGAATCAAATCAATCAGCACACAATGATGATCTTCAGCTATCCTGCTAAATCTCCCAAATACAAAATGTATAAGACTTGATATGATTGGCTGATAAAATTAGTGATTATGGTAATAACTCAGGTCACTAGAACATGACCATTAATCAGTTATTCTCAGAACTTCATGAAGGGTAGTAAAGTTCTTATTTTAATCAGATTGGGAATTTTTTTGTTTACAACAACACAAAGGGAGATGGTATGGGAGTTAATTACCTTGAATACTTTTAACAGAACAATTTTAAATTTCAGGACCGAGCCAGTACTCTTTTTAAACAAGTTCAGGAAAGTAAATCTTTGAAAGGAAGGAGCAATGATGCAGTGTGTGCTGCCTGCATGTATATAGCCTGCCGTCAGGAAGGTGTACCCAGGACTCTTAAAGGTAGAACTGTCAAGTTATCTATCTTTTAAACTTTGTTGCAGTGTATTATTTTTGGTTTCTTTTGACAAATGGAAAAGGAGTTAAGAAATGTAGTTCTTCTATGTAACAGCAAATCTTGAGATTCTCTTGGACCTCAGAATAGATTTATATTGTTTTTGACAAAATCAGAGCCTTGTGTCAGTTAATCTCTCAACAGTTTGGTTTCAACACTGTAATGTTGTTAATGGGAGCATGTCAGCATTTATGATATGCTGATTTATAAGAATGTGGGCAAAGTTTTGATTTTCAGGTTTCTGTGTCATTATTTAGGGGAGTCATGTTTACATGCTAACCATTACGATTTTTATCACCAAATTATGCATTATGTTAGATTATATATGGATTACGCCTTTTTGGTACATTAAATAATAAAAATAAAGCAATACAAACTTTTTTGTCATTTTTATTATCATCTATTTAATTTCACTGATATAAAATTGAGAATATTCTTAAAAAGGTGACTGCAGCATGAGAATAGCATAAAAGTGCTTTCCTTATTTGCTATTTATAGCAACTGTGCATAAACCATTTCCAAGCAAACACTTGTTTCTTCACATGTGAACTTTGTCTCGCAGATTCATTTTATTGATAAGCTACGGAAGTTGTGAACCAGTCTGTACTTTTAAATAAAATGGCACCAGATGTTAAGTGTTACAGTGTGAGGTATAGATATGACAGAAAATGTTAGAGTAGATGGATCTTTTTAAATTTCAAAATATGTTAGGTCAGTCAGAAAAAATGACAAATCAACACCACTTTCCAAACATTAAAAGAAGTATGTGAGAGTAAAGTAATACAGCAATCAGAGCAAATGACATCATTTCATATTTCCAGTTCATGACAATTCAGTAAAATTTGCACATGTAGAATAGTTTATGAGTGTAATTTTTCATATTTTTTGTGTTTGTATTTTGGTTGTAGTCCACATGGATTTTGCCATTTATGACAAGAATGTTTACCAGCTGCAGAACAAGCTTAGTAAAAATGCATCCCATTCAAATGTGCTGTGTAGTTTAGAGATTAGACTTTTTTGCTGCTTGTAATAGCAGTTACTATACATATACCTCTTCGGGGGTTGGCATATATGAGTTGAGATCAGTTTCAGCAACAAAAGATTTTAGCTAAATTTGAATGTAGCATTATATTGGTAAGACCTTGAATGAACATAGGTAAGACAATTGAACATTTAAATATCCAGTGCTCTACATCATTGTTGATAGGTGCTATTTCCCAGAATGCCCGTCTTACTAACTTTTGGTTTGACCAATATAACTTACATTGTTTGTGTTAAATGCCACCCCCAAGAGAGGTAGAAGTGTAATTATTGCTAATATAAGCTGCAACAAAGCAAATCATAATAAAAGCTTGATCTACTGGCCATTATTACAGAAAACTATGAAAAACGTACATTTATTTTTGCTATGCACCAGTTAAAATTCTTTTCATGGATCATCTAAATCTGTGTGGATTAATAGTTAATACAAGAGTATAGGCACAAAACAAACTGATAAATTATTTATGCGTAACCCTTGAAAAAGCCTACATGTCTAACTTTTGCCTAATGGTCGTGAAGTTTGCAAATAATGAATATTAAATCACTGTTAAATTTTTCTCTCAAAAGTTGTGAAGTGCTATTGATTGAACATTTTTTTGACATATACCATCCATGAGTTACATTGATAAAGCCAATTTTTCGTAATATCTGGCACCTTTTTTTAAAAATATTTGATTGGTTTGCTATGTGTGTATCAAAATATAATGAATCTGAGATGCTTTCAAATTCAAGAAATCCGGTCTGTTTTCTTGGAGCTGTTTCATATACAGTTACTATAAATAGAAAATGGGGAAATAAGATGAGGTTTAAAGATGGATAAATGCATAGCAGACAATAGTCACATGATATGAGCCTCAAACTGTAATTACTGTTATTCTGTCTTGCTCACTCCTGATGCTTTGAATTTGAACATGGAAATGGGGGGGGGCATTATTTTTAATAGGTACCCAAGTACCCATTTACAGTTTTAGCCACAGACATAGGCTATAGATAAGCCCCTCATTTCAACAGTAGGAGAGTGGTCTTACAATAGGGCTGTCTTATGTAGAGGGTGATCATTTAGATGTGAGTAATAATTACAGATAAAGGAAGAGAGGCATAATGTAAATATTATGAGTATATATGTTATTTAAGTATGACATTTTATGGACTGTAAGCAGGACTAATCACATGTAAAATTGTCACTCCAATGTAAGCTGGACACATATGACAATGTAAGCTGGACTAGTCCCATGTACAAATGTAAATTTAATGTAGGCTGGTCACTTATGAACTGTAGGCCTGGACTAGTCACATGTAAAACTGCCAATCTAATGTAAGCTGGTCAATTATGAACTGTAAGCCTGGACTAGTCACATGTAAAACTGCCAATCTAATGTAAGCTGGTCACTTATGAACTGTAAACAGGTCTAGTAACCTGTAAAACAGCCAGTCTAATGTTGGAATCAGCAATCACACAACTCAAATATGATTATAAATCAAGCAAAAATGGTTTTCCCATTAAATGTACATTATTTTCATGTAATTGGACCGTGCTTTTTATAGTTTAGTTACCACATTATGATTCTGTGATGCTTGATGGCAACCAGTTGACATTTTCCATATTTATTATTTTGAGTTGCATTTGTGAACATATTATTGAAAGCTTGGAGCAGAGCTGTGGAATTTCTTATGGAACCATCTATATATGTAGAGAATCTAACAAGTTGACAATATATAAGCTTGTATGATTGAGTTATTATACAGTTGCAATATTGAGTAAGATTGATGCTAATAGATATTTGTCTTATAGGCTGCTATTGACAGAGCCAGTTAACATTATACTGTCTCTTGTCCCATAACAGTATTATAATTCAGTAGATCTTGTATTATTGACAAGATTTCAGGTACCTTTAGAATGTATTGTATTCATCGCTCAAAGTTAGACTGCATACTTCATTTATAATATGATCAGCTTCAGCATTATATAATATATAAGCAGTGTCAACCCTTTGACTTTTTTTTCTCTATATTGTTCACCTGGGAGATTTAGTAATTTATGTGGAACTTGAATTAACTAATGTCAAATGAATTTTTGCAAACTTAACATCTGCCTTTTTATTTTTTATAGAAATATGTGCAGTATCGAAGATCTCAAAGAAAGAAATTGGCAGGGTGTTCAAATTAATTCTCAAGACACTGGAAACAAATGTAGAATTAATTACCACAGGGGATTTTATGGTAATGTGTTGTTGTTTTCTTGTTCTTTTGTATATGCCTGTATTATATTGTCCATCAGTCTGTTACCACTCATATTGTCCTCTCTGTATAGTTAGTAAACTTTCTTCAGCGTCGCACATGAGGTGCAGAAGATTCCTATTGATTTTCGGTTCAAAATCAAAATTATCTAGGTTGCTGTGATTGAAAAAAAGATGAATGACTTCTGCACAAGAGCATTAGTTATATATTTTATATCTATTTTGGAGTCATTTAAAGTTCAAGGTTATTCCCTTGACCAGAGTTTGTGGAGGGTTTGCACATAATGTATGGATGAGGCACTTTGGGGTCCAAGGTCATTGTGGGTATTAAAAAAATGTAATTTCTTGAATAATTTATAGTTAAGAGTAACTTCCTTGATCAAACTTTGACACTGCATGCAATTATGATAATAAAGAAAAATAGATTCAATGTTAAAACAGACACATATATGGCTGTGATGGTTATGGTAAATCCATTGTATATTTTGCCAACATATGAAACAATTAAAAACAAGGCAGATTTATAATGTACCACTCAAGGTACTCTTGTTCAAAAAAGTTTAACAAAGAAAGCTGACCTTGAAAACCATAATTTCTGTATTTTTTGTGTGCATAAAATACATCTGTAGGACTTGATTCGCTCAGTTTATGGCTCACCTGTCTATAATGGTTTGGTTCTTTGTTTGACAAGAGTCATCATCATTGTCCATTCACATTTATGTTTTTCAACTTAACTAAAACTGCTTAATCAATTTGCACATGTTTACAGGGAGCATTCTTGCATCAATGCCTCTAAGGTTAGTGGTAGCTGATCATTTATCCAATATGACTGTTATTGCTAAATATAAAAAAATCTTGAAACGGCTTCTCCCATTACTCTCTCAAGAAGCTGACCCAATTTGATAGAAAGTATTCTGGCATAAAGGTCTTTTAAAAATTTATTCAAATCAGTCTGCCAGTAACAAGATTGAAACAAAGGATTTTTGGACTGAGTGATAACACAGCACAGTCTGAGTGAATGAAAGTCTAAGAAATGAAAAATAAATGTTCATGACGTTACATACGCAAGTAGACTCACAAAACCACCCACTAAATAGGATATTAGACTGCCATACAGAACATGTTATGAAAAGAAAGGTTCTTATAACAAAATATGAATATGGTTCATATATTCACTATATGTCACACATCAAGTATGGCCAGTAACACATCGAGTATAGCCAGTCACACATCGAGTATAGCCAGTCAGACATCGAGTATGGCCCATCACATGTTGAGTGTGGCCACTCACATATTGAGTATGGCCAGTCACACATCGAGTATGGCCAGCAAGCTAACATTCTGTTATGTTTTATTGTTGCCACTCCTTAAAATGGTATGTTATATCAATAGAAGACTAGTTATGGCATCTGAATGAAAATGGTATGTCATATCAATACAAGACTAGTTATGGCATCTGAATGAAAATGATCTGATACCAAATATGGCTGCCACAATGAATATATTACAGTTCTTGTCACTTTTCTTCCTAATGAATGATCATAACAACATGGTGTTTTTGCCTAAAGTCTTCTAATGGTCTCCAGTTTCTAAATTAGGTGGCGCTCTACAGTTTTGTATTTAGCATAGGGTTAGAATTTTAAAGATAAAGAATTTCCCCTGGCTTCCTCCCTAGTTATACTGGTTATTTAAAAAAGATTTTGTATATCTTAGGTATTGTTCAAAGAACCTTTCATTCCCTTTATTTTGATGTATGATTGATGGGTGTAATATGGGTTATAGAGTATACAGCTTGGCCTTACTCCAGATGTGCACCTTTCAAAAGAGTGCTAGTTCTACTTGCTCATTTTCACTTCCCGAACTTTTGAGATAAATTGTAAAAAATAGAGCCGATAACTTTTTTTACATTGTATGTATTTGGTAATTCATTCATTGCACTTTCAGAAGCTGGTACTGTCTAGTTTTGCAAAATTCATTTTCCATATTTTAATAGCTGCCAAGAATAGTGTACTTTAGACAAATCCAGGTTGATTTTTGGAGCACAAGGGAGCAGTCATTTTAGTTAGCAGTGTGCAAAGATCATTTAAAATTTCCAAAAGTACAATATCCAAAGAAATAGTTATGCCAACATTCTCTCCACTGTGCATGTTTAAAATGCAAACAACTTCACCTTACATACATCACTCTATCAAAAGTACATAATAACTGGTGAGTGCCACCATAATGAAAATGGTGCCAGTCTTACATCCAGTATGGCTTCCATAGTGGCTGATTTGCCAGTCTCATCAAGGAACTTTTTTTAAAAAAAATGTAAATTATTCCAACATTTCACATGTGGTCACCAAGACTGTGTTAGCTTATGATACATGTAGCTACAAGGGTCCTTTAAAGGCATTGAAATGATGGATACTTTTGTATAGGGCATTTATTTGCATAGGACAGTTTTTTTCTATCCATTGTTAAAGTTACAAGTTCTGACAATGTCTTACAGAATACATTGTACATCAATGTGAGGTGAATATTAAAAATATGTTTTACCTGTTATGTATAATGAATATTTCATTTATTGCAGTCTCGTTTCTGTTCCAATCTTGGATTGTCAACCAGAATTCAAAAGGCTGCGACACATATTGCTAGGAAAGCAGTAGACATGTACCTTGTTCCTGGGTAAGTTCTTCAGACAATCAGAATGATTGATATAATACTGATTCTTTTATTTATAGAAAAATTAACTTTGAACGAACTGGGGTCTTGATTTGATAACATTATAACATTAATTGCTTAATATCTATTTTGGCTTGTGTTTTTGATCCCTCCATGTCAGTGGCATAGTACTCATTCTCCTTTTCAAGAATAGTTTGTATTACTAATTGTCCATTATTCTTTCCAAACAAGAAGTTGGTATTACTAATAACAGGTACAAACTTTATGCTCTTAATAAAGTTACTATTAAAAATAAGATTATATATTTTTCAAGTTAGGTTAATGTTTATACCTGATATTGCATATGGCAATAATTGAAACAAATAGAAAGGAAATCACTCTAATAATTTCTCCAAAAAAATGATAAGATGATTTCACTTGTAAAAAAATAGAAAATATAAGGATTAGTTAGATCAGTATTTCACAGTATAAAAAAAATTGACAACAGAAAATAATACCGAGTTCTTTCAATTTTTTGTATAAGTCATTACCACTTCCAACCACCTATCAGTCTGCATCCTCTATCCTTTTACTTGTAACAAGATAACCGAGTTTGGGATTTTCAGATGAACAACAAAGCAGCATTGATGGGAAAGCAATACAATATTTAATGTTATATGAAAATATCAAATGAAGTATGATATGCATGGGTCCCAATATGGGACTAATTAATATGATTAGCACGATCATACTAATGCAACAAATACAAATATGAACACAATGACATATATGGTACCAAGATAAACAAAAAGAAAGGATGATTCATGGTATATCACAAAATGAAAATATGATCTTCACAATAGTAAAATACAAATGATATTTTGCTAAAAATGACAAATTTTATTGATAGTATTACTCACAATGGCTAAACCAATGATATTAAGTTCAAAATAACGAATTGATAGTTTTACTCATAATAGCAAAACAAATGATAGTATGTTCAAAAAAACGAATTGTTAGTTTTACTCACAATAGTAAAACACTGGGTATTACAAAAAAACCTGCATTAGCCCACGGCCAAAATATTATATATCTCGAGCAATGTATATATTCCCTTAACTCTTTGCTACCAGTTCCACTGGTCAAACAGGCAAAGATTATTTGTAGTCACATGACCACCATTGATTCCTGGGTTAGGCAATCAGCGCCCACCACTTTGGTCTGCAACGCCTGATCACCCTCAACCCGACTAGCAACGTTGGAATATTCAAAGCACTCGAAAACATATGCACAACATGGCTCAGCCCTGCACCTGCAGCTCTACACAGCTGTACATACAGCATACGCACACAGCACAGCTCAGCAAATGCAGCATACAGCTCTACAGCACAGCTCTATAGCTGGAGATATGTAGGTCTCAAAGTAGACCTCCAATTGACAAAATGGTCCATAATGTGAAGATTTGATTTTAGCATGATGCATTTATACACAGGAAATGTAGCTCAACATCATCTGTGCAATTCATGTATTCGGGTTTTCCCATCTAAAGTACTCCGCATGTGTGGTGCAAGATAAACCAAACTCATTATTTATTCAATTCCCTGACACTTGTCTCTGTCTATGATCTATTTATGAATCTTATGGTTGAACATTAAACATTCAACAGTGTCTAGAAATATATATGGTGCAATATATACTCTCTTATAAGTATAGTCAAACTGCAAATTGTACCAACCCAAATGTGCCATCTCTTAATTAATTTTTAATCTCTCCTCTTTTACCATTTACTATTTTCATTTAAGTAATTGTTGAATTTTTCTTTCTATTGACAAGTCGGAGTCCAATCTCAGTTGCCGCTGCAGCCATATATATGGCATCACAGGCATCAAATGAGAAGAAGACACAGAAAGGTGAGTAGTGTATTAGCATAAGATATTAATGTTACTCGAACAAATGACCTGTGTACATTAGTTTTGTCAGATGTATCACACTCTACAAATTCAGTTGATAAATTTATCTCACTTCTGTGTAGTGTGGTGTATTCATTTGAGTGTATACACACATTGCCTTAAAATAAAGAATTGCATTTCATATTAATTGTATGCAGAAACAGTAATCATTACATTGTATAAGATTTTTATTTTAACCATTGTTTTTATTTTATTTAACCATTTTATTTTATTTAACCATTTTAACCATTGTTTTTATTTTAACCATTGTATAAGATTTTTATTTTAACCATTGTTGACAAACTTCATCGAAAAACATGAATGGCACACAATTAGTTCATTTCTTTTGCAATGCACCAAAAATTTGTTTTTCTGCATCACATCATGATGCAGTTTTAACCATCCAAATACTTGCTGCAAAGACCTAGTTTACATTTAATGATTTATTTTGTTATGATTTCAGAAATTGGAGATGTGGCTGGCGTTGCAGAAGTGACAATCCGCCAGGCTTACAAGTTGATGTATCCTAAAGCCCTGGATCTCTTTCCAAAAGATTTTAAATTTGACACTCCAATTGAGCAGCTTCCTACACAATAGAATTTTGCCACTGATCTTCAATGACATACCTCATTGTGATATTTTAGAATGTGTCAATTAATGTGCATCCTGACATTGTTTCTAGAATGTTTATGAAAGGAATGACTGTCATGATTGAATGGCATCTATAATGAACTTTTTTATGATCATTGCTTCATGCACTTCAAAAATATGATATTGTCTACTTGGTTGATGAATTCTTAAAAAGTCTTTGTGATAGAATGTTTCCTTTTCAGTTATTCACACCTATAATACATATGTTTCTTTGTTGTACTTTTCTTCCATTGTGAATATTGACAACAAATGCATTGTTTTTGTCTATGTTGCTTGTCTTAATTTTTGATAAAATGAAAGTTGTGTTTTCTTTGGAGACATCATTTGTCTTCAAGGATAGGGTAATAAGGTGCTATTTGTCATTACATAATATCAATCATGTACTGAGATACTCTTTATGAGGAGAGGTTCCTAACATTAACCAGGGCAGCTGGGAGGATAGCAATGACTAATAACAGCCATAAAGTAAAAAAAATGAGCCTTTGTGACTTTGTTTCCCTTTCATACACAGAGGTAAAGATGTATCAGGCCATATTTGAATCACAACTCTTTTTTTTTTTGGTTGGAGCCAGAACATCTGATTTTCACTTTTTCCTTGTGTCAATCTGGGTAGACTTGTATTATCTCCACCCACTTTCCAAAAAGTAGTCACTTCTTACATTTCCATCTGGGAGGTGGAAGTTAGTAATGATGCATGGCAACTATACGGTGAAAAACAAGGATTTCATAACTTTGCATGCGTTTCACTCTATGAGTTCAAGATGTGCCAGGACATATTTGCATCACAGCTGTTTGTTTTTGTTTTTTTTGGGTTGTGCTTTTTCCTAGTGTTGTCCTGAGCAGATGATTTTCCCAACACCTCAACTCACACAAACTTCCCAAAAAGTAATCACTTATTTGCTTACATTTCCATAGGACTACTAGGGACCTTTCTGCCGTCATGGCATATCATTGAATCAGTTGCTGTGGCTCTTCAGTCAGAAGATCCTCTTTGCCTTCTGCATAAACAACAAAAGTTCATCATTACATTTAATGAAAGGGTGATCAGTTTAAAGTATGCCCTAAAGTACAAAAAAAGATGATTTGATTTTTAGTTTACTTTGAAGGACATAAAAATGTGCACATTGGTATAACCAACCACAGGAATGAAAGACGAAGCAATCTGTTCTCAGTCCAGTTTAAAAGTTGAATGACTTGGGATTGTTGGTCTGGAAGAATAAGTGGCTTGGCATAAATATTGTGTCCTCCTTGGCTGTATAAGGATTCAGATTGGGATATTCATTCTTGTCTCTATCCTTTATGGTCTGGCAAATTTTATTGTCACTAGCTACAAATTTTCAGAATGATGGTATCCCAATTCTCCAGACGTACACTATTATGAGTGTATGTGTATGGAAAGATTTCATCATTATCATATGATGTAATTCATACTATTTAAAATAAAAGATGACCAGAAATAAAGTTTGTGCTGTTTATTAAGAGATTGCTAGTTTCATGAAAAATAACGAATTTCCTATTTATGGTGCAGCTATTTGTATCATTTCTTCATTTATTTTTTTGTTTCTGTGTAGAATATTAAATGAATCACTGGATGATCTGTTATGTTTTCTTGCTGTTATAACACTGGATAACAAGTTACAACATGATTTGTGATAATTTATCATATTGTAATTTTGTGAGGTCATTGATTTTTGTGCAACATGCAACCAATTTTTATGACATGCAGTTGAAAAGGCATTTACACTCTTCAAAAACAAGTTTAATTTCAAAGTTTTACACTAAATCATGTAATAAAAAACAAATATAACCCTTTGTTTGACTGCATATTAAGTTTTATGAATCTTAACACTGTGACATTCTGTGTGCAGTTTATTTCAAAGAATGCATGTGCGGTTCATACCAAGGGATGCATGGAAATCATGGGATTTTTGACAGACAAACAAACATACAACAGAAGTTCTGAAATTGATGCCATTTCCTCTCAATTGTATATGTATGAACTTTGGTTTATTTTCAGTAGGTGAGATCGTAGTCAAGTACGGTTATGGGGAGAATTGTTGATACTTTTTAAATTCACGTATATAGTGGTGTAGGTGTGAAAAGTGAATGAAAAATTTGATGGGTAAAATCAAATGGAGGAAAACAATCCTAAAACTGTCGGATGCTAGGTTAAGAAATTTTTGAGGCATATTCTGCAATATTTGTTAAAGTTATGAGAAATATAACCATTTTACATCAGATTGTTTGAATTGGGACATCAACTCTTGCATGGCATGATCAGTTATCAGATTACATGTATTTTGGGACAGATATCCACACAGTATACGTGAACTCTTAAAAATTCAACAAATAACCATAAAGACAGTTTCCTTGGCAAGAGGGTTATCACGGGACACTATTCATAAGTTCAGAAAAAGTCAACAGACTAATACTGATACAACTAGAGGGAGGCATATGAGGATTTCAATTTTAGCAGAATCCCAATATAGTGTAGCCTGAATAAAGAGCGATTAATATTGCAACATTGGGAAAAATAAGAAACTATGGTGATTACCCCCACCCTCATAATTTGTTTCTAATTTAGGTGAATAGGTTTTGACCCATTTAATAAAACCCAGGTAGAATCTGAAATCACCTTAAAAATGGTTAATAAAAATTATTGTGGGCAATAAAGCCTTTCTTGAGATACCATGTTTGCCAGAATGAAAGTGGTATCTCGAGACGGGTGATTGCATAACGGGTCTCTGCAAGAGGGCTAATCAAAGTTTGGGAAAGAAAAATATCCATAGTCACTGTACATGTTTTATTTCTTTTTCTTTTTGTACAAATGTTGTATTCATGAAAAAAATTGGTACAGCAATAAAAGTATATCAATCAATAACTGATTCAGTTCTTGTTCACTTGTAGTCTTCTAGCATGCATACAAGCTGTGTCTTAATATCTGAAACATTAATATAGTATTGTGTGTATGTCTTATTAACAGAAAAATTAATATGGCATTGTGTGTGTGAATAATTAACAAAAAAATTAATATGGCATTGTGTGTGTGTGTCTTAATAACATGAACGTGCATATGGAATTGTGTGTGGGTTTTAATAACAGAAACAATATAGCATTGTGTGTGTGTGTCTTATTAACAGAAACATTAATATGGCACAAGAGAATACCAATCTTTATAGTCACTATGAACTTAACTTGTCTAGAAAATGCATACAATTTGTTAAGAGAAAACCACATTCAACACAGTCATTACTTACGGTAATGTCACTGACTATTAACAGCAGCATCTATTATGCTTCAGTAAAACAAATGCGAGTAAATCATTTTAGATTATTGGTGTTGTAGGAATTTTAACAAAAAAATGATATGAACCTTAGAATGGACTCTGCGTTAATGATTACTAAACCAGTAAAGATGGAATAGATCATTGTAATATAGATTTAGATGACAATGGAACTGTGGTTTATGACCTCTACTGCCCAATGGTAACACAGTGTATTATTTTCTTTGCAGTGAATTCATTTCTGTAAAACTATATAAGGGCTTGTGTTTCACTAGATACATTATTTTACTGAGCTGTGGAATACAGATATTGCCTCCGCATTGCATCCTACAAGTGCTCAATTTCAGAGCTCAATAAAATAATACTGAACTGAATAAAATTAGTAGTAAACAGTAGAACAAACAGATCCTGATTTGACAGTGTGATGGGGAAATCAGGGTCTTTTGTTTGGACAAAAAGTCTATATAATTATCCTGAACACATCATCTTACGTATGAGAATTATAATACATGATCAGCGATCCATTTGTTAACACATTTTAGACCAAAACAACTGTGCATTCTCATTATCCCCCAGAACCTGGCCTTCTGGTCATAACACCCTATAACTATATTGATCAAAAAATGAAATTTATATGTGAAACTAATATTGACTCAAGGGTTTCCATTGCATTCCTGGAGTTATAACTTGGTAATTATTAATTTCTCACTATAACTTGTACATTTACTTTGTATGGAAAAACAAGTGCATATCCACAACAGACATCTCCATTATATATTTTGTAATAGTAGTACTAATATTTTTTTTAAAGATTTCCTTATACTTCATCTTTTTTTAAAACTGATTATCCTGTCCAATTATAACAGACATGGAGAACTTGCATATATGGTCATTTCCAAGTAATGATTATGCATTAATAATAATAATAATAATAATAATAATAATAATAATAATAATAATAACAATTATAATAATAATAATAATAACAATAACAATTATAATAATAATAATAATAATAATAATAATAATAATAATAATAATAATAATAATAATAATAATAATAATAATAACAATTATAATTATAATAATAATAATAATAACAATAATAATAATAACAATAACAATTATAACAATAATAATAACAATAATAATAATAATAATCACAAGGACTTTTTCTTTAGAAGCTTTAAGAGCTTTACAACATTTGACGACACTTAAAAAGACTAAAAAACAATGACAAAAATTAAAACAAACACCAAAAAATTTGAAACAGAAAAACATGCTGTAAATTTTTAAAGTAAGGATGTTATAAGGATACATTATTAGGGCTTTATGACTGTTCTTGCAGTTGAAATAGATGAGTTTTAAAGAGTACTCTTAAATTAGATCACTATCTTTGTGTCTAAGTGCAGTGGGCAATTCGTTCCATGTTGCTTGGCCCTGGTATGCAAAAGAACGTCCATATAATTTCAACTTCATAGTGGGAATATTTAGAATACGAGTGTCAGAAGAGAAGCATAAGCATCTTGCAAGTGTATACACATGGGTGATGTCAGATAGGAGCCAGTCAGTGAAACGTAGCACAGAGAACAAATTTTGTGTTTAATTCTGGATTGTATGGATAGCCAGTGTAGGGTACAGAGCAGCGTAGAGACGTGCTCTGATCGTGGTAGTCTAAGGATGATCCGAGCATAAGTGTTTTGAACTTTTTGAAGTAGATATTGAGATGAACCAGACAAAATTGAATTACAATAGTCCAGTCTTGAAAGTAATAAGTAACACACGTTTTAGTGTCATCAACTGACAGATACTTGCGAATGGAGCTGATGCGTCTCAGCTCAAGATATGCAGCCCTGCATATGTTCATGACATGTTGATGCAATGATGAGTACTGTCATTAACTTAGGTTTCATACTGACTGCTTGAATTTAATGTTGGTGTTGCTGATATTTATTGTCTGACATAAAGGATGTGAATGAGAAAATCTGTGTTGTAATCAGGATGGCTTCAGTTTTATCATCATTCATCTGCAGCTTGTTACATGTCATCTATAATTTCACATCAGAAATACACCTATGTCTTGAATGGTAGCTTTAACTTCAGCTGGATGGCTAGATTTGTATGTGTGTGTCATCAGCATACAATTGGTGAGACACTGGATGGTGATCTATGACACGAGAGTGTGGCTGAGTGTATAGAATGAAGAGAACAGATCCAGGAACAGAACCCTATGGGACACCACTGCCTAAATCAACTGGGCTGGAGTGTTTTCCATTTGGATTCATAAAGATCCAATTTATTCTGTTGCAACACTATTTTCCTATATAAATTCTATGTTTATGGTCCAGTCAGTAGTTGAAATGGACATTTTATGCTTACAATGATGAAGACAGTTTCCAAGAAATTTTTTGTTCATTTCTGATTTAGTGTTACATGTTAAACAAGGAGAATTGTTCTGGTTTACTTATTTCTGTAGAGACAACTTATGTAAAGATATATGAAGCAATTAAAAATCGGTTTTGTTTTTGTAATGCAAATATAAATTTATTTATTGGCATAGATGGTATTCTACAGTTTCATATTTTGCAATGGTTAGATTTTTGAAGAAAAATAATTTCCTGGTTTTCCTCACTGGTTATTTAAAAGACTTTGTATATCTTAATAAGTGTGCAAAAAAACTTAATTTACACTATTTTGGTGTTTGACTGATGTGTGTAATAGTGTGTAATATGGGTTATAACTTGTCCTAACTACAGACGTGCACTTTCATAAAAACTGCCAGCTCCACTTGGTTATCTCCGCTGACTAGACTTGAGAGGTAAACTGTAAAAAATTTCACCTAACACTCTCTCTCAGAAGTTTACAATATCTGTAGAACATTCCATATAAAAACAATGGTATTATTATTTTATGATTTAATTTTTGTTAGAACACAGGTATTATCATTGAATGATTTAATTTTGGTTAGAACACATAGGTATTATTATTGTATGATTTAACTTTGGTTGTATGTCTAAAACATTTCAGTCACAAGTTGCAAAAAGAGTTCTTTTGAATAATTCTCTTGTATATCCCCTCACAGAACAGTATTAGTGTCAAAGTCCCATATGAGCCCAGCTCTCCCCCATTCTTGATGAAAAAGTAAGTTATTTAAAAAATGCACATTACACTTAGTCAATATAGCAACAAATTTTATGCTGGAAGACAGGAACATGTAACTTTCCATAGTTATTCCGGAGATGTCACCAATAAATTTTACAGTTTGAGAAGGGATGGAACAAATGAGGTTCACTTAGGTCAAGGGTCAAATGTTAAAATGTTTGCTTATTGTTCTAACATTATAATATGGAAGAAAGCAAATTTGCTTTGTCATCATTTATTTAATTATTTTTATTACAAATGAATGAATGAAAAGAAACATTTTCACAACATATATTTCTTTCACTTAAATGTAGCAGTTTTAAATTTAAATTTCAGTTGACTTCACTCCTGTGTTTTAAGTTCGAATTTCCCCATAATTAAGGTCATTACACACTATATACCTCCTCAAGGTATATTGTGCAAGTATGAGCAAAATAAGCATAAGTAGCTTGTTTTAATGCATAACATCAATGTTAATGTACTTGTTTTAATGCATAACATCAATGTTAATGTACCATTTTATTTAGAATATCATGCATGATAAGAAAATAAGAAAGATATTTGTGGACCTTTTCATATTTGCTTTAAGGTGGAGTTTTGTTTCATATTTTTCATAGGGTTAGATTTTAAAATGGAAAATAATTTCCCTGGTTTTTCTCACTGGTTATACTGGCTATTTAAAAAAGATCTTGGGTATTGGACAAAGAACTTTTAATTCCTTTTATTTTGGTGCATGATTGGTGTATGTAATATGGGTTAAAGAGTATACAGCTTGGCTTTTTTTCAGATGTAAACCTTAAAAAAAACTGCTAGCTCTGCTTGGTCATTTTCACTCACTGGATTTTCAGAGGTAAATTGAATAAAAAAAAAACATAACTATTTTACATTTTGTATATTTGGTAATTCATTCATTGCCCTTTCTGTAGTCGATGTTGTCTTGTCTAGCAAAGTTAATTTTCCCTATTTTAATAACTGCTAAAGATAGTGTACTTTAGACAAATTTAGCTGAATTTTTTTTAGCACAAGGGAGCAGTCATTTTAGTTAGCTGTGAACAATTTTATGTGCAATTTCCAAAAGTACAGTATCTGAAGATATTTCAGCCAGAGTACATGAAAGTAACAACATAGTTATACCAACATTATCTCCATTGTGCATATTGTAAATGTAAACAATTTCACCTTACACCCACCACTCTCTCAGAAGTTATAATATCTGTAGAGTGCCCTTGCTAGTTATTTTAAACGGGGTTCTGGCCTAATAATAGGGAAACATGTAACAACTGGAAGGCAGTTCCCAGCAAACACTTTCAACATTTTGAGTTGGGAAGTTATAATTTGCTCCATTTTGACTGACATTTTGTACAACTTGACAAGTTCAATGTTCAGAAGTGTTTTATTTTTCCAGTGATCAAAAATCTGATAGCCCGGTGCCTGAGAACATGTGCCAATTCTGTTTACCAAGTAAGGTGCCTATTGGGCTTGTCGAAAAAATTTAATTTGCCTGACAAAACTTTGTGCTGAAGAAATGTGTAAATGTATTTTTAAGATGTTGACGTATGTGCCAAAACACAGCACAATCTAATTCAAATCACCACTGTTCCTTCATGAAATTTTGAGCTGATTTTAATCAAATTGAAGCATGGTTTGTCATGCTAAATACGATTATGTATTACCAAAACCCCTGACATAGTCTTGATTATAGAAAACAATTTTCAGTAATCTTAACACCCCTTATTAAGTATTGCCTTGAATGAGAATGTTTAAGCAATATGTATTTGTGAAAAGTCTGTGAATAGCAGGAACATATCTTTTTTTAGTCAGATTTTACTGCATACATAGAATGCAATGCATGATCATTTCATTTGTTGGAATAGTGTTCAAGTGTAATTCATTTCTGAAGGCAACTAAGGAAGCAATAAGCTATCAACCAAGCTCAACGATAATAAATTTCAGAACTCAGTGGGTTGACAGCTTTACTTTGTGAGACATGCCAGCATAGCGATGAACTTTAATGACACTTGCATTACCATCAAACCCCTTTGAACCCTATTGTTTTTTTATCTGAATTGTACCCATTGCATTCTTGTGCGACAATATTAAAGGTGAAACATTGAGCACACAGAAATTGGAGTTATGGCTTGTGGAATTTCTGTCAGGTCTTGTGAGTTTATTTAAAGTCACCAGTCTGAGAACTATATCTAAAACAGTGAGTTTATTTAAAGTCACCAGTTTGAGAACTATGTCTAAAACAGTGAGTTTATTTAAAGTCACCAGTCTGTGAACTATGTCTAAAACAGTGAGTTTAAAGTCACCAGTCGGAGAACTATGTCTAAAACAGTGAGTTTATGTAAAGTCACCAGTTTGAGAACTATGTCTAAAACAGTGAGTTTATTTAAAGTCACCAGTCGGAGAACTATGTCTAAAACAGTGAGTTTATTTAAAGTCACCAGTCTGAGAACTATGTCTAAAACAGTGAGTTTATTTAAAGTCACCAGTCTGAGAACTATGTCTAAAACAGTGAGTTTATTTAAAGTCACCAGTCTGAAAATTACGTCTAAAACAGTGAGTTTATTTAAAGTCACCAGTCTGAGAACTGTCTAAAACATATGAACTGAGGCAAAAGTGTGTCTATGATGGTTCATCTATCTTTTATTAACCTACAAGCAAAAATATTACTGGCCATATAGTTTCAGTTATTATTCACGCAGTTACCAAGTACGCAAAGAGAGAAGCCTCTAGAAAGTAAGACTCCGAAAAACAGTGGAAAAACCATTCTATAAACTGTTCTACAAAATTTTCTTGAGATTTGACAAAAAATGTTTAAGATAAAAAAAAATAAATTTTTTTTACAATGTTTATTGAGAAGCAAAAAGATGGCTTGTGAGGCCCAAAATACAATTTTGGTAGAACATGTTCTATGAAAAATTAAATCTCGGTCAAATCTGGCACAATGATTTTTGGAGATGTCAGAAATAAATTTTCCATTCATTGAATTTGGAAGCCATGTGATTGTTATAAAGACACAAAAAAACCATATATGATTAAACATGCTTCAATAAAAAACCAAACAAGTTTCATTAAAAGAGACCTATTGATTTTTTTAGGTCAAAGGTTAATGTCACTATGGCTGAACAAAATAATACTTTTGCAGAATAATTTCTGTTCTAGAGTAAATTCTTGGCAAAATATTCTGGAAAGCTTGCGTCAATGGTAATAAAGAAATCTATATATTCTGGGATCACAAGGTCAAGGTCACAATAAGTAAATAAAATAAATAAAGGTTTCTGTACATGGAGTTCAGTTCAAGACTGCATACTTCAGCTAAAAGTTGAGGTCATTGGGTCAATAATCAACCATACCCTACTACTGCCTACACAGAGAACTTGTAAACATAAGACAGACACATAATATACTGTTTATGGGACTCTGGTGTTTAAAAGAAATCACATGGATTGAAGCAGATGGAAGAATCCGGACTACCTCTAAATAACTTTGAGAGAAATAATTGCATAGTTTCAAAAGCATTGACCATTATATTGTTTACTCCAGATTATATGTAAAACTATTATCAACATGTATACATCCTCCTTTCCCATTAAGACAGGTCAAGTTGATATTCCTCATTTCATAAAGGCAAACATCAGTGTAAGGACTTTTTGTAATGGTTAAAAATTAAAATTACTAGAACTGGAGCATGTTGTCTCAGTGCTTCATGAAAATATGTATCAGGAAATAAATACTAAAATATGAAGGACATCATGATGTAATATAGAGAGATACTAAAATATGAAAGCCATCATGATGTGATATAGAGAGATAATAAAATATGAAAGCCATCATGATGTGATCTAGAGAGATACTAAAATATGAAGGCCATCATGTGATCTAGAGATACCAAAATATGAAGGCCATTACGATGTGATCTAGAGATACTAAAATATGAAGGCTATCATGTGATCTAGAGAGATACTAAAATATGAAGGACATCATGATGTGATCTAGAGAGATACTAAAATATGAAGGACATCATGATGTGATCTAGAGAGATACTAAAATATGAAGTTCAACATGATGTGATATAGAGAGATACTAAAATATGAAGGCCATCATGTGATCTAGAGAGATACTAAAATATGAAAGCCATCATGATGTGATATAGAGAGATTCTAAAATATGAAAGCCATCATGATGTGATATAGAGATTCTAAAATATGAAGGCCATCATGTGATCTAGAGAGATACTAAAATATGAAAGCCATCATGATTTGATCTAGAGAGATACTACAATATGAAGGCCATTATGATGTGATCTAGAGAGATACTAAAATATGAAGGCCATCATGATGTGATCTAGAGAGATACTAAAATATGAAGGCCATTACGATGTGATCTAGAGAGATACTAAAATATGAAAGCCATCATGATGTGATCTAGAGAGATGCTAAAATATGAAGGCCATCATGTGATCTAGAGAGATACTAAAATATGAAGGCCATCATGATGTGATATAGAGATACTAAAATATGAAGGCCATCATGTGATCTAGAGAGATACTAAAATATGAAGGACATCATGTGATCTAGAGAGATACTAAAATATGAAGGCCATCATGTGATCTAGAGAGATACTAAAATATGAAAGCCATCATGATGTGATCTAGAGAGACACTACAATATAAAGGTCATTACAATGTGATCTAAAGAGATACTAAAACATGAAGGCCATCATGATGTGATCTAGAGAGATACTAAAATATGAAGGCCATCATGTGATTTAGAGAGATACTAAAATATGAAGGACATCATGATGTGATCTAGAGAGATACTAAAATATGAAGGCTATCATGTGATCTAGAGAGATACTAAAATATGAAGGACATCATGATGTGATCTAGAGAGATGCTAAAATATGATGGCCATCATGTGATCTAGAGAGAAACTAAAATATGAAGGCCATCATGATGTGATCTAGAGAGATGCTAAAATATGATGGCCATCATGTGATCTAGAGAGAAACTAAAATATGAAGGCCATCATGATGTGATCTAGAGAGATACTAAAATATGAAGGCCATCATGTGATTTAGAGAGATACTAAAATATGAAGGACATCATGATGTGATCTAGAGAGATGCTAAAATATGATGGCCATCATGTGATCTAGAGAGATACTAAAATATGAAGGCCATCATGATGTGATCCAAATTTACTGTGCAGGCTAATTTCCAATACCAGACCTCAAATTTTATTTTGCATTTTTCTGAAAGTGTGCTTTTGTTAAGTATTTACTTATGCAAAATTGTTAATAAAGACAGGGTAGAACAAAAACAAAGATTGCAGGAAAACAATAAAATTAATAAGTCTTGTATGATGTTATTCTGAATTTTATTTGAATCGGAACACAACCAAAGTTTTTCATGCATTTATTTTCTTTGTTTTGCAAACACAAAATTAAGCTCATCTTTCACAATTAAATATAGATGGCTACATGAAAGTTGTACATAAAACTGTATGTAATCTTTTCTTTCCATTATCAAGGGTACAGCAAATAACAGCATTAATAAAAGTTGAACCACGTAACTTCTAACACAATCCTCTATTCATAAATATTACTATAAGTGCAATTTAGGCTGACATTGTTAACAGAGGATGATGAGTAACGAATTTCCCTGCAATGATGTAAAATGAAAGGCAAACATAAAATAACAAAAACAAAAAAAGGTGAAGATGATATTGAATACAAATCTAGAAGTGTCATAAATATGCCAAATTTAAATAGATGGAAAATCAAAGTATGTCAAATCTGATTTCATGTAGTCCAGCAAATATGAAAAAGAATTTCACTAAAATATAGACATATTTGTTTAATAACAGAAGAAATTAAGTCTCTCAAATTTAGGAACAATGGCTAAAAGATCATGTAATGAATTTTCATCAGCTCTATTGATTATGGAATGGAATCACGAGAAATATATTCTGATCTTACATACAGATGGGACGACATTGTGCCTTACATCAACTGAGTAGAAACTATACCCAGAACTGCATACTGAGATGTAGAATATGGAAGTACAGGACATCTTCCTCTTGTAATATAGTGAGGGCAACCATTTGTTTTCTTATTTCTAAGCTTTCTAAGATCTAAAGATGGAAAATATTGCAATGAATAAATTTTTCTCTCTGGAAGATTCCTTCTTAATGTCTTAAAAATATGGAATTTTAATAAGCACAATAATATTACAATATGCATTTACTCAAAAATAAGATCAACTTTTAAGCTTCTTGATATGCTAAAAACTAATTTTTAACAAAAAAAAAAGTTTATGAAAGATTCACAATATACACATAATTCCACATTACAAAGGGTTATGATCAAATCCAAAGCATTGTCATGTTACACATATAGATGCTGGGTTGAACTGTGTCTAAAAACTAAGAGAGATTGCCAATATTTAAAACTTACTGTTTTCTTTCATATTCAATTTAAACTTAGACAAGTCATCATGATTTCCCAAAGCATACTTTTCTAATCTTTGCCATAAAATATCCTATTTGTTGCTAATATTATTGTAAAGTACAACAAACCTTCTGATTAAACCGTACAATTAAGAATATGACTAAATGTCCTTTTATTGTATGCAGTAATCTGTATTTGCACAAATCTCAAAAACTACCTCTGTTAAAACCCCCACGGATTCCACTGCTGTTTCCACCAAAATTACCCCCATCACGGAATCCACTGCTGTTTCCACCAAAATTACCCCCATCACGGTATCCACTGCTGTTTCCACCAAAATTATCCCCATCACGGAATCCACTGCTGTTTCCAGCAAAATTGCCCCCATCACGGAATCCACTGCTGTTTCCAGCAAAATTGCCCCCATCACGGAATCCACTGCTGTTTCCACCAAAACCACCTTGTCCACCTCGAAAACCACCCCCACCTCTTCCCCCATATCCTCCTCCACCTCGTCCAAATCCTCCACTTCCACCTCTTCCACCATGGAATCCACCTCTCCCTCCATATCCACCTCCTCTGCCTCCATAACCTCCTCCACCACCACCGAATCCATCACGATTTCCAAACCCACCACTGAAACGTGCAAACTTGGGTGGAGGACCTGACAATCCTGGATGAGAACTGAAAAAAAAATGGTTCATCTGAGTCTGTGCAATATAACTTGAAAAACTTTGTTGTTGTTTTTCAGCACACGATAGGTTACACATGGCGGCCAGTATTAATGGCATAGAAAGAACCTAGGAAAACCCCAGATAGTAACTTTATTTTACATCATCAAGTAGGACCAATGAATATGTCTCAATCACATGACTGAAATGTTACACATTACTGTTGTATGGTTTTCACTGTCTGAAGGAGACTAAGGGCAAGGAGAAAGGACAAAAACAGAAAAGAGTTCCTGTTAAAATGTAAACATTACAGGTGGCTTGTCTTGATACTATCATTTATATTAAAAAGATTATATTAACTTCATGATTTAATGCTTCATTAACAGTTTGTAATATTATAATTTACATTTATTTGTAATTATTGCACATTTGTTTCTTTTTTTTTTTGCAACAATTTTCTAATCATACATTTCTGTTGAGACATGGAATTTCATGTTGATTTTGATACATTTTTTCCTGACAAATCTGAATTTGTATTCTAGTTTTGTTAATATTTCCCTTTTGAATTATGACCATTAGTACTTAACCATGAATATTTCTTTGCTCATTACTTGTACCCAAGTTAGGTATGGGCAATTAGGTCCTGAGAGAACTTACCAGACAAGGCAAGTGTTCTTTGTCTGTGTATATATAATTTGGATTTTTAATGAAGCTTTAAACATTTTTCAGTCATATCACTATGATGTCTGCAGTAAGGCAGTTTCTAGTCCTACTATTAACTTCTTTATACTGACTGCCTAGCCAGGTAGCTATTAGTATCATTTTTACAAGTCTCTTGTAAAACCTGGCCAGGGCTCAAACCCACAACCTCCAACTTAAGAAGCAGACGCTCTAACTACTTAGATCACTGGAGCAGTTGGTAAATGTTCTAAAAGTTATATCCCAGTATGCATTGCTATACAACCTGCATAATACAAAGATGGCATAAGCTTATTTTACCATCTGATTGAAATTCAGGGTCCAGAGTGGTAACAAGCTCTGCCTATCAGTCTTCTTGTGTGGTTGTGAGTGTGATTGAATTCTGTATGTTGCTTTAACAATGTTTCAGTCGTATTGCTATGATGCCTGCAGTCTGGCAGCTTATAGTGATGTCTAGCACTGGGGAATCATGCCGCAGACACCAGCCCGACCAGTCCTAAAACTAACCTCTTAATGCTGAGTGCCAAGAGAGACAGCTGTTAGTACTATTGTAAGTCTTTGGTATGACTTGGCTGGGGATGAAATTCACAACCTTCTGCATCTGAGGCAAATGCTCTAACCACTAGGCCACCAGCAATTTCAAGAAGTGCTTGAGTGAGCAAACAGGATCTTACATGGCTGCTATTCTTGACCTATCTAAGGAAGAAAACAAGCTAATAACAAGTTGATGGTAAGGGAATATAGCTCATTTATCCTGCATGCTGAAGCTATAGCTATCATAAAAGAGATCTTGTATGATAGAAACTTTAGCAAAGTGTTAGTTGAAGGCTTGATTTCATCCCTGCTAAAACCAAGGAGATTCCATTTTGGAACAGAATAAAAGATTTTAGCTGACAGACATCAAAATTGGCTAAAAGATCTGACACATCTTTATCAAGTATGATATCACATCAACCATGATGCTAGAACTAGTGTCGTATCATGGAACTAGTGTCGTATCATAGAACTGTAGCCTTTGACAGCAATTGGAACCCATAGTATCTCCATGAAGAGCCAGAGAATAAAGTCAGCCAGCTGAGGATTTGAGGCACTCAGAGGATGATGTCATTGATATGGTATCAGAAACCTGAAATCATGCCACTATCCCTCATAAGTTTTTCAGAGTGACAGTCTTCTTGCTCTTGTGATTCTTTGTGCAAATGAAGGTTTAAATTGTTTGTCTTGCAAGCCAAGTGTAAAGAAGAAGATGGTCCGGGCAGGGATGGAATACCCATGTCCATGGTGGCTTGAGAAAATTTGGGTTGAGCAGCATCATCCTGGGTAGATCTATTAGTAGATCAGTAATCCAGGATTTGTCAGAATCATCTTAAATTTGTGACCCTGTAAATTCTGGATTATTTTAGGTACCAAGACTGGTGGGGTGGGGTCGCCCACAACACTTCATAAACTTACTGACAGAGCATCCATGGCTCAAGCTTCTTGGTTTGGAACTGAGACACAAAGGTTAGCAACTTGTGATTCCACACTGTCACAAAAGATCGATCATCAAATGTCCCCAAAGATCTGAGTAAAGTACAATTGGTGAAGAGACCATTCCTAGTGAAGGGCTTGACCCTTCCTGGATAAAGTGTCTGCCAAGATACTGAGTCTTTGAGGGATGTGTCTAATTTGTATCCTGATATGCAGATTTTCATACCAGTAGCTTCTTGTGGATCGGTGTTTCTTTCTGGTGATTACCCAGTTTCTTCCTCAATCATTAATACTGGCTGTCATGTATTGCCTATTGTGTGCTGAAAAATAGCATAAAGCCCCACAACAACAAAAAAGGTCTCCATGCTGGGATGATTGGATGTCTGTCAATGGTACTGGCCTAAACAGAGATTTCTCACTGAAATCTCCATTAAATTAAGGTAATGTTGCTGATGGTATGGCTAAACAGACAGATCTGTCCCTGAGATCCCCATAAACTGAAGTTGGCTGGACTGTTTCTTCCAATATTCTCCCATAATGTCAGCTGGACAGCTAGTGATGGCATAGCTGTATTGGAAATGGATCCAATGAGTTTAGTACAAACCCCATGCAGGTGAGCTTACAGGCCCAAAATTCATGCAGGGCATCTTACTCCCACTAGGATGTCTAAAATTTGGGGAACATTCCCCATTCCCCCAACGAGTCAGAATTGCAAGAGATGAAGTTGTCTTGGGATGTATACTGAGGATGTCACCTTTGTCTTCCTCAACTTATACTGTTTATTTTTTCCTCTGATGTCTAAGGGATTATTGCTTTGAACTTTGTATTTCATGCATTTAGTTGACATTTCTACTAAAATGACACAAGAGAAAATGAAGCATAAATTAGTAATTCAGCATGTTACCAACTCATTATTACCTTATCTCAGACTTTCTCTGACCATGTATTACATTGAGATGATATAAACATTTAACATATACAAAACAAGTCATCATTGAGTACCTTGTAATTAAATTTTGCATATCATGCATTTAGTTGACATCTGTGCTCCAAAGACAAAAAAGAAAACACAGCATAAATTGGTAACTCAAATGTCATGAACTCACTAATATATTCCCTGTTACTAACATAATAATCAAAAATAGTGTTGCATTTAATACCTTCTAGACTATGCTTTGAATTTATGCTTTTTGTGGATTTAGTTGAAGTTTCCACTGAACCATAAAAGAAAACAATGCAGAAATTAGCAATGCATGTGAAAATTGTTAAAACCATCTCTATTACTAATAGAGTAAGCAAAAAATAGCAATAACTTGTAAATGACAACATAAGGTCAACAATAGCATGGTGTAACATTGTCTTAAAAAGACAAAGTCCATAAATGTGACAAAGTCACTCAAATTTGGCAGAAATTTTAAAAACTAGTATATACATCTGCAAGAAAAATGATTATCCCAAACAATAAATGCACAAAGAATTTGGATGGTCCAATCTGAACACTGTAATGGCTTGGACTGTCAGAGGTACAATGTTAATCACTACATCAGCAAAGCTTAAGAATATCAACACCTGGTGGTAGCAAGAGAGGTAATGGGTAAGAATTATTGCTCTTTCTCTACATTAGAAGTACGTCAAATTCATGAGGTAGCAGGTTAATATTCCTATTGTAACGTGATTGGGGAACATATCTGAAGGAGAAATTGAGTTGCTCAATTGAAGATCAGTTAAACCGATGATATAACATATAATGGCAATCATCCCCTAATAGATAATTGTTTGCAAAAAACAAAAACAAAAACAAAACCCCACTGCAATCTGCCCCCCAAAATGTCTAGATCTCTTGTGTAGGTTCCATGACCCAATTTGAGAATTGGGACTGTCTAAATAAAAACTTTGCAAACAAAATTACTTGAGCCAAATAAACTATGGCATACATATCTGTATTAATATTTACATGACCTGATTAAATTATGAGGCCATTATATCACTTACGATGCCTCTGGTGGGGCCATTCCATGGCGTGCAGCATTTGGTCTAGAGAGAGCCCTGACAACATTCATCAGAATCTCCTCCTGTGGGCCAGGCTGGGTGACACCTTCTGGATTCACTGTGTACCGAACCATCAACGCCTCCAGTGCCGGGCGCAGGGCAAGGATTTTTGAGGCAACAATAGGATCAATCTGCAAGTTTATCCTGATGGAAATAAAGAAAATTTATGCATCAGTAGCACAAAAGTGTAGATGCGTGCTCTCCAAGTAATGGATAATGAAGATTCATTGTATTTTTTTAAATTTTGAAAACTTCCAGTATTTATTGTTTCAAATACAAAAGCCAACCAAAAATGCCCTTGATTTGTGTCTGTAGCAAGATACAGCAGTGAACAGAAAAAGTACCATTGCAAATGTCATTAAAACATTCTCATCAGACTGGATACATACCATAGAAAAAATAATTGGAATTGTATGTGTAATAGCAGCAGGGAGGGTGAACCCTACAAAATTTTTGCTTGT